>OV839567.1:12467428-12919928 GCA_929447395.1 Epistrophe grossulariae | reverse complement strand
TTTTATTACAATTTTGAAATCTAGTGGTTCTAAATACGTAAAAAAATATTAAATTTAAAAATAAAATATTAAATTAAAAACAACAAAATAATTTAAACATTTTTTTTGAAAATATTATTTTCTGGATTTTTTTTGGGCGATATTTACAATTCTGGGCGTTATTTCCCATTTAACTTTTAAAATTTTTATTTTGATTATTTTTTTGCATAAGATTCGACAAAACCGTAGGTCGCGTAGGTTATTAAAATAACACTAACAATGTCCTTTTTTTAAGACTTTTCCTCTTTTTAAAGATATTTTTGTATTGTATTTTAAATCAAAGTGTTTAGATGAATAGTTTTGGAAAATTTCATTTTTAAACTCAAAATTTTGAAGAAAAAGAAATGAAAAATATTTTGTTCAAACTAATTTTATTCAAAATTTTACTTTATTTATTATTAATTTTAAATGCTCTCATCAATTTTTAGTCAAACAATTAAATCCAGATGGCGAAATGTCTTCTAATTTTTGAGAAAATTGGTAATGACCAAAAAAAGTATCTATTCTAATTGTTTCAGTTGCTCTAAAAGCTCCTATATTTCAACTAAGTAGATAATAAAGTATTGTAAGCGAAACAGAGGAACAATTGAAGTGAATTCTCAGCATATACATTAAAAAATTTTAAAAAAAGGCAGAATTAAAAAAGAACAATATTCCAAAATGTTATGCACCATACTCTTATAAAAAATTGTCGTAATACATTTAAGAGCCCTTGTTACAACATTATTCAAAAAAAAGTAAAAGGGATGTCTATATAATGTTCAAAAAGATTTTATTCAAATTTGAAAAAATTGATTTTTTGGTAGCAGGCGGTGCCGAACCTAGGACTTTTGCCGCCCCAGGCAAATTCAATTTTGGCGCCCCAAACTTAAAAAAAAACGAAAATAGTACAAATTAATATTTAAAAGTTTTATTTAATACATTTTAAGGATTTTCGATAAAATAATTTTACAAAATTTTGACATTGAAATGCTGCTCTTTGCGATTTCATTTTTGCAAATCTTGTAGCTATTTCTTCTTCTTAAATACGATTCAGCATGTCGTTTTCAATGGAAATTGTTGCCAAGGCAGGTTATCGCTCTTCAGTCATAGTTGAGCGTAAATATGATTTTATTATTTTAAGTTTTGAAAAACTAGCTTCCCCTGTAGCAACACTTACAAGAAACGTTAAGAGAATTTTTAACGCAGTTGTTAAATTTGGATACAATTCAAGCAAATGGTTTGAAGCTAAATAATTTAAAATTGATAGCGGTTTGAGATCAGTAAGATTTGACGTTTGATTGAATACATTAATTTCACTCAAGAGATCCCTAGCTATTACATCCTTTTGAACTTCGTCGTCAATTCTTGCTGTTAAAATTGCTTCAAGTTTCTCGCAATCCTTAAAGTCCACATTCTTTGAAATATCGCAGTGAAAACCGAAGCTTTTGTTCAGATATTGATACTGTCCAAAACGCTCGTCGAGAGAAGATAACGTCACATCGATTACGTGGTAGAAGAAATCAACTTTAAATTTAAATTTTGGATCAATTGATTGAGATTGTTCAGACTGATAACGGCGACTTTGTAAGCTCATCGAATCGGACACAATGAAATCTACATGCATATTCATCTTTCTAGCAATATCTATATAGTTCTTGTATAATGCTTCAAATAAAGATTCTTCAGAACGGTTTGCCTGAAAGTTCTGCCGCAGTTGATCTAAATGTTCTAAGCATTTTAAAAAGTCCATGGATTTTGACTGAAGAATTTTTGAAAGGACATTTATTTTTCCTAAAAACTCATTCCAAATAATCGTTGACAAAACAAATTTAAATTTGTAGATGCGTTTACCTATAGTTGAGTTAAGCTTTGAAACTTGAATTTTCATCAAATTCTGTACTTTCTGCCTATACATGGCCAACTTCAATGATTATATTTTGATGCTATTCAAAAGCTGCACAGTTCGTGCAAGCAACGGTGAACGGCAACAAGCTTCCCAAATCTTAAATACTTTTACAGAGAGGTATAAGAAATAAATTGAATGAACAACAAAGAAGAATGAACAAAATACAGTGCAGTAGTTGCTGATGTTGTTTTAGACTCAAGGAGACGCATTTGTGTTACCCTTTTTTCAGTTTTAAATTTGTTCCACCAATTTTGCCGCCCTAGCTTAGTGGCGCCCCAGGCAACTGCCTGTTTTGCTTTAAGGCAGGTTCGGCACCGGTATAGCAGCATTATTTTGGCCGCCAATTTTTTTAAATCGATTTTTTGGTATCTGTGGGTGTTAAAAAAAAGTTAATGGCTTGTTAAAAATTTTCATTTAATTGATCATAATTTACAAAAAAAATACAAAAAAAGATTGGAAACTTTTCCGAGCCAAGTTAACAAACATCATTTTACTCATATTTCTTCTGATATGACATTTACTTAAAAGATGTCATAAAATCCCATCAATTATAATTTATAAACAATGAGACATATATTTTCTGTAGGTCAAAATTCTCAACCGCTTTCCACTCTATATAACCTACCTTACCTACATTGGAATCGAATTCCCTTGAACTTTAAAAGTGGTAAGAATTATGTGGTGTGTAATATTTTACTAAACCTACTTTTTTAAACTCAATATTAATTTAAATTTATTCGAATGAACTTTCTATGACTTTCAATTGATTTCTTTGTTCTCACACAAAAACTCAAGTACGTATCCACACACCATCATGCATATTATATCAAATAAAAAAAAAATAAAGCAAAAGTAAAAAATCAAAAATTCTATAAATTGTGGTTTGGTACAATTTTTTTCTTCTTTTTTTTTGAAAGCACATCATCATCATACAGAGGGAAGTTTTTTTTTTTCCATTCAATTCGCTTTGCTGCCTTTGTACCATTGAAATTTTTCTTTCTATTTTTCCAAACAAATGATTTATTGATCGTCTCGCCGATATATACCTTCTATAATCATAAGGATATAATATGTGTGTGTAAAACAAGAAAAAGCATTATTTCATATAGAAAAACTTCGCTTATTGTTCAATCGGCTGGAGGGAGGGAGGCAGGGGGGTGATTTGTATGGTTAGTCAAAGTCACAGTCAAAGTAAAAGGTGGAATAATATGATATTAGCCGCAGAAAAACACACACAAAAAAAAAGGGTATAGTGTTGATATTGAGGTTTACCTATTTCCAACAGGAACTTCTTTGCCATCCAATACGATCCCAAAAAAAAAACGCCCCCCAAAATTTTAAATTCTTATTCCATCTTTCTTTACCTTTATACATATACATACATATATATATGTAGCAATGCTGCTAAGAATGTCTATATATAGAGCTTAGTAAGCAAAAAAACAATATTTTCAAAGCTCCTTTTCTAAAAAGGGTAAATTCGAATTATACTACAGGACGAGTATAAGAATGTGTACCCAAGGATAAGGGATTATATTATATATTGTTTAACTATACAAAAAAGAGAAATACAAATAACTAGTGGACCGCATCTGGTTACAAAAATTATAATTGCTACCGAAACATGCATTTTTTTTTTGTCTTCTTAATTAAAAACCGACAGAAAAATATTTTCATCAGAAATATATAAAGAACCAAAATTAATGAGAGGGAAATATATCTACACTTTAATTGGGTCACGAAATCAATAAAGTCCTTACGATAGCAAATGTAATATTAAACAGATTTTCCAATATACATACATATAAACAACACTGAAGAGAGTGCTGCGATTTATATTTGTATGTAGTACTTACCTACAGTGTTGGTTTAATATTTCCAATATAAAAGATGAAATATTTGTAAAGCTGTAGAGGTATATATAGTTGTGATATGGGACATTTTTATCCTGTGCCTATATGTAGATAAAATTTCATAATGTCGAGTATGTCGACAGTTGAAATCATATACATCTAGCGAATTCATAATGAGGTCACTAATTAAAACTTTTTGCAAATGTACATAAATTCGAGGTATTGCATTGTTTTTATAACTTGTAAATTATTATAATTCTTATATGGTCACAATCGATTAAACCGATTTATCAGTTATGTATATCCTTTTGAACAAAAAGCGCGAGGATTTATGCAAAAGAAACCATGACTTTTGAAAAATAATTACTTTTTTGTATGCAGGACGGATGCGACTTAAGATTGATTTTCTGAAACTTGAATAAAATTGTTGGAGAAGCCAAAGGCCGTTTCTGAAAATGTCAAATAAATGTCAATTTGATCGTGAAAGGCTGTTTTCAAAAATGGCAACTAACCTTCAATTCCAAAATCAAAATTATCGTCATTTTGTAGGCTCCGGGATCTTAGCACCTCATATATGGGATATTCGCAAAAAAAGTATGCCATCTAAAAGTTCACTAATTGGTCATAAAAAGTCAGCTATTTTTAGAAATTGGTCAGGCTTAGAAAACTTGTAATCCAAGCTTGAACTTTTTCAAGGTCATTCGCGATTTTTGGCACCTCATTTATGGGATATTCACAAAAAAAGTATACAATTTGAAAGGCCACCGGATCGTGATAAAAGGTCAGCTAGTTTCAGTAATTGGTCACTAGTATAAGACTTTTAGCACCTCATTAGTGGAATTTCGCAAAAAACTGCATACCATCTGAAAGGTTATTTTATACTTATAAAAGGTCAGCTATTTTCGCAGATTGGTCAGGCATAGATTTTTTTTTATGGTTTTTTGCATTTTTTTGTGAAATTCCACAAACGAGTGCTAAAACACTTACTATACTAGTCACCTTGAAAAAAAATTTAAAAAATCGTAAAAAAAATCTATGCCTGACCAATCTCCGAAAATAGCTGACCTTTTATGAGGATTGAGTTACCTTTCAGATGGTATATACTTTTTTCGAATATCCCACAAATGAGGTGCTAAAAATCGGTACGACCTTGAAAAAAATTAAGAAAATTATAAATAAAAATATATATGCCTGACCAATTACTGAAACTACTTGACCTTTTATGACCTTTTACTGACCTTTTAAATATTTGTTTTTTATAAATTCCACTAATGAGGTGTTAAAAGTCTTATACTGTGACCTTGAATTTTTTTTTAAAATTCATAAAAAAAACCTATGCCTGACCAATTACTGAAACTAGCTGACCTTTTATCACGATCCAGTGACCTTTCAAATGGTATACTTTTTTTGCGAATATCCCATAAATTAGGTGCCAAAAATTGCTAATGACCTTGAAAAAGTTCAAGCTTGGATTACAAGTTTTCTAAGCCTGACCAATTTCTGAAAATAGCTGACTTTTTATGACCAATTAGTGACCTTTTAGATGGCATACTTTTTTGCGAATATCGCATATATGAGGTGCTAAGATCCCGGAGCCCATTTTTTGACGCAAATATATTGCTTTCGACAAAAAAAAATGGAATCGTCCTGCTGGCACAAAATCTACTTGATCAACGTCAGTTAATTTTCTTGCAAACGCATTTGACGTTTAAACGAATATTTTTCAATATTTTTGTGTCGTCAACTCGATATTTCTATTGCATAAGTTACAAATGAAGTTATCGAAATTATGAATTTAGCGTTATCGAAAATAATTATTGTTGTATAAATTTCGTTTTTGGTTTTCAAACAATGGACTTTTGCAATTTAATTTTTGACGGAAATGACGTTTTCGAAGATGATCATATTCAAATTCCAGAAATCCTCTTTATTGTTCCTTGAAATTATAGATAATTTTGGACAGAACAAGGTTTTGATGTTTTGGCGGTTTGTGTGATTATACAAAATCATTTTTCGAGATCAAAAGCTCCCATTTGGCAGCCATTTTGTAAAAGAAGCTGTGTTTTTCGTGGTATCTTAAAAACAACAATTCTTACAAATTTTATTACATTTTGGAAGAGAATTAATGAATTCTCAACATTTTAGTTAGGTTACTTTATATGTGAAATTTAAAATAATACCTAATAATAATAAAAAAATATAATAAAATAGAAGAAGATTTTCAATTAACATTTCATTAGAAAGTTATAACGTTTTGTTCGTAAATGCGAAATTCGAAGTACATTGAGAGGAATGTGAAGAGTGGAAAGCAAAATCCGTAGTGTGAAGAGCAGAGTTCAAAGTGAGGACTATGGAGTGTGGAGTGTGCAATTTGCAGTGCAAAATACAAAATTCTGAATGCAAAGTGGGAAATTTGGAGTGCAAAGTGCGAATTTCGGATTGCGTATTGTGGAGTGTGAAGTGGGTGGATAATTTTAATTTTATACGAAACTATCTAGTCCGCCAGGCTTTGTGAGGAATTTTTTTTATCAATTTTAGGATTTTAAAAGTAAAAACAAAATTCAAAGGGGCTTCAAACGGCCTTTTGCAATGAAGTTTTTCGGGGAACGGGTCGTTATTCTGTATTACAAAATTCTGTATGACCAAAATTCTGTAAATGAATTGAAAATTCTGTATGATCATAATTCTGTATTTCATTATTCTGTTAATCTTTTATTCTGTATTCAAAAATTCTGTAAATCCAGAACTCTGTAAATCTAGAATTCTATAAAATTATAAATACTGTATATTCTGAACTCCAAAATGCTGAATTTCAAAAATTCTGTAAATTATAAAAGAAAAATTGTTTTGCTAATGAAAAAAAGTGCGCACTTTTTTTCATTATCAAAACAAGTTTTCTTTTATAATTTACAGAATTTTGAAATACAGAATTTTGGAATACAGAATTTTGAAATACAGAATAATGGTTTTACAGAATTTTGAAAAACAGAATTTTAGATTTTCAGAATTTTGAAATAGATAATTTTAGTTTTACAGAATTTTGATATACAGAATTTTGGAAACTGAATTTTGGCACTTACAGAATAATGACCCCAACCCATTTTTTTGGTATACGCTCCAATATAAATTTTATATACAAATTTAGCGTAAACACATCTCTTGGCAATGACATTTTTGAGAGGGACAGACAAAATTAGATGCTTGTCATTTTCCTATAGTGTTTTTCATTCCTTAGAATTAATGTTTTTTCCTTCCCATAAACAATAGGAATTTATTTTTATAGATATCGCCACACATCCACCCCTGAAAGTATGTAATTATCGAAATTTACAATCTTGCAATTTGAGCAGGACAAGAGTTTTGATGTGAAAAAAAAGTGTGAGTGCCGGGACTCACGGTTAAGATGTGTAAACATACGTAACGTAACGTAAATCACAATCACAGAATCACGATCACAAGATACGTTACGTTTTTTTCACCCTACCGCCAGTATAGATGTTTACACACCAAAAACGTTACGTATCTTAAGATGTGATTGTGATTCTGAGCCTTACGTTACGTTAGGTATGTTTACACATCTTAACCGTGAGCCCCGGCACTCACACTTTTTTTATAAGTGTCAATTGGATTGTATATACAAACCCCTTTGGTCACAAATTTTGGCTGTGTTTCCGTGCATATATCTTTAGAACCAAAATTCTGGCAAATTTCAGAACATATTGGTAAATATCGCCACCTTTCTCCAATGAAAAAATGCAGATTCAGGTTTTTTGCTATTTTTCGACTTTTCCATTCGAAATTTCCAAATTATAAGTTCCGTGTAGTGTGTTTACCTGGTTCAATACGAATCCAACAAAAACAATTCCCATATGCAAATCGGATCATGTTCAAGCTACTTATGCACGTACAAACAAAAAACAATTTAACCATTGCTGCAGAAAGTCGTCGATCACGATAAATTTCAGGGAAAACCACTCTTATTGTCAATTTTTATAAGAAACGTAGTGAAAAAATCATAGAAACAATTTTGTACCTGCTGCCGGTTTTCCCCAGTATCATAAAATCTATTGATTTTTCCACGATCTTGCTATTGATTTTTATTTTTATCATTGGTTCATAAGAACAAAATATTAAAAGGTTATTGTTTATTACGCATTTTCTCGAGAAAATCGACCTCAAGGTCAAAAAATAAGCGTGGGCAGGAAAAATGGAACACACTTGTAACTGGATATCTTAAGACTGTGATAAGATATCAACTTTATTTAAACACACATTTAAAGGCTAGTATTTTTTCTAAAAACAAAGTCCTAAACGAAGTTTCTACCACTAGAATTAGTAGAGAAATTTTTGTTAACATGGGTCAGGGTACATCAAAGTAAGCATTTTCTTAAATCCATACGATAAATGATGTCAAAATTAAAGATAGACCTTTACTGCTAAACGACTTATTTCGTAAAGTATGCCCAAGAAAAAAAACCTAAAAATTTGATTAACCTGGTCCGGAATACCCTTGGTCTTATTTATAAACGTTGTCTAACTTTAGACAACTGTCGAATTTTGGAAAATGTGCTTAAAAATCTTGTTTATTGTTGTCTTATAGCTACGTAACTTAGACACAAGAGTAGATAAGAGTGAATAACGTGATATTTATTTTTTATTAAAAAAAGCATATTGCCACCAATTTAAAAATAGTTAGACAGTGTCTAAGTAGACAAAATATTAATAAATACGACTGCCTGTATTTAGAAGATACCCAGTTCTATGGGAGTCAAGATTCCAAAATAAAAATCTTCAATTGATATCCAGAATTTGCTAATTCTGTTGTCTCGTTTATATCCGAGTTAATTCAGCAATAAAACAAAAAAACTTGTTTTTTATTAGATTAACACTCCTTTACTCGCCATACTAGTTAAGAGAGAATTTATCAATTCATGCAAGAGGCAGTAAGTAATCAGTGAAAGATTTCTGTACGACCGCGACGCACGAAACAAACAGTCCTACGCACTAACCATTACTCGTGCACGGGCTTCTACAACAATTTCAATTAATTTTATTAAAGTTTTATAAATTTGAATATTTTTATTTCTTTAACTTCTTTGTATCTACACTACAACTGTTGGTATTAATCCTGCAGTAGCTGCTGCTAATAAAACGTCTTCTAATTGAGTTTGTGGTGGTAGTAATCCTGCAGTAACTCCTGATAAAACGAGACCTTGTGCCAGAGGTAATGATGGTAACAATGCTGGAGGAACTTCTAAGACAAATGCATCACCATCTAAAATAAAAAAAAATTTGTTTACTTAATAATTGTATGTAGGTAGATGTACAAAAGTTTGTATGAAATATGTTTTAAAAAATAAAAAATAAACTTACGATCTTCAATATATGGCAATGTTGATGGAAGTTGAGGTGAAGGTGACATAACTAAGAGAACAAGAATATTAAAATAGAAAATAAAGAAAATGATTTAAAAAAAATAAATATTTTTTTAAATGAAAATTCTCATTTTTTGCTAAGAATTTTTTTTTTTTTTTTTACACTAATTTATAACATTGAAATAAATTAATATAAATTTTTTGAAATTGTTGAACGCATTTCGGAGTGTACTTCATTCTCGGGCGTTATAACCTCTGTATAAATTGTTGTAGCTAGTTGTTTTTATTTTCTGTTTCGTCAGAGCTTACCATTTAATTAGAGATTCATTCCTGTTTTCGCGTATGCCCTTGCAGTTGCTTACAAAAATATAAACATCGAGCTATAAGCAACTTATATAAATTGGAAGAAACCTTTTACTAAGAATTATAAGATGAATTTCACTAATAAGTACGAACTTACCGTTTAAGCTTAAAAAAAGGACGGAAATTAGAAATATGAATTTCATTGCACTAAATTGACTTATAGAAGATATATTTTCAGTCTTTATAAAGGTATTTTCTTCATTTTAAGTTTGAAACGTTCCATACAAAATTAAGAACTATATATACTGACAAATATGTATGTATGTATGTATGTGGCAAAATTAAATTAGTTTCAAGTAAATTAATACAAAAAGTCGTGACTTGTATATTAATAAAATAATATAATAAAATGGTTCAAATGTTTATAGTTGAGACACGTGTTTCAATTATATCATTTTTTTTATCATGAAAATTTTATATTTTTATTTATTTAAAAATAATAATTAGTACCTCACTGCTTATATAATATGACAAATTTAAAATCTTTCCAAAGCTTTCTCAATATAACACTTTTATTTTATTTAATGTCCTTATGGTTTTCTGTTTGTGATCAAATCCCCTAATTTAGATTATTTGGTGTCTGTACGAATCAATTTTATTGAATATTTTGAGCATACAAATTTTTAAACATTTCTATACAAGTTCAGAAGTGGTTAGAATTAATGAAATTTTTTTATTATTCTAAAGGGTGTTTTTTTTAGACGTGTGGTTTTCAAGAACAAATAAAACGCATAAAATTTAATGTTATGGCCAAGAATTTAGCTTTATTATAAAGATAAGGGTTTGCCATTATGTTTTAAAAATGATTTCGGGCAAGTGGCCGCTGCGGCTGGCTCGACAATTTTCGACCACTTTTTGCAGCAATTGGGGCCGTATGTCAGCAATAACGCGCCGAATATTCTCTTCCAAGGTGTCAATCGTGTCGGGCTTATCTGAGTAGACAAGCGACTTCACATAAACCCACAAAAAAAAGTCCGGCGGTGTTAAATCGCACGATCTTGGAGGCCACGCCACAGGCCCACGACGCGAGATAATGCGCTCATCAAAAGTTTCCTTCAATAAATTGATTGTTTCGTTGGCTGTATGGCATGTAGCGCCGCGTCGCGCCGTCTTGTTGGAACCAAAGGTATTCCACTTCAACATCCTCCAATTCAGGCACGGAAAAGTCATTAATCATGGCTCTATAGCGTTCCCCATTGACTGTAACATTATGGCCGGCTTCATTTTTGAAGAAATATGGACCAATGATTCCCTCTGCCCATAGAGCACACTAAACAGTGACTTTTTGAGGATGTAACGGCGTCTTAACAATGGCTTGTGGATTATGATCACTCCAAATACGACAATTTTGCTTATTAACGTACCCATTCATCCAAAAGTGAGCTTCTTCGCTGAACAAAATTTTCTTGTGAAAATCGGCATCGGTGGCCATCTCGTTTTGTTAACAAATTTGCACGATTTCAAGGAGTAAGTTTATTCATTATGAAATAGCAAACCAAACTGAGCATAAATCAAGTGACAGCTGTCAAAAAGACCAACTCCGAAAAAAGTATTGCCAGATTGAAAACCACACGTCTAAAAAAAACACCCGTTATTTTATTTTTAAAGAAGTTGGTTGGTTTTCGTTTTATTACACTAAATAAAACTTTCATTATACGGTTATCAATAATCAACAATTGATAGTTAAAAATAGATTTTTAACAACTTAATTGACAAAAGTTTTGATCATTGAGAATGCTGAAAATCATTGTGAATTACAAGAAAATTGATAATTATCACAGAAAAATTGATCAGATTCTTAAGAAATTGAGTTTTAATGTACCAAATTTCAATATTTATTAATTTATAAATGAGAATATTAATAAGGTTGCGATTTTTTTTTTAAACACAAAGCCGCCATGAAAATACTTTGTTTAGTATATAAATTAAATACTTAAAATAAATAAATGAAATGTTTTTTTTTTTTTTTTTTTTTTAATTTTAAAGAAATTTTATAATAAGGGTATTCATGCAACTCTCAACGTTCATTACACTTTGTGTAAAATGATAAGTTTACACAAAAGTTAAATTTGATATTGAAGATTTTTAACGTATTTTTTCATGAAATAAATAAAAGATATTATTTTAAATAACTTAAAAACACTAATTTTATTTATTTATTTACTTAAATGCATTTCGAAAGCTACTGACGATGGAAGCATAGCTTCCGAAATGCATTTAAGTATAAATAATTAAATAAAATAAGTGTTTTTAAGTTATTTAAAATAATATCTTTTATTTACAAAAGTTTACCTGAACGCCCTTTTAATTATTTCGTTAAAATTCAGGCGCCCTACTATGTAACTTGCTTTTACTTTCGAATCTATTCGAAAGTTGTTTTCAATGAATAAATGATTAATAAATGATTATTTTAGTGACCTTTGTATTTAACAATATGATTTAGTTTAGTGGGTTTAGTTTAGTTTAGGTCAAATGACTGCTTATTTTAAGTGGTAATATGTATGAAATGGGATCAAATTCTGTTGCTTTCGACTTTTTGCCACAGAATCTTCAACTAGTGCAGCTGTTCTATTTCCGTTTATATGCGTTTGCTAAAGAATTAGCGAGCTGAGATTTTGCGAATTCGAACATTTTTATTGTAGCATCGAGTTACATAGTTGGGCCCATGTATAATTGAATCAGCTTTTCGTAAAACGTCAGATATTCAACGTCAAAATATGTATACAAATGAGCGGCTTCAGATTTAAAAGTTATTTTTTATAGAAGAACCTCTCCCAAACCAATGCGAAATCGGAACGCTTAAAAAACTGTAAAATACACGACATTAGTCGGTTTTTTTTTTTAAATTTCGAAATAAATTAGATGAGAAAACGATTTCGGGGCTAAAGAGGATCATAGGACAGTGATCGAACGAAATACAAGAAAATCATATATGGAACCCATAATGGTGGATATGTATACATATCTACTTTTTTTTAGTTTAGTTCACTTTCTTTTTCGGAATTCAAAGTGTTCCTGAGCTCAACTGAAATTGGTGAAAGAGGAATCAAAAAAAAGAAATGGTTGCATTCCCTTCGATGACAATTCGAAAAGCTTAATATCAAAATAAGTTAAAGAATTTACTTTTGTTTATCCACATATGACTCATTAATCATTATGTCGATTTGTGTAAATTAACAGCATTAACAATGTTCAGATAAAGTAGATTGTAGACGTTATACAATTTTTTTTTTCGTATAAACTACGTTTTAATTCACAACTTTTATTGCCGACTTATCCCCTTGCGAAAGTTACAGGACACAGGCAGATTTTTTTTCTGAACACGCTTAATTCTAAAAGGGGAAAGGGTCGTTATTCTGTATTACAAAATTCTGTATGACCAAAATTCTGTAAATGGATTGAAAATTCTGTATGATCATATAATTCTGTATTTCATTATTCTGTAAATCTTTTATTCTGTATTCAAAAATTCTGTAAATCCATAATTCTGTATATCAAAATTCTGTAAATCTAGAATTCTGTATATCAAAATTCTGTAAATACAAATTTTACATTTTCAGAATTTTGAAATACAGAATTTTAAAATACAGAATTTTGAAATACAGAATTTTGAAAACTTACAGAAATTTTGGCACTTACAGAATAATGACCCCAACCCTTATAAACTTCAGAATGACGTTAGGTTTACCAACAAAAATTTTGTTAATTTTCCACAGGAAAATCCTTGAGGAATTTGAACCAAAATGTGTAAATCATTTTTCATACAAAATTTGACAGTTCATTAACCAAAATGGTAAACTTGTCTAGTTTTTTACATGATTGCGTGAATACCCTTATTTTGGGGAGAGTACGATAACTTTGGCGCCAAAAATTGATAACGGTTTTTTGTAGAGGGGTTAAAAACAAGAATTTTTCCTATAGGAGAGTGGGGGTCTATCTCGCCCCGTTTAGGAGGTAATTTTAGAAAGAAAAAGGAAAAAAAAATATAAAAAAAAAATATCCAACTAAGCATTTCAAAAAAATAGGATTAATTTTTTTTTTCTTTTTTTATCAAAATTTTAACTTTGCATGCGAATTTTTCAAAAACTCTTGACATACAAAATTTAGTTTAAGTTTAGGATTAAAGAATAGATTTCTGGCTATCAAAAGCGGTATAGTAATTTATTGTAAGTGTTGCCGTTGTTTTTTTAATAATTTTTTTTTTTTTCATTTTAAGTCATTGTTTTCTTAAATTGAACCTACCTCCTCAACGGGGCGAGATAGACCCCCCTCCTATAGTAAAAAAAAATGCTTGTTTTTGACCCCTCTACAAAAAACCGTTATCAATTTTTGGCGCCAAAATTATCGTATGTTCTCGTGCCCTTATTTTTAATGATTTTATAAGAAAACCAATTTTTGACATTGTTTTTGCATAAATATTAAATTCTTATTATTTTTAAAGTTCAGTTGGGATTCTCTATTTTTGATCAGTTAATATTTCAGCAATTTAAAGAACTACTTTCATGCTTCTTCTTCTTTACAATTTTTTGTGCATGTTTTATAATAAAAATATTTAAAATTATAAGCCACTTGAATAACAAGACGAAGTTCGTATGGGATCCAATCGTGTTCACGTTTTTTTTTAAGATCGAAAAACAGTAGTCAGCCTTCTCTGATCGAATCGGCCTGAATTCGTCACTGTCAATTATAATAATACCTAATAAGTCCCTATATTATTACAACCTATATTCTTTTGTATAAATAAGGTGTAAGTGCAGACATACATAAATGGAGAGTTCAATAATCGACCCTTAGTTGTGAAAGGTTGAGTGGTTAAATGAATAGAATTCCCAATTATTATCATCTGTAGATATATTAGTTTTACCGTTGCATGCACCTTTTATCCTTATATCAACTGTAAATTTTCAAAAGGTCTCCTAAATCCTCAAGTGAATTCAGCAGCCAAGCTTCTATTATATACAACAAATAAAATTGCAAAATAAATAGAATTAATAAAATCTAAATTCAATCAATGTAAAAAGGTTGAAATTTATTTGAAGTTGGGTAACCCATCATATTGTTATACTCAAAAAAACTCACATCATGGTATTCAGGTGAACAAAATACCTATTGCATTTTTTTTTGTGAATATCTTTTTCTATAGGTACCTATATAATCTGAAAAAACATACATTTTTGAATACTAGGTCAGTGTAAATGGCAGAGCAAAACTATTGTGGCTGATAGCTATGTATATACTGAAGCAAATGGTACTTGATGAACGTATTGATTGTCCAATATCAACTATATGTACCTATGTACCTACCTATTCATATATCGTATACCTACCTGTTTATACAGCTGAGATGGAAATGTTTTTCTAATTCTTTTTTTAATTCCAAAATTTTTTAAATATACATACCAACCTTTATTTGGAAATGTGAAGCATCCGCTCTTTTGAACACTTATGTGTAAAAGAGCATTAAATCGATTCCAACCTGAACTAACTGAAGAGCACATTGAGAGACGAAACAGTAGGTACTTTAAGTTAAATGTGTTTTTTTTTAGAAGAACGTGAATGTTAATAAAATACAAAGTACGAATAGGTAATTCAGGTTTTAAGAGGAGATCAAAAATTTTAACGTATAAACTGGGATTTCATGTTTCAAAAAAAAAATGAAAACAAAAACTAGTAAAACAGCCATAGGTACCCTTATAATTTGAGTGAATAGGGTGGATAGTTGATTTTGAATTGGAATGAAACTATTGAAGAAGATCGTATTGTTCGATATTTTGAATTTTTAGTATTTTTAGTGGCGCTTTAGTGAACCTCAACCAATAAGCTTCCGCCGGCCAACTCGTCTCCGTTTTTATTTTATTTGCTGTCCTTTTTTTCAAAGTGATCTGGTCTGGCTTATTTCTCGCATATTCATGCTCAATTTTCGTTTCAAATTCCGGCGTGTTTTTTAAAATTTCATAAAAAAAAATGTATCCTGAGAATTTTTCAAGAACCTGTTGGTTAAACTCGTTTGATTTGTAAGCCGAATTACAAATCGAGATTAAAAAAAATATCTATATCTATTTTATAAATATTTTTAGAGAAAGCTACCTGCATATGAGACTCTTTTAACATCCATGGTACAATTAACAAAAAAAAACTTGGAACCTTGAAAAAACAATTTTTTTTTTCAAAATAGCCTTTAACCGGTGATCTCACTTGGACTCATCAGTTGACTAGTGAGGGCCTTTTCAATACTCAACTTGTGTTAAGCTCAGTTCACTCTTACATAGATTTCGTGGTAAATATCTAGTGTGAACTACATGATATGTATATGTATATCCAACAAGACTAGAATTCGTAATCATTAAATTGGAAGTTTTGTTTTTTTGCCCGTAGCCCTGGCACTGTAAAACCCACTTAAGAGAAAATGTCACAGACTTTCTTTCACTTAAGCGGGTTTTTCTCTTAAACTAACTCCGCTTTAGTGAAAAAAAATTTTTCTTAAGCGGAGTCCGGTTTAAGTGAAACAAAAATTTTACTGAAGCGGATTTAAAATTTCCAATAAACGGTTGTGACATACCAGAAATTCAAATGTCATTTTCGTGGTGAAAATTTGGTGGAGGGGAAAAATAAAAAAGAAGTGAAAGCGTTCAAAAAAATTTTTTCTTCATTCGATAAAATTTTTTTTCAAAAAAGAGAGTTTTTTCAATGAAAAATATAAAATATAACTGAAAATATGTTTCAGGTATCCGGGTTTTTTCACTTAGGGGGCATTCATTGAAACTCATCATTGAAAATTTTAATTTTCAGTTTTGAGGCCCTAAAAAAGCGATATCAGTGATTATTTTGATGCCAATAAAAAGCTGATGACTCGATTATTATTTCTAGTCAAAAAAATATTTCATTTTGGCCCTACCTTTCACATAAAACGATTTCTAAGATTTCAATGATCTATGATAAAGTAGTTCAATCACTGAAATAAAGAAATTCATTTCCTGCGATAGGCTGGGCCAAAATGAAATATTTTGTTGACTAGAAATAATAATTGAATTATCAGCTTTTTATTTGCATTAAAATAATCACTGATTTCACTTTTTAAATGCCTCAAAATTTTCAATGATGAGTTTCAATGAAAGCTATAACTGGCCCCTAAGAGTCCAGGGGGCCAATTCTGGTTCTGTGAAAAAGTGGATCGAAAAACTTTTCACCCTATCACTCTAAAATCCCATTCTCGTTCTGCAAAAATGTGAAACCAAACGTCAAAAAAATTCATTTGAATAATTTGCTTTCACGTCGGTCGGGCGGAATTTGGAAGTGAATCTGTGAAAAGAAAGGGTGAATATACGAACAAACAATTCTTAATTCAACCACATCTGCAGCTCCTTCTCTGTCCTATTCATGAAGAATAAACTCTTTCTATCTCATGTGCGTTTCCTCATCTCTCCGAAAAATAAGAAAAATTAGAAAATTGCGCTGAATGCGCATGCGTTTCAGGGGAAATGATAAGGAGGTTCTGGATCGGTATTCGGTAATATAGTTCGTCGGAGAATTTTATTCACTGAATCAAAATCGCTTATTTGCACCAAGTGAATCAAAAAAGTGAAAGCTAATGCATGAGAGCGAACGTGGAAACTATTTATTGGATTCACTTTTTCAGATAATAAGAATCGGCCTCCATAGGGGGTTTATTCGCAATAATAGGCGTGTTTTTTTTGCAATTCCATAAGAATCGGAACTAAGCGAATTACACGTAAATAACCTTGTTTTTTGCAAGCCCGGGGGGAATTGGATGAAAAAAACGACGTCGGTGCTAAACAATTAACATGTAAAATGCAGCAATAACTAATCCCAGAGAATTCTCGGGACTTAACTTAAGCGCACAGAAAAACTGTGTTACCGGCATGAATTACATACATGTTATCGATAGTTTGTATGAAAACTCCATGTTTTTTACTGTTATGGCGTCGCTAATACCCGTTGTGGTTTTTTTCAACCAATTCCCACCGGGCTTGCAAAAAAACACGCCTAATGCAACAACAACTTAAGTCCGTATGAACTTAGCTAAGTCCAGATAATTTTCCGGACTTAGATAATTTCCCCATCGAAACTGTAGTACCGACGCTATCATTTTGCTATCGATAGTTTGTATGGAAACGTCAAATTATGTGAATAATGGAATGTAACAATTTTTTTATGAAAAAAAAATGTCGATCATTCTGCGTCGTTTGTACATCTTTTAGAATTATTTGTACACCCACCATTTGTTTTTATAGAGACACTTCAAAAAATGAGAATGAAGTTAGCTCCCCAACTTAAACGCACGAAGATTCATGTAAATGGAGTTCGATAGTAATCGTTTGTGCATCGTTTGTCATTTTTTTTTTTCGTTTGTACATGTCCCAATTTTTTTTTTTTATTTTTTTTTCTTATCAATGACTTGAAATTAAGATCTATGTTTTTATTTAATTTTATTAAATGAAGGGAAATATTTTTCTATATCAGTTTTTTTTTTATTTTAATGTGGCGTGACTGATAAGTTTTTGTTTTGTGTGTTTGCCACAAAGCTGAAAGGGTAGTTATGACATTTTGTTACAGTGATGGGCTTGTTTGCTGCGATAATTTTGGTAAGTCCCGATGTCGTTTTTTGCGACTAATTATATAAGGGCTTGCAAAAAACACGCCTACTAATACTTTATTTATCTGAACCATTGTATAGTTTTTAAACTTGCCCGAAAAATTCACTTGAATTAACTTGGCAAAACATTTGGCAGTTTTTTTTTTTATCGGAATATCATTTTGAGTATTTTTTGTAAACTAAAATAAATTAAATTAAAATGAAATGAAATAAAATAAAATAATATAAAAAAAATAAAATAAAATAAAATAAAAAAAATAAAATAAAAAAAATAAAATAAAGAAGGCAATTCCAAAAAGTTGGTATAGTCGTAATATCTTAGGCAGAGCAATCTTTTTAAAAGCTATTTAAAAAATGGATGATTCAATGTGTCACTTCAATCACATATTTGGATGTATAGATGGATCGAACTATTAAATGAAAATATCATTAACTTTGACAAAAAGTAGAATATTGCAATTTACTGGCAATAAACACATTTACGAAATTTAATATTTAATTACATTTGATAGTTAAAATCGTGAATCACGACTTTTCTAAGTTAGGAAAAAAAAAAAACTAATTAGTCGTGAAAATTTGTTTAGTATATAAGTACGAGTTTTTTTTTACAACTTCATTGAGTTAAATCGACTTGCATTGAGTAATATTAATTCAACTAGAACATCTTTAAAATGAAGTTTTTCATTATTCCAGTTTGTTTGGGTAAGATTGTACCTATAGCTTATATTTTTTTTCTTAATGTTGAATAAAATTGTTTCGTATATTTTTCCAAGTTATGTTCCAGACAAGTGCAATTTTAGCTAAACCACAACTTGCCATATTAGATAGTTTGCTAGGTCCAGGAGGACTTCTGTCAGGCAACTTATTGGGAAAACTGGGAGATCTGTTAGCAGGAGATAATACAGGAGTAGTTGGTCAAGTATTACAACTATTACTTGGATCAAGTCAAGGAATTTCAGACGAAATCATATTGCAACAATGTGGAACTATGTTAGCAGCAGATAGTACAGGAGTTGTTCAACAATTATTACAAACAATTTTAGGATCAGCTACAGGACTTCAGGCAAGTGGCGGTCTATTGGAACAATTGGGAGCATTATTAGCAGCAGATAATACAGGAGTACTAGGTCAAATAATAACTACACTACTTGGACCACAGGGAGCACCAGCAACACCTGTAGTAGTTAAAGCACCACATAAAAAAAATAAGTGTTCTAGTTGTTAAACGTTAAAAAAAAAATGACAACGCTAATTCAGCAATAAATGTGTATAATCTTTGACATATAAAAATTGTTTTACAATTATCAAGATATTACGTATGTATATGTATATATATATATGTTCTTATCTATAATCTATAACATTATATAAAGACGAAACGATTATTTAGTTTGTCACGCGAAATCTCAGAAACTATTTACCTGATTAACTTGAAATTTTTTCTACAATATTCTTTATCTTTAGAAGATTGTAATAAGATAGTTTTTGTTTATCTAATTCGTTTGTTTAATACTAAAATTAATTTTTTTAAATTGATAGTCAACTTTTTTCTTGATTTTGACTTACATATTCACTTATAAATACGAAACTAATTGATAATTGAAAAAAACAAAAATTATTTCATAAAGTACATTTTTGTATGCAAATTTTAAGCCCTAAATCTTTTCTTAATTATGCATACAACCTGAGAAATAAATATAAACAAATCTCTAAGTCACTTACTTTTTCTATTTTTTTAAATCCAGGAATTTAAATCAATAGCATTCATGAGGTCGCTGCTTTGTTTCATTTCATATCATTTCCACCCTTTTGCATTTTCTCTACCTCCCTTATGTTTTTTTATTTATGTTGTGCAGGTTTCTCTTTGTTTAATCTTTTTCCAAAATGGAACATTTTGAGTATAACGCTGCAGGCAGGGATGGCCGAACTAACGCTTTTTGGAATAAACTACATTTTTTACATTTGCTACGTAGTTTAGATATGTAGTAAACTTTGAAGATTGAATTTGCGTTGAAATGTTTTTATTGAAATTTTATTATTTACCTGGATGTACTATGTATGTAGCAAACGTAAAATTTTGTAGTAAATAAGGCGTATAGTTTATTAAATTAGCTACGCGTAGTTAATCATGTAGAAAATGAAGTGTAGTTAATTCGGCCAACCCTGGCTGCAGGTAGTCAGGCAAGAAGAAGATGTTTACTTGGGTGCGAAGTATTATATGTATATTTGTATATGCAATAAGAAAATGAACGGGAGATAAAGATTCTGTTTATGTGTCAAACATGAACCTACTTAACATACAAATAGGTAAACCATTTTTTAAGGACTCACATTTATCAAAACGTAAGTGTATAATGTATAAACTGTTTGTTAATAAGATGAAATAGAAATTAGGTACGGGTAGCGGTAGCCCTATTTAGTACTATCGGATATATGTATGTTAATATTAATTCTTAAATTTTTGCGAAGCAAGGCGAGCACGGGCCTACTAGTAACTAATAAATTCGCATTATTTTCAAACTTGAATCAAAAATATTTTTTTTAATTAGTGTCAATGCAATACCGAGACTCATCCGTGCCTTAAAGTGACGATGTTGAAGACTTGTGATTACAACAAAACAGTACCTACAATACTTCTTTAGCTTTTTCAAATCAGAAGTTAATCTTTAAATAAAATTTTAAACTTAAACTGCGATATTTTCTAAAAAAACATTGAGTCCAACTTACCCAATCCTTCTTATGTGGGCTTCAGGTCTTTCTTTCCCACATAATTAGGATTTAATTTTCCTGAATTTAAAAAAGGTCACGAAAAAGGAATAATTAATTGATATTTTCTAAAAAAAAAATAAATTTCAAACCAAAACTTGAAAAAAAAATGTCATTTTATGAAAAAAAAAATATTTTGGAATCTATTCGATCTAGAAAGATTCAAGAACATTTGTTTTTTTTATATCACAATTGAAGCGTCTAGAACATTAGAAGCGGTCAAGTGACATTTTTCGATTTTTTCGTTTTTTTTTTTTACCAAGCGTTAAGTGTTAAGCGACAACTTAAATTTTGGTCTAATTCTTGTGTCTCTATTGTTATTACTTATACAAAGTTAGCTTCAGATAAAGAGGTTAACTACACGTTTGTTTTGAAGTTTTTTTTAGGCAAGAAGGGGTTAAGATTACTTAAGACCTCTATGAGTTGAGAACGCATTTTTAATTAGTGCAAACTTAACCCCTTTATGCAATAAAAGCCGAAAGATAAAATACAAAGCAATATATTGTTTTTTTTTTTGCATAAAAGTTGGTAGTGCTATAGACCAAGATTTCTTCCCAAAAGAGAAGAAAACCAAAAAACTTTCGATTAAAAAAATTGAAAATCTCGATGACCAGAAGAAATCTCTACCCCAAGAACACCGTTGGTTTTGTGAAAGGGCATTATATGAAATTCCTGATAACAAAAAGAAGCCTAAAACCAAATTTTAAGAAACCACTTTTTCATAAAAAAATTAATTAAACTCATTTTCGCTTAAAGGAGTCAAGTACTGAATTTTTTGTAAAACTTCTAATGAATTTAAATAAAATTGGTTGATATACTAAAAATTATACATTTTTTTTTCTTTTTTGATGGCATTTTTATAAGTTTCTCTCGATTTCAGAAAAAAAATTATAAACGTAAAACTTTAAACGCTTATAACACAAAACTTCCAAAATGTCACTTGAACCCTTCTCATTCTCAACGCTTTAATTGCATTTTTTTTCACTTGTTAGTTACGGTGTAAAGTTGCATAATTTAAAAAACATTCGCAGGTCAATTATAACCCAAAGCTCTCACGCAGGACGCGTGTTCTCAATGAAAAAATGTATGAAATATGGTTAACCCAGTAATTTGTCATTTTATTGTATGCTTATAAGACTGATAATAAAAAAAATAGTAAAAAGAAAGTTACTCCTTTTTTTCGTAAATTCACTTAAGAATCCAATAACAAAAAACTAAAATAAAAGGTTTTTCATAGAAAAAATTTGTTTTTGTTGTTTTTGATTTTCTCAAAAACTACAAAACATTTCCACATCCGGTTTTTTGTGTTAAATCAAAAATTAAAAAGAGCATTGAATATTAGAAAAAAAAAATAATACTTAATTATGTAAAATTTTGAAAAAAAAAATTGTTAAAAAAAATTAATTTTTTTTCAAAATTTTGATTTTGAAAATTAATTTTTCAAAAACTATTGACTCGAACAACTTGATTTAAAAATTAAATTAAATAATGGATTTCTGGCTTTCTATAATGGTATATCATGACTCTGTAGGTGTTACCGTTATTTTTTAATATTTTTTTTCGGTTTTAAATTTCCCGCCTAGAAGGGGGGAAATAGACCCCTCCCTCCAATACGATTTTTTTCTTGCCTAAGTCCAACCTACACGCCTTAGCTTTTCGTCACACCTTATGCAAATCACCCTGTATAAGAGATGCCGTTAATTAATTAATGTAAAATGTTTTCTAGTAATATTATCAGATCGTACCTTTTCTCAACGGCTTGGTCTGTCTGCAGCGTTACCTTCGGGACTCTTTAGAGTCACATTGACTCCTTTTTTAACGCTGGGACTCCAGGACTAATCTTTTTGAAATTTGATTGTTTTAAAAAATGTGGATAATTTTTATAAATCCACAATATTAACATCCGTGACACACTGCAGAAAGACTATTTTTTTTTCATTATTTTACGGTTTTACTGATTGCATGGAGATTAATGCTGGATTTACATGGCTGACAAATTGGCAGTATTTCTGTCAAAAAACTGACAAAATGTCAAATGAATTTTTCTATTCTTTTGTCAGTTTTTTTTTTTACAGAAATACTACCAATTTGTACCTAAATCATGTAAATCTAGAATAAGTGTTTACTCTCTGCTCATACTCATATTGAGAATTTGGCTCTTAATAGGTATAGGTATATGATTTTTGTAGGAAAAATGTTTTTTTTTAATGTTTTGTTTTCTATAAAAGATAACCCTTGTGTTAAATTAGTTAAAAACAAACTTCTTTGAATTATAAAGTTTATAAATATTGGTATTTTATTGGAAGTTTTAAAAGGACTCTTTTTTTTTCATCCATGACTCCTTTTTCTGACTCTTTTTGAAAATATTCAGAGGTAACCCTAATTGTATATAGGTACTTGTTTGGTATGTACCGTTATTTTTGGTTAAAAAAATAATTTTTGTTTTAAATCTGCTAAATAATGTTAAAAAAAATAGTGTTATTAAACAACAGTTTAATAAAAATTGTTTTCGAATTATAAAATTTTCAAAAAAAAATTATTTAAACTTTTTTTTTAAATTAAAAAAAGAAGTTTTTTTTATTTTTGTATACAATGCTTTTAAAACCTTTAAAAAAAATTTCTCTTCACTACAAAAAATTGATCAAAATCACGTGAACCGTTTTTGATAAAATCGAAATTGAAAAAAAATGGTTCTATGAAAGGTACTATTTATGACCATTTTTCAGATTTTTTTTTTACAAAATTGTAACCTTTTTGTAAAAAAAAAATTATTGAATTTTTTTTAAATTTTGTTTTAATTAGCTTAATCAACAGTAGTTTTTAGCTTAAAATAAAAAAATATCGCCTGATTTATTAAGTAAATATGAATTTATGCAAATGATTTTTTTAAAATCTTTGTAAAGATTTTTCAAAATAAATAATGTTCACTTAAAAATAAATTTTTCAGAAAATTAACACATTATTATTAACGTTTTTTTGAAATAGATATATGTATGTATCAAATAAATTAATTTTATGGAAACATTTTTTTTTTATAAATTTTGATATTCAATGCTATATTCCAACTTTCTATACCTTAAGAAGCTCGACGGTTAAAATTTAGAATCTTGTTAGTCGAAAAATTCCAAAAAATGTATTATTATAATACAAACAAATCTGCAGAATCAGATTCACCTTTTGTCGATTTCAGCGTAATAATGTTTGTCTATGAATATTTTATTGAAAAGGGCAGAATTCAAAAACTCTTACCTCGAGATCGCCATATAAAATTTGTAAGGTTATTTTTTTTATTAATTTCTAAAAAAAAACATTCAAAAACGACTAAGGAAGTTCTACACTTTAACCGTGCTTCGTTCTGTATGAAACAAATAATTTACATTGATAGAGTCAACCAATAAGAATGTTGAAAATCCAAATAACTGTTCTATATATGGGATATTCTGTTAATAAAAGCTTAATTCAAACTTGTTACTACATATTTGAATGATGGTACCTAATAAAGATTTTCCTTAAATGGTTTGTTATAGTTCCAAAATGGAAAACCGATCAAATCCTCATATATCTAAGAATACTGTAGACAACAGTCCGGAGAAAATTATGAAAACAAAATATTTCGGATTTTTACCAACGTGGCTCAAAAATTCTTATAATATGTAAGTAACGGGTGATTTTTTAGCTGGTTTGGTTTTGGCAACACTGGTTTTGACAGCTGACGTGTGTTTAGTACCTTGTGTCACTGTCAAACAGCTTCAGTTTGGTTTGCAATTTAACCATGGATCGTCTTACAAATGAACAACGCTTGCAAATTATTGAATTTTACTATCAAAATTCGTGCTCGGTTCGAAATGTTCATCGCGCGCTGCTTCCATTTTATGGTCGGCATTCTCGACCTTCTGAGCAGTCTATTCGGAAGATTGTGACCAAATTTCGCACCAAATTAACTTTGTTTGACATTAAACCACCAACACGTTTACGTTCTGTGCGTAGTGAAGAAAATATTGCGGCCGTATCAGCTAGTGTGACAGAAGACCGCGAAATGTCGATTCGGCGCCGTTCCCAGCAGTTAGGCCTTTGTTACAGCACTACGTGGAAAATTTTGCGGAAGGATTTGGGCGTAAAGCCTTTTAAGATACAGCTGGTGCAAGAACTAAAGCCAGCCGACCTACCACAACGCCGAATTTTTGGTGAATGGGCTCTTGGAAAGCTGGCCGAGGATCCGCTTTTTTATCGAAAAATTGTGTTCAGCGATGAGGCTCATTTTTGGTTGAATGGGTACGTAAATAAGCACAATTGCCGCATTTGGAGTGAAGATCAGCCAGAAGCATTGCAACAGCTACCAATGCATCCCGAAAAAGCCACTGTTTGGTGCGGTTTATGGGCCGGCGGCATTATTGGGCCATATTTCTTCAAAGATGATGCGAATCGCAGCGTTACTGTCAATGGTGAACGCTACCGAGCGATGATAACAAACTTTTTTTTGCCCGAAATGGAAGTTCTTGACTTGCATGATATGTGGTTTCAACAAGACGGTGCCACATGCCACACAGCACGCGAAACAATGGCG
Source organism: Epistrophe grossulariae (assembly GCA_929447395.1). Taxonomy (NCBI): domain Eukaryota; kingdom Metazoa; phylum Arthropoda; class Insecta; order Diptera; family Syrphidae; genus Epistrophe; species Epistrophe grossulariae. Next base: position 12,894,466 of record OV839567.1, on the reverse strand, counting down.
CAATTGCGAGGCGAGTTTGGTGAACAGTTAATTTCACGTTTCGGGCCGGTCAATTGGCCGCCTAGATCGTGCGATTTGACACCATTAGACTATTTTTTGTGGGGGTATGTCAAGGCTAATGTCTATAGGGACAAGCCCGCTTCGATTGACGCACTGGAAGCCAACATCCATGCATTCATTCGTGAGATACCGGCCGATATGTGTGAAAGAGTATGCCAAAATTGGACTCAGCGGATGGGCTACCTGAGACGCAGCCGCGGTCAACATTTGCATGAAATTATCTTTAAACATTAAATTGCAAGGTTCAAACTATCGATTCAAATAAATATTTCATTCATTTTTTTGAATTTTTTGTGTTTTTTTTTAAAAAAAAGTTCTAAACCTCTTAAAAAATCACCCGTTATATAGGTATAGGTACTTGTTGGGTAAATCCACTTGGCCTTTGAGGATTTTGAACCTCTTTATAAGAAAAAAATTACCATTTGCGAATTTAACAAATGGTTCTTTATTAAATTCAATATTACCAGTAAATTCTCGAATTTCCACATTTCGTAGTTTTGCAGTCAAATTTTATTACCTTGAAAGAAAATTAAAATAGGCCATAAAAATGTTTAATGTTTTTTTTTTTAAATTAAAATTAACTATACGTCAATCACGATTTTTCAGTATACCTGTAAATATAAGTAAAAATTTAATTTCGTATGCAACTTTTTTCTGCATATAAATAGAACTTTGGTTCTTTAAAAATGTATAGTTAAAGTTAATACGACTAACCTTAATAAACAACTACTGAACTTGAGCAACTCAAAATGAAGTTTTTCATCATATCTCCAGTTTTACTTACAGCTATTTTGGGTAAATTTTTGTATAAATTTTATTTAAAGTTCAATTCTCATTTTTAATGCTTTATTTTTTTTTTCTATTATAAGCTATGTTGCAAATAAGTGCAATTACAGCTGCACCAAAGCCCTTCTTGCAGGGTATACCTTTACTAGGTGGTGGAGCTGCCGCAAGTTCTGCAGCTGCTTCAAGTGCTTCAGTAGGTGGCACATCTGGTGGCGGAATTGGTGGAATGTTGGGTGGAGTTGCTGGTATGGTGCCCGGTTTAAATATGGTTACTGGTTTGCTTCCCTTTTAGGTACTTTCTGATATGATGGGCCTTTCTACTGTAGAGAGTAAATTCAGAGCTCTTTATTGTTCGCTTCTACATATGTATATGTATGAATTAAAAATATAATTTGGGAATACTGTATCTAAAATTTATAAAAATAATAAAAAAAAAATTTATTGCAAAAAATCATTCATATCAGTTCGTGGTGTAAGATTCAAATGATGTGTCAATCAGCCAAACCGCGGATAAGATGCACTTTTTCACCAAATACATGGGTGGGTTAGGGTGTTTTGACTGAAAGATCAATAATAATTAACAGAGTGTAAAATGTAGCAAATTTAAAAAAAATATATATAATTTGTTTTCTTAGCTACTTATACGATCCTATATATTGATGTGGAAGATGGCGCAGGGACATAAGGCACAAATTTTATTTTTGGGGCTTACGTCCCATTTGAGTGGGACATAAAGCCCAAATTGAATTTGGGCCTTTAGTCCCACCCAATTTAAATTTTTTTTGTATAGGGTGACCACAGTCGACAGATAGCAATCAAAGTTTATCCATTTATTATGTTTCAGCAGCTATCTAAAGTTACCAATGACATCAATTTGTCAAAATTTTCAGGAGGTTAGGTACATGGTTGGCCATTTTATCATACATTATTTCACGCTTGCCAAAATTGTGGAATACAAAAAAAAAAGTATAAGGTATCGAAATTTCGGCTTAATTGTAAATATACACAATGTGAAATTTGTCTTGAGGTCGTCCATCATGACTTCAGTATATGTAGGCAATTCCTTGCACCGTGGAAATGTTTAAAGGTGAATACATTTCTTTAGACCTTAAGCTTAGAGATTGGTGCTTAATGAAAAAAAACATATCCGCCAGGCACCAGCGTAGCGATTAGTATTGAAGAAGACTCACAAATGTCGATTTTCGGTGCCGATCAGCTGAATTGGGCACAGCCATATTATTTTATTTGAAGGTTGGATTTGGGCCTATATCCGTTTAAAATTGTGCTGACGCAAGAATTGAAGCCGTATGACCGCGTAGACAACTGCATGAGTCTGCTAACTGGGGGCTGAAAACATTGGCCGGTGCGATTATAGGGTTACCAGCTCTAAAATCAGCAAAGCCTGAAGTAAAGAAAGAAAAGCCTGATTTTTGAGAAAAAGTCTGACAGATAAAAAAAACATTTTTTTCCTAAATGAAGTTCATTTTATAAAAAAAAAATTAATTAAAAAAAAACATTCATAGATAACTTACCTTGATTTGGATGCACGAAGACGACGAGACGATAAATAGATTGCAACTGCAATCAAATAAAAGCACATACAAAAAATTCGTCATAAAATGGAAGTGTCATATCTTGCACAATAGTGTGATTCAAAATAACACCTTCCTCGAAATTAAACCTGGACCTGGTTAAATTATGTAAAATCGAACATCATTTAGCGGTCGCTACCCGCAGCGCTTTTTCAATAATTTATCTTGAAAATCTTTGAAATCTCAAATGTTAAAAGCTGCATAACTTTTCAAGTTTTCGGTGCTAAAAGTATGAAATTTTCAGGGATTTCATAATTTCGCCCGGTTCGGTTGAATTTCGAGAAAGGTGTTTTTTTGAATCACCCTATTGCAAAACTCTTTGTCTCTTTCTAAAAAGTGACAACTAAATGAAAAAAAAATGAATGTCTTCGTAAACGTTTTTCTTCTAACGATTATATTTTGTGCGATAATTATAAAAAAGCCTGACAAAAGTCGAAACCTGGCCAAAGCCTGATTGACACGTCAGGCGAAATCCTGACGGATGGTACCTAACCCTTAGTGCGATTTGTATTTTAGCCATAATATCAACTTCACTGATGAGTCTCATTTTTACTTCAGCGACTGCCTGTATCTTATTTCACCATCTTTATGCCTTAACCAGTGAAGCGATTTTCTTCAAACTTATAGAACTTAACAGGGGAAACTAGAGAGGAAATTGAAATTTTTGCAACCGTTTTGAAAGATGTTATATTTATATCAGCAACAATGGGTTCAACGATTTTGATAAACAACATTTTTAAGTAGATATGGTATATATCTAATTTTTTACCAAGAACTTATTTAACATTTACTTCCCCAGAGAACATTTTTTTTTTTATTATTTAAATTATCTTTAACGGCTTAGCTGACTTTGATCAGCATTTTTATTTAAGAAATTCCTTGGAACTATAATATTGCATTTACAAATTTTTCAAAAAATATTTTTTGGATTAAAAAAAATTGCGTTTTTTTTTGAATAAATATTTTGGAAATACATAGATTGATGAATATTTTTTAAATACTTAAAAATTGCTTAAATGTTTAAGAAATTATATTTATTACAAATTATTATAACATGTAATTTTGTTTGCATGAATTTTATTTTATTTTTTTTTTTTTCAAAAATTCAGACTGTGCGTTCTTTATTATATTGAGATTTTAATGCTTGGTTTCATATTTCTCTAATTTATTAAATAAATTATTAAATAATTACATAATGTATTGTATAAATGTGTTACCTATATAAAATCTTTAAAATTCCGCTCGAAATCCAAGCCAACCCAATGGCAACTTCCATCGACCCAGTCGTGAATTTTATTTATTCACCCCCACAAAAAAAAAATTTCATTTAAGTTATTTTAGTGTCTAGTTTTTGAATAAGTAATTTTTAAACTCTTATTCTCAAAATGTAAAATTTAAAATTCATTCATTCAAAAATTAAGCACTAAAATAAATTATAACTAAAAAATGAATAACTAACTTTAAAAAAAAAAACTATAACATGATATTGTAAGTGTTGTGTTTAATAATCATTTTCTATTTTAAATATTAAATTCGAAAACGATTATTTTTATGAAAAAAAGTATGTTAAAATTTTTTGTAGGAAATTTTCTAAGTTACAAATTAGTCCTTGACATTTTTTCTGCACAACTTACCATTTTAGAGCTATTCCTGAAAATCCATTTTTGGGGCCTTTCACCCCCTCCCATAAAATTGTTAGTGGCGCTCATATAGATGGGGACTTTTGGCAGTTTCTTAAGAACGCCATGAAGAGCTTTTCCAGCTTTCCGGCGATTTTTTCCGAGTTAAATGCTTTATTGACTGGGCTATTAGTTTTAAAATTATAAAGTGCGATTCCTCATCCAAATACCCAAAATATTTATGATCTCAAATCATTAAAAATCTATTAAAACAATGCCAAATTCAAATAAATTAAAAAAAATAAAAATAAAAACACAAACATTGGTAGACATAATGGCTCAAAATTTTAAACGATTTAGTACGATGTTTAAGCATTTTAAGTATAATAAAAATGGTTTAACATCGTACTAAATCGTTTAAAATTTTGCGCCAATATGTATAAAATGTCATTTCTGAAAACGAACACCTGGTCATACTGCATAAATTAGAAACAGACATTACATTTTGCATCACATAATGGCATACCATTATACCATGTTATAATCTTGACTGTGTGAGTGTTTAAATTGTTGGGCGAGTTATTCAACCGTCGAGTCGCATTTACGTTTGAGTTCGATGTCTAATGTCTGATCGACTCAACTCTCTCAACTCAACACATCTAATTCTAATATATCAACAACAGTTATGTTGTCCCTTTTTAGTTTTCAGTGTTAATCGAACACACTCAATGGAACCAGAAATAAGATACAAAAATGTTCTCAGTTTAGTTTCGTTTCGTCGGACGTCGTAGTTACCATGTATATATGTAGTTTTTGTACGAGTTATTATTGTTAATCTAATATTGAATTTCTTGTGAACAAAATGTCATTTTTCCAAAAGAAAAACATTTTTATGAAAAATTATACAAAGGAGGAAAATGTGAAATTAATTAAATCAATCCAACAATACGAATGTTTATGGAATTGTAAGCATTTGGAATATTTCAACAGAACAAGCGCGGAAAATGCATGGAAAAAAGTTGCAGAAATGGTGAATGATACACGTATGTACCTACCTACCTACATTGACGCAATGAAATATTGCTATAGAATTTTTATCTTTTTTAAATTTAGCACAGAAAACTCATCAACGTTGGCGAACAATTCGTAATATGTTTGGCAAAAATACAAATCCTACTTTAAAAAATAAGTATACAAAATATTATTTAGAGCCCTATTTGGATTTTCTTCGTCCGGTTATTAGAGTATGTTGCCGAAGTAAATCTTGTTGTCAACTAAGTGGCAAAGGCAACAAACACAAGAAAACAGGACAAGGTGATATTATTAAAAACCAAAAGGTTGTCACAGAAGCTGCTTTGGAAGATTCAATAGATCTTACGAATGAATCAAAAGATACCAGTGGTGAAGATTCTTTAGATTATGAAGAAAGAAAAAACAAATCCAGAGTACAAGAGAATTGGGAGCCAACAGAAACTAAATCAAAAACTGAAATTAATTCAAATATGATGTTTTTGGAGAGTTTACTTCCATTTTTCGATGAAATGACAAATCGACAAAATTGTCGTTTTAGGTTAAAAGTTTTGACAATGATCGATGATATTTTAGATTGAATCAAATATGTACATATATATTTATTATAATTTTAGTTGTAGAAATCATTTAAAATAAAAATTAAATAAGTACCTTTGTATTATAATAAAATTTAAAATTAAGTGATAACGTTGTTTTTTTTTTGTCAAATTAATTTAATGCAGATTTTTTAGAAGTCGAAGCAGTCATTTGTATTTTCTCTTAGACTTTAGAGCACACAAAACCATTTTATAATTATTATTACAAATCTTTTTATAAATCTAGCAAAGAACATTTAAAAACATTTTTAACGAACTACTACTTTTTGATAACTTTTTTTACGTGAAAAAAATTATTTTCCAAATAGCTAGGTACGTAGATACAGAATTCCAGATTCTAGCATTCAGAATTTTTTTATTGTAGCATTTTAGTCATCGTCAATTTTGAGGTTACAGAACTTTTTAAAAATGCTGAAATTTGATATTAGAGAATTTCACCCCTTCCTCTTTTAAAAAATTTATTATTTTAATCTTCCACTGTAAAAACAATTATTAGGTGTTCAAATTTTCAATTTTATGAACAAATTATTAATTTTTTTTTCATTTGAAGCTAATAAGTATTTTTAAACTCAATACATTGAAAAAATGGACATAAATTTAGAAATTTGTTCATTTAAATTCGTTTGTAATCATTTTATCGGGTTGGGGGCGTTTATTGCTTATTTTTAGTTCAACGTGAAAACATATGATTTAATAAAAACCAAAATTAATTTTCAAGTTATTTATGAAATATATTTTCATGGTATCCTATTACATACCTTTAGTAGGTAATAATGTATGGCAAAATTTTTCGATATCACATTGGCGGTTTTATATTTTAAAATGTAAGAATAAAATAAAAGATAAACATTATTTACTATACAGTATTTAAAATTTTCCAGAATTTTGGATTTACAGAATTTTGATTCACAGAATTCTGGATTTACAGAATATTGGAATACAGAATAACAGATTTACAGAATAATGAATTACAGAATTATGTTCATACAGAATTTTGGCCTTACAGAATTTTGTAATACAGAATAACGTCCCGTTCCCCATTTGGGTTGGTGTTATTATTCTGTAAGTGCCAAAATTCTGTAAATCTAAAATTCTGTATTCCAAATTTCTTAAAATCCAAAATTCTGTTTTTAAAAATTCTGTAAAACCATAATTCTGCATTCAAAATTCTGCGTATTTCATTATTCTGTAAATCTATTATTCTGTATTCCAAAATTCAGCAAATACAGAATCTGTATAGCTATAATGTAAATACAAAATTCTGGAAAATTAAAAATATTGTATAGTAAATAATTTTTGTCTTTCAATTAATTTTAAAATACATTCTGTATGAACAGAATTTTCAATCCATTTACATTTTACATAATCTTGGTCATACGGAATAACGACCCGTTCGGTTTTTTTTTATTATCGAAAAAATATTTTTTTTGTACGTATTTGTAATAATATTTCGACAAAAAAAACGACCTAATTTTGATCTAAATCTGTTAACCCATAAAAGAGAAAGTCAAAAATTAAAAAAAAAGGTCGTAAAAAGCAGGTATATCGATGAAAACAGTTTTTTGTAAAATATTTTGTTCACCCATTATTTTTTACGTAAACAAAAATTTTGTTTTGCTTCAACGGAATACCTAACCTAAGTCTTGTTCCAAATTTAAAGAAAATTGCTTCATTGGTTTCGGTTTTATATGCCGAAATACAGACAGAGACATACGGACGTGTTCTCTTCTTTACGAATCTAAAACTTGTCATATAGTATGCTAACGCAAGTAAAAAGCGAATGCGGCTGAAGAATGTAAATATTAGACACATTCCTCTCTTATTTTATTCAGCCTTATTGTGAGTTTCACCCGTAAAATATTTCACCTTAAAATTTTTTGTTCCCCGGAATTTTTAAAGCTATTCAGCCTTATTGTGAGTTTCACCCGAACAACATTCCTATCCGAAAATTTGATATTTCACTTTTTGCCTATTTTGAGTTTCACCCGAAATTTTGTGTTAAAAAAATTCCCCTTATTGTGAACATTCATTTCGGGCGGAATGTAATGTTATTGACAGCATAAATGTTCACTTATTTTTAGTAGGAGAACGAAATTTCGTTCGAGCAAAACTCACAATAGCTCTTAAAATTCCGGGGGAAAAAAAATTTTAACGTGAAATATTTTTCGGGTGAAACTCACAATAAGGCTGAATAACATTACATTCCGCCCGAAATGAATGTTCCAAATAAGGGGAATTTCTTAACAAAAATTTCGGGTGAAACTCACAATAGGTGAAAAGTGAAATATCAAATTTTCCGGGTGGAATGTTGTTCGGGCGAAACACACAATAAGGCTAATTATCTTTACTTTCCTTATTTATTTTACAGCCTTAGGAAGAAATTTTAAAAAAACAGCAATCAATTTGCTTTAAAAACAAATTGAATCATTTTTGTCTCTAGTAACGTCATGATAGTTTCTCATATAACCTTATAATTCTGCTTTCACCCGATTTGCAAATTCTTATTTTTCTTATACCTATCTAATAAAATTTTTTCTGCTCATTCAGATTCAATAGGTACACAATTTCACAAACTAATTATTTTTTTCCTATAAGTTTTGACAGAAAACAAATTCAATATTCTTAGTATTCGTTGTCTCTTCCATTATTCCATATAAGACATTTAAGCATCTGGTTTTTAGCGTTTGACTTAAAATTGATAAGAGTATTGAATATCAATGATAATTGATAATGTAAAATTTTGAAAAATAAAAAATAATTTTTTTTTCAAAATTTTGTGTTTGAAAATTGTAATTTTCTAAAAACTATTCTTTTAAATAATTTGATTAAAAAACAAAATTGAAGAATTTCTGGCTTTAAAAAAAGATATAACATAACATTTTTATTGTTGTCGTTGTTTTTAAATATTTTTTATTTTAAGTAAATTTTTTTTTTTGAAAATTACATGGTGGGGACTTAAGCTCCAGCCCGATTTTCCCAAAAAACTACACATATCTACATTCTACACGCCTAATAATTTCCTCTAAGGAAAAAAAAGTATATTATTAAATTTTTTCCCGGTAAAATTATTACGATAAGATTGTGCTCAATCACGGAGTAAATATGTTGACAAAATTTTTTTGTACAAAATTATGTTTTGAGGTTTGACTTCTTTGACAATCACTCTTAATAAGGTTGTCGTTTGGCAAAAACGGCACGGCCAAGAAGCAATAATCGGCCCATAAAACAAAACCTATAGTGCTCTATCTTCACTCTCGCAAAATTTCAATTGTAGAAACCAGAGAAATGTTGTTTTATAGAACAAGAGTGGGTCGTACGACAAAGAAAATACAAATAATTTAATTTTTTTAATTACATTTTATTTTATTATTCTGTTTTTTCAATTCATTTTTTATTTCTCTTTTACTTCACCAATTCTGGTCTATCAATATTTTTATTCTGTAAAATATCATCAATAAGTACCATTACTTTCCGTCTAAATCGACGAATTTGTTTTTTACTCATATCATCAACAAAAGGTAAAATACTTTCCATAAACATCAAATTCTTATTAACGTCACTTTTAATTGGTATTGTTTTTGAATGTTTTGCTTCGAATTCACTACCATTGATATCCATTTTACGTTTTGAACTGGAGCAGCTTGAAGCAGTAGTAGAAGCATCTTGGACAGCATCTTTTTTGATTTTTGTATTTTTTCCTTCAATAAGTTCTAGAAATTGTTTTTCCAAAAATTTTTCCGCTTGCACCGCTACTGGTGTTTCATTTTGATTTTGTCTTTTTATTACTTGATTACATTTATCTTTTGAATCATCTTTATTTTGTTCGCTATTCGATTCGTTTGATTGAGAACATGGAGGTAATTTTACATATGGTCGAACAAAATCAACATGTGGTGACAGATAGTAATGTGATTTTCTCGTATTTGACCTGATATACTGTGAATATGTTTGACGAATATATCTCCAACGTATACAGCATCTTTGTTCTACAAATTATATGAAAATAAAAAAAAAATAGATACAGAAAATTAAGTAGGTAGGCAGTTAACTTATTTTTTTGAGAAAAGGTCTTTTTAAAAATTCTTAAATATATTATAATCGTCTTTTTTTTGAAAAAATCAGCAGCTCAGCACATTTCTACATGAAAACAAAAAGAAATTAATTTTTGTTTTCTGTATAAACACTAGCCGTGTTTTGATGAAATCTTACTCAGCAAAATGTATACACCCAAACAACAATAACAATAACAAATCAATATTTACATACATGTATTTATAAGTATATTATTTGTATCATCATTTCTTTTATTGTTAATGTGTAAAATATTTTGCGGAGTTGCTAACACACTTTCACTAAAGCACAGCTGTTAACAAAATATTTTATATTTTTTTTTTATTATTGTTTGCGGGTACGAATTTGCTAAGCTGCCTATTCACTTTTTTTTTTGTTAAACAAAAATAAAAAGAAACAACAGAACAAAAAAATTTAACAACGGTAGATAGATACATAGAGTTTTATAAATGTTATAACTCATAAGTAGTATCTACCTAGGTACCTACAAATAAATATTTTAATTTGCTATAAATAAAATGCTCTAGAATTTTATTTTGTCAAGATTCATTCAAAATTTTATGAAATATTTTTTGAGTCAATGTACCTGTGGTGTTGAATTGCTTTGCTATTTCCTTCCAAACTAACACTTTTGCAGAATTATTTGTATAGTTTGGTGCACCGGGTTTCCATAAGCACTCATTTTTTTTAATCAATTTCAGAAATTTTATATTCGATTGTAGATCACAATATTTTTGATCATTTGAAGACATATTTTGAGGTGCTTTAAAAACAAAACACTTATCTGCTACGCAAAATAAAACTCACACAAAACAATGAAAACAAACTAAAAATGTGAATTGTGATTGCCGTCGCCACAACCGACCGTAGGGCTAAAAAGTAAAAATTGAATTTTTGTACACAATCAATAAGGTATGGGGTGCGCATGAAAAAAAAAACTAAGTTCGCAACGAACCGACTCACAGAAATTATATTTAAACTGTTTGAGTAGAAAAGAGAAACTAAGAAATTCAGTTCGAATCCACAGTCCACACCACAATAATTTTTGAGTTTAAAATAGAAAAAAATAAAATACCAATCCGTATCTGTAAGAGAAGACATCTCACTCATGAACATGAGCGAGACAGTTGGTTGTTTTTGAATACGAAATTAAGTTGCATGGTGCTGAGTTCGATACCAATGGAATGCGTTACAACTTCTTTCAACCTTTATCAGTTGGCTGGTTTGGTTGGTATTCTTTGTGTATAATTGTGCTGAATTTATATGAAATTGTCCGCCAAATTCAACTTAGCTTACACTCAAAATTCCACTCAAACCAATTACTTTGAAAGAGATGAGAAGATATTGTACTATTTTATACATATACCTATATATCTACACTTATTTTTTAATTTTTTAGTGTGAGAAAAAAATAAAAGGCGGAAAACGAAAAGTACCTACAATGTGATCCGTTCGTTTTGTCGTTGGTGGTTGAAAATGGAAATTATAATCTTAAAAGCAGCTAGCTGTTGGCTTATGTATGTATGTACAGTGTGTGTACGTGTGTACAATGCTGTTCGACAGGTTAGACAAACTACGGAAAGTACCTATAATTTGATACTATTGTGTGTTAAAGAATAAAAAAATACAATTTATTATATTTTCCAAGTGAGGCGCAGCGCAAGTGACTTAAGCTTTAAAGGTCTTTTAAATTGAAAATATTTCTTATGGCGAGGCGATATAAGGACATGCCTATATTTAAAGCTTATATGTACATAACACATTAGCTACACTTTTAAAATTGTGTTCAATTTTGTTTATTACTAAGCCTTGTACTCACCTCCAATGAAAAGAATAATAAAAACGTTTCAAAATACAAGTGAAAATTCAATATGAACCCATAATTAATTCTTAATTTGTTGCTCAGTTTAGAATTTCTAACATTTACTTTGAATGACAAAAAAATTATTAACTAAGATTACTGTCGTCAGAATGTGGAAAAAGTTTAAAAAAGTGTTAAAATTCATTGTTTTGTTCTTTTTTCCTTCCTGATGTGAATAAAAATGCTAGAAAAGACAACCTTTTAGTCAAAAATATTTTTTTTCATTCACGAATTTAGGTATATTTTGAGCAAAACCAATTTATAATTAAATGTCACAATTGTTCACAGCACCTAGGATTTTTTTCTAGTACATTCTAAATTGAGAAATTATTGCGTAAAATTTTCTATTATACTTTAATATTTCGGTATTTCGAACTGAGTACCTACACGGTTAAAAATTTTGGTGTACTTTTTAATATTTGTTGGGTTACATATATGACAACACCAAAAATGTATTAAAGTTTAATGCATCGCAAATATTACATTTTTACTTTTAATACAAATATTATTACATTTTATAACAGAACTTTATTACAAAAAGAGAGGAAATAAATTGAGGAAATTTCTCACAAATAAATCGTAAGTCGTAATTCTTCGTAATTCGTAATAGCTATAATAATGAATGTGTATTTTTGCAAGAGTATTTATCTTTGTAAGTCAGTTTATTCCCATTTGGGAATAATTATTCTTATTATTTTTATTATAATAATAACATTCTTTTCTCCATCGTTTATCACAAATGAGAATAGAAATCTTATTGCGATTGAAATTTTGTCTACTAATTAACATATTGTGCCTCGAAAAACTGCAAAGCGCCTTCAAAATAATGCTTATTTAATTTTTTTTATTTTTCTTGCTTTTTAATACAATATTAATAAATTTTAATCTTGGTTGTATTAAAAAGTGACGCAGTCTGTTCAATATGTTCATATTTCAATATGGCTGACAAAAAAGAGCATCGAAGTACAAAAAGGGCGAGGAGGTATGTATTAGAATGTAATCAAAAATGATTAGAAAAATTCTCATATTTACAATGGCAACTGAGAGAGAAATTTTCCCTCTCTACAAGGGATATGTTTTATTCTTTTGGGTTAAGATCGACTCTTTTTTGTATTACAAATGATATTTTTATACAAAAATATTAGAGTGTAATAAAAATTGTTTGGATTTTTTTTTAATATTTCCCAAGTATTAAAATGTAATATTTGCTGTATTGCATACGGTTGTAATACAAGAGCTGTATTAAAAAATATCCCAGAATTTTTAACAGTGTACTTTGGAAAAAATTTATGTTAAACTTTATGTTGATCAATTTAATGAGTTACTGAGAATGAAGATAGGATATTTTCAAAATGTTATTTGCTTTAAATTAGTATTAAATACTTTAAGGATTATTTTATAGATAGCTTATTACTTTTAAAATAAAAATATAAAAACCAGCTGATCCGCCCGCTTCATAGGAAATTTTTTGTTATCAATTTTAGCATTTTAAAAAGTTAAAATTAAATTTATAGGTGCTTGAAACAACGCTTTACAATGAATAATTTGGCACGCTTCAATAATTTTTGTTCACAAATGTAACAGTCTAAGAACGTAACGCCATCTGTTGATCCCATTTTCATGAGGTACAAAATTAGCCGATTTTCAATCCTGTTGTGTTTGTTATTCCTTATAATCAGTATTTTCTCCTTTTCATACAAAATAAAATTTTCAGAAATCGCATCCATCATGAAAGTATGCAATTTAGGGTTTTCACGATTTTTACGGTCGAAATTTCCAATTTTTAGCTCCCTAGTCTTTGGCTCTTGATCAAACTTAACCTTCCCTAACTAAAACGTCTTAACCCAGTTTTTTTTAATTCTTAGAGCCCAAAAATGTGAACAAATCGAAAAAATAAGTAGTTTTTTCTCCCAACTCCTTGTATGAAAATATATTTTTGATACCTACCTACAAGGCGAAACAAACCGGTTAGGTAGTCATTTTTTTAAAATGGCGAAAACTATTCATTAAAGTTTGGAAACACAATAAAATCTTTTTATATGCATAAATTAGTTCTACCAAACTTTTAAATTATTTTTAACTATGACCAGACCAAGTCTGATTCTTGCTGAAATGAGGTAGGTAAATTCGTGATGCTTTTTCTGCATAAACATTATTCAGTTTATCAAAATCTTAAACCCTTGGTAAATCCATTAAAATTATGAAAATCTACAGTTCTGTTTTTTTTTCTTTTTTAAATTCTATTTATTACAACAAAATACATTTTTTTTATAAAACTAAAGGTACGAACTGTCATTCTTTAAGAACTACTATTTCCAACATTTATATCTCTGTCATCTAAAACATCATCAATGAGACACATTATTTCACGTCTAAAACGTCGATTTTGTTGAGTATTCATATCATCAATAAAAGGAATTAAACTTTCAAAAAATTTTCTATTTGCATCAATTAAACAGGAATTCGGATGAATAACTATTTTGTCTTCTTCTTTTGTCTCTTTGGTTTTATTAACTTCAACAATTATTGAATCATCTTCTCTTTTGTGTTTACTGCAGGAAGGATTGACTTCTTCTGTTACTCCTTTGGTTTTAATAACTTCAACAATTATTGAATCATCTTCCCTTTTTCGTTTACTGCAAGAAAGATTGACTTCTTTTGATTTGATATCTGGTTTCTTATTTATGTCTTCAGCTTCTTCGTCATCCATTTTCATAATTTCGTATAGAATCCTTTCGGCATTATCATTAGATGTTATAGTATCACCACCATCATTAGAATCGTCAGGCTCGTCTTTGATTTCGATGTACGTAATAGAGGAATTTGAAGTATCTGAATCGTTGGTAACTGGTTCCTTTTTTACGATACTTTCTTCAATAAGACTACATCCCTGTCTTAAATGCGGTCGAACAAATTCGAGAACCTTTGCCAAGTAATAATCGCTTTTTTGACGACCTCCATTAGAATTTATTCTTAAAGTTCTTGAGAATGCCCTTCGAATCTTTTGCCAGTGTAAAAGACATGTTTTAGCTAAAAGAAAAAAAAATACGTTCATTAATTAAAGGAATAATTCTATAGGTACGATGAATTCTATGAAAAATTTTAATTTATTGTCAACATCTTTTAAGAAACTTATTGATTGAAGTTACCGATTTATTTTTGAAAGAAATAAATACAAAAAAAAAACACTGTATTCTAGTTTTTTCAGGATCTATACGAAAATATTAATAATAATGGTCATAATTAGGCTTTGGCAGAACCAGTGTAAGGCATGTTGCAGTTTAACATCATCGATCCCAAATAAAACATAATTTTTTTTTGATCTTTAATTGATAAACAAACTGGTTAGGTAGGTACATAGTTAGGTATCATTTTTGCCAAATGGCTGAAAACTATTCAAAAAATTTTGGATCCCCTAGTAAAAACTTTTTGTATTCATAAATTAGTTCTATACCTACCTAAACATTTATTTTCAAAAACATTCGATTTTTCATTCTTACTCATCTTAGACACATGCAAAAATTGGCCAACGGAAACACTGGTTGCACTTCCATGCAAACTGTGACATCGGAATATCATATTCTTAACACCAACACCATCAAATGAAATGTTCCACTCATTCCATATAACTATACCTATAGCTGTACCTAATACCTATTCGTTGTTTTTTCTTTTTGTTTGTGGTTTTGTTCACAATTTGTTTTGGTGTAGATAAAGTATACACAACACAATATTACACAATGATGCCACTACTTACGTGTATCGCACATTTCTTTTGCAATTTCATTCCAAGCCTGGTCCATATTTTGTTTTTGGGTGTAATTTGGATCATGTCTATTCCAAATACATGGATATTTTTCCACTAATTTAATAAATTTCACATTAGCTTTTTCCAGTTCAGATGTTACAAACTTCGGGGTCGGCATCTCGCACTCTTAGTTAATACAACTCAACTTTCGCACACAACAAACACAAGGCAACTAAATTAATAGAATTGAGTGTGTTTCTCAGAGATTATAAATTATAATATATATTTATCACTCAATGTCAGGAGAGAGTGAGACAAACCATACCAAATCACACGCACATATACATAGACAAAGCCTTGGATTTTTAAATACCCATTGATAGAAGGGTGGCATAGAAGAGCATACTCGCCATCACCAAACCAACATTGTGCTCGATGGAAACGGAACAAGTTGTTGATACATTTTATAAACCATACATGATACAATACAACATGGTGTGTTCTCTGTGGTTGTGCCTTGGAGCTTGAGTTTATATATTGGCGATGGCGAACAATGAACATCTTCGCCTTTATAAACAGTAAACATCTAGGTGCCCTTCCTATAGTTTTTTTTGTGTTTCGACTTTTTTTATCAAATTTTCCAATTTTGTAAGTAAGTATGTAGGTAGCTACATATATTCTATAAATGTTGTTTCAAAAAACTGTATGTAGGTACGTATTTTAGAATTAAAAAACAAAGTTTTTTTTATTTTTAAAAAATTTGATGTTTCAAAAACTAGTTGATTTTTAAATTTAAATTTTACCTACACATTAATTTATACTATAGGTGCATACCTACCTATCATCCTATTAACTAACTATAATTTCCCGAATTTCGAACATTCAAACTTACTTAATAAAATAGATAGGCGATGCTGGATTGAAAAAAAAAAATCAATGCACAAAAGACGCATAGACTTTTCAAAGTGAGTCCAGTGCATTAATTATAAAAATTCTAGGTATATGAGGGACTGAGCTGTGTATAGGTAGGTTAGGTACCACCACCAAATTTTTTAATTGCGATAATAGGATAGATAGGTATACCTACATCATAATATGTCCTAGGTACTAAATATGGATTCGTTAAAAAATCGAACTCGACATTTTTCTCAAAAATGACTACCTACGATGATAGAGAAGATGAAAAAAGTGGGTTTCGCATGTTGTTTCTGTCTGTACGTTTGACTTCCTATACGAACTAGAAAGATAGACCGATTTACCTTTGGCTTTGTTGGTAGAACCATGTGTTTTTCTAAACATTTTCTCAACACTTTTTTTTTCAAATTTTTAAGACCCAAAAAATAACGGTGACATATATATGTTCAAAATTTTTAAACCGTTATTAAAAATTTTATTTTTCGCAAAAAAATTGCCGGAAAAATGTTAATTAATGCCGGTGCAAGTATCAATACGAGAGATGTCAAATATGTATCTACATCAAATAAACATGGAGATGCACCAAATTTATTCACGAATATTTTGAGCGTACAGGAATTGGGGACACGAGTACGATAACTTTGGCACCGAAAATTAATAACTGTTTTCTTTTTTTAGAGGGATCAAAAACAATCGTAATTTTTACTATGGAAGGTGGGGCATATCTCGCCCCGTTTAGGAGGTAGGGGCAATTTGAGAAAAAAAAGAAAAAAAAATTATAAAACATCTGCAACATTTACAGTGAAGTAGTATACCGGTTTTGAAAGCCAAAAATCTGTTCTTCAATGCTAAATTTAAATTAAATTATTTATGTCAATAGTGTTTGAAAAATTCACATGCAAATTCAAAATTTTGATAAAAGAAATAAAAAAAAAAGTTTGAAACAATTTTTTTCAAAATTGTTAAATGAAATGCTAAATTGGCTTTTTGTGGCCAATGCTTATATCAATTCTGAATCGAACACAAAAACCGAATGGTTTTATGTCTTCTAGTTCTTGAGAAAATTGAAAATTACAAAAACTACTTTGTATGTCCAATTTCATAAACAAACACTAAAAGCACTTTTTTTAAAAAAACCTCTTAAATTTTATCAGGCCCTTAGTTTCACCAATCTATAAAAGGTAAATTTCAGGGAATTTTTTTGTTAAAATCGAGTTCTCTTCACATCCCTGGAAAAATAAATTATTTTTTTCCTTCTAATAAGCGAAATGTATGAGAAAAAATGAGAAAGCATTATTGTATTGAAACAAATGCCAAGAATTGCAAAATAAAATGGTACACTTTTTCAAAATCAAAAACAAACATTGGACCGAAAGGTTTTTATAAAGTAAGTTTCAATTAAATTTAATAATGAATACACATAAAAAAAAAGAGAAAGAGGCAAAAATTACACAGAAACTAACAAAAATGGGCTAATTGATATTGTATCTCCAAAAATTGAAAATTAAAATGTTTCAAAATTTTGTCTGCAAATGTCAGCTGATATATCCACTTGTTTACTGCATCTGATGACATTTTAATGACACTTTTAAAATTTATTGAGCCAAAAATGGGCATTTAGTTTATAAGGGTATTTGAAAGCTTGTTTTAATTTAAAAGTGCTTGGTGAAACCAAAAAATCTCATTTTAAGGTTTAGAAGCCTTTTAAATAAAAGTCCTTCGTGAAATCGGCCATAAGTAATATTTTTCTAAAATTGCCCCTACCTTCTAAGCGTGGCGAGATAGACACCCCCACCCCCCCCCGCCACCCATAGTAAAAAATGCTTATTTTTGATACCACTCTTCAAAAAACCACATTATCAATTTTTCACGCCTAAGGCTAAACTCATACTGGAGCTGCGTGAAGAGCGGAGATGCGAGAAGTGAGCAGAACGAGGAAAACAAACAAATGTGTTCTTATGAGAGCTCTCATACTGAGGCCTCTAGCAACGAGGTATTGGTTCTCATAAGAAAGCATGTGTTTGTTTTTAACGCTATGCTCACCTCTCGCACCGCCGCTCTGCTCGCAGCACCAGTATGAGTTTAGCCTAAGTTATCGTACTCTCCCCGAACTAGTTAAAGGTATAAGTATGTGGCATGTGCTATACACAGATGGCATATAGATCCTACTTTGCAAGACTTTATTATCAAATTAAATATTTCAAAATATGAATCAAATATGTTTTATTATATTAGAAATAGAATTGCAAATAAGCTTTATTGGAACTGTTTCTCCCAGGAAATGTATAAGTATGCTATAACTGCCTATATAATATTCCTATAGAAATTCGAAATAATAATATACATAATTAATTATCAAAGCTCTCTAAGCAAATTGTTGTGCAATAAAATAAAAAATCAGTTTCCAATTTCAGAATAATTCATTGCTATTTTATCATTTTATCCTTTTCGACAAATTACACATTACCTTCACAAAAAAAAAAAAAAATTATGTAGGTACCTATATTCGAAAATAATATAATGAACATAAAGATCTATTGCCATTACCATCACACCATATGCGGCATTGGGAGCAAATGAATTTCGATAAATTGCGAGGTAATCAATTTCATATAAAGTATGTATATAACCAAGAGAACGAAAAAAGTAGGTAGGTACATATTTCTACTCGTGCCTTCGTCCTTTCATGTTACTCTTCAAACTCAACCCTCCTAATTCATCCATTGAAAACGTTCGTCATTATGTCTTTTCTATACTTCTATACCACCGCCGCCGCCGCCGCCGATAATATTTTGCATATAAATCATTGGTACGGCCGTTGCAAAGAGTATATTCATATATAGAGAGCCTTCATTTTCTTCCTTTGAACACCAGAACACAATAAAAATAAAATACCTTCACCCTGATTACTGCAACGGCCCACAATAAAGTAACAAATTCTGGAATCCCAAATACCAATGTTATACTATACCAACATCAGCACCATACCGTCACCATTCACCACTACCGCCTTTCGCCTTCACCACTGCCATCTAGCTGGCATCATGATAAGAATTTTAAGCTAAAGGAATACACTGCAGACTCAAGGTATATGAAGGTATATTGAGGTGGTATATAACTTGGGGCTCCTGCTCCTCCATTTAGACATATGCCGTTTGACTGCCTCCAAGCTCCTCCGACTCTTAACCCTATATAATTCCAACAACCCATGAAAGAGTTGTTATATTGAATTTTGCACACTGCTGGGGCTCCAGCACCTGCGACATGTTTGCGTCCGCCTGTCTGGGTGTTTTATGACTATATTAACCCTTCTATGCCGCCGCATCCTCCACTATAGAACCCTTCCTTCCTTCCACCCGCACCATATATATTCGTCGTTGGCATTGGCATACTCGTATACAGTCCTAGTCAAAATCAGCAGCTTGAAGCTTAGAGAAGCACATGCAAGTATAGGTATACCTAGAGCAGAACCCTTTTCCACGTCTTGCTATGGTCTCTCTATAAATAAATTGACTTTGTGATGTTGTTTTGTTATTGTTGGAGGCAGCTGATGGGGGGGGGGATCGAAATAGCAGTGCACCAGTGCCGTTTTATTGGAATATTTGAATAAGATGATTTTCAATCAGCAATGTGCGCACCCAGGTAAACGAGCAACGTTCCAAACTTCCAAACGGCCCTAAAAGAGAAGACCTTTTTTGCAGATGGTATATATGTATGTAATGTACCTACCTATAGAGTGTGGAGGAGGCAGCAGAAAAACAACAAACAAACCAAAAAAACAAACACTTTGTGGTAGCACGTTTGGTTCGTTTAACAGTGGAGATTAAAAATGTTCAAACGAAAAATATAAAAATATATAAAAAAAAAATCTGTACAAAGGCTGATGCTATATAGCCCAGTTGGTTATTTCTAAATTCAAAGTTATATTGGTATAACACGACGACAGTGCAATATACTTTGATGAGAATTTTTTTTTTTGGTTTATAGGTAGATATAGATTTATAGAAAGTCTCCTGCAGCTGGTGGAAATTATCTGGATAGGCAAATATTGTTTAACTAGGTAGACGAAGGGTTCGTTTATAAAACAAACATGGTCAGCTTCTAAGTTCAAATCAAAGAACAATAAAAATAAAATGCACAAAATGTAAACAACTGAAACACATCTAGGTTGTTGCTCTTATGTTCAAGAGTATATGTATGTTTTTTATTTAAACTTGGATCTAGTTAAAGAAAAATGTTCAAAAGCATGAAATTTATTTTTGATGTGTAAACATCTATACTGGCGGTAGGATGAAAAAAAAAAACGTAACGTATCTTGTGATCGTGATTGTGATTCTGTGATTTACGTTACGTTACGTATGTTTACACATCTCAACCGTGAGTCCCGGCATTCACCCTTTTTTTGATTGCCAAAACTTCCATCCCTGGTCTGGCCTGTAAGCCACTGGGTAAACTAAGTTAACATTTTGATGCCTCGAGTTGCCGGCCCACAAGGCAACTGTCGAATAACTTTGGAGAATTTTTATTTCAAAACGTTGGGTCTATTTTTAGTTATAATTTTTGTACTTACAATTTCTCGCTAAAAAGTATATATTATACAAAATTGTAAAGAATTCAATTCTGTACAAAAACTTGTTGTAATTTTGTTTGTGAGATTTATGGTTCTCAAGATATCAAAAAAAAAAAAAACAAACTTGTTGGAGCCCCCTTTTCAAGATAGCGACTTTCAATTCCGAAAACCTAGTTTTTATAATCACACTTAAAAAAAACCCTCCCTGACTGACATAAAGTTGGTTTTTAAACCAGAAGAACTGTCACCTAAAATAAGAAAGAAATGTTTTTTACGGGTTACTATAGCTCTTATGACTTGATAAATCCTCCAGTGCTTCTTACCTTACCCATTCGGACTCAGCTAAAAATTGTTGTTTCATACAGGAATACTTAGGAGTTGTATAAGGTTATACACGAGGTTTTGCATCACCCAATTTTTATTTTTTTTTCTACTGGGTGAAAAGGAGTGAAATTCAATTTTTTTTTAAATATCTTCTAATATCTCGAAAACTATCATTTTTTTGAAAAGTTTCTAGAGAAAAAAGATTGTGTAATATTTGTCGTAAGAATAATAGATTTCAAGAAAAACGTACACAAACGCTACAATATAAAATGTTTCTAAATGTACATGTACTATTTTCTATACCACCACTAAGTACTTTTCATTCTTTTCTTTAATATTTTTTTTTTTAATTAAAAAGATGCTTTAAAATCCAATCTTGTTAATTTTATTAAATTGAAATGATGGTCATCAATAGTTCAATTTAAAAAATTGCGAGCTATCGCAAATGGTACTGTAAGTAATTCATGTAGATGCACATTTCATTAGATTCAAAAGACTAAACAGTGTCTGGCGGTTGATATACATATACCTACCTACTTTAAAAGCGCAATGCACTTATAAAAGCAAATCGTCATCGTTGCATTCTCATCTTTATCTTAAAACTCTGAGTATACATATGTATGTATATGTACACTCTTGGGGGGTTTCACTTATTGTTTGCTAACTCATAAAGTTTAGATTATTATTGTCACATCAGTGTCAATGGAGTAAATACGTAGGTATGTGATGTGACACATGCTCGTTCCAATATCCAACTATTTTTGTCTGCTTGAAGTCTCCAATTCTTTAATACTCAGTGAGGTACCGTTGGAAAGAGAAAAAAATAATAGAGAATTATATTAAATTCTTCTGGTAAATTAAAAAAAAATTATTTTCTCATTTTCACTTAAACATTCGGGGTACTTTTTCATTATTTGTTCACTCAATTAAAAAACCTTCGATTGGCTTTTCCAAGCAACATTTACGGAGGAAAAATATGTATTTAAAAATAACAGCAACACTTATGTCGTTTCCATTGGTTTCACTCAAGTCCTGTGAAGTTAGCAAAATAATTGTTGAAAATTGAATAAAAAATGAGAGTTCTCGATAGCAAACAAATAGTTCTAAACATTTTCCTAAAAACTTTTTTTTCTAAAACTAATTTTTCAAAAGTTATTCGCAAATTTAGGTGCCCTTTGACTTAGAACCAAAATTTTTCAAAATCCAAAAAAATAAAAAAAAGGAGTTCTGATTAGAGTTCCTGATAGCAAACAAAGAGTTCTAAACATATTCCTAATAACTTTTTTTACTAAAACTAAAACTTCTAAAGTCAATGGGCACTTTAATTTGCCCTAACTTTTCCAATTTTGCAGAACTCTTTCTAAAACCCATCAGGAACTCTAGAACACTTGCTTTTATAAGTTGAAAAACATGCTCAGAACTCTTTTTCTCAAAAAAGTCCTTGCTGCGTGAAGTTAGCAAAAAAAACTTTTTTTTTCGAATTTCAACCTTCATTCGCCAGAACTATTGAAAAAAAGTATGAGGAACTCTAGAACTCTTTGTTTGCTATCGGGAACTCTCATTTTTTATTCAATTTTAAACAATTCTTTTGCTAACTTCACAGGACTTTTCACTCAGGGATTCACTCATTCTAAAATCCAATGGAACAATGCTTACCTCTTCTACTCAACTTAGAAATTGTCATGTTATTCTTTTTTAAAAGCCAGAAATCCATTCTTTAATAATTCTGCTTTTTCTGCTATGCTTCTAATAACCCCCTCTAACGAATTGTGGAAAAAAAGTGTACAGTAAAATTTTTCCAAGATCAGGCCTTGTACATAGCGACTGGGTTATATACCTATTCAGTATTGTTGATGATATAGGTACATAGGTACAGTTTTAATTTCAATTTAATTTTAATAGTTGGACTTAGCGTTTGAACCTTTAGGAAAGAAAATAAATCTAATCCGCAACTCCGAATTTTTTGAGATCTACTCCTTTTATTCCACACTGAAAATTTCAAAAATTCTGTATTCAAACCATCAAAAACTAAATGACAGCACTGTGTTTTTCAATTTCCAACCAACTATGACTCTGAATTTCTTAATCTAAAATTCTGTTCTGTTCGATCTGTTCTCTTTTTATTTTTCTTACTTCATAGTTCATTTCATCCTCTTCATTTCATTCTCATTGGCGTGGTATATATGTGTGTGTGAGAGTTTGTGAAACTGAACAATTGGAAAAGTACAGTTTTTGAAAATTTGAGTTTTTCTTTCGTTTTCAATTTTTTTTTTACAAATCTACTCCGGATTTATCTTAATCATTTTAAATCGGACACGAACATTGTTCATACGTATAACGTAGGTATTAAAATTAAGATCGCGATAGATTTGGTATTCGTTGATGGACTAGCTCGTGCAAAGAGGAGATGACTGGAAAAACCCATTTCTAAAACATTTTGTTGTACCTAGTCGAAATTGTTAATTTCTTTTACTAGAAAGACAATATGTATTATATACATACCTACCTATAAAAATCTGTTCGGAAACTCTCGAGTTCATTTGTAGGTAGGTATGGCATAATTTAATACATTTTGGTATTGAATCTTTTAAGTCTTCTTGATTTCAGCCTTTTCTTATAAGAAATTTTAAACCACATTTCTGGATGGCGATTCTGGTGACCTTTTGAAAAGGTAGATGTAATTGATCTTTTCAGCCATTTACTAATTACTATATTTAATTTTATTGCTTTTTCCCTCGTGCTGCTTGCTTTGAGCCACTGTATTTAGAAATATTCATTTTTGTCTATGTTTTTAGAGTTTTTAAGGGTCCTTCATTACAAAGTTTCATTTTATACCTACCTGCCCACCTACAAATTTATTTATTTAGAAAAAAAGAAATTGTCACAAAGGTGCAGAAAAGTAAGAAGATTAGTTGACGGAATGATAAAACAAATACTTAACACACATTTTTGAAAGCCTGATTACAGGACTTCACTCCTATTTTACAAGGCTACCAGTTTTGGACTTTATTTAAATGTCACCACCTGGAATTTGAAGCCTCCTTAGATTTTTAATTCTACTTGTCTATAGATAGACATTATTTTGGGGGATCAAAATATCTTCTTCTCTTTTGTTTTTAGTTTTAGTTTTAGTTTTAGTTTTAGTTTTAGTTTTAGTTTTAGTTTTAGTTTTAGTTTTAGTTTTAGTTTTAGTTTTAGTTTTAGTTTTAGTTTTAGTTTTAGTTTTATTTTTATTTTTAGTTTTAGTTTTAATTTATAGGCTTTTCACACCAAACCCAAAACCGGGTTTTCGGCAAAAAGTTTTTAAAAACCCGAAAAGCGTTCACACTGAACATTTACTAGTTTTCGTTTGACATTTCACAAACACCAACTCATCTCCTGAAAAAAAAACAAAAACAAAATATCTCATTTACATAACACACTCACAATTTCTTTTGTCAGCAGAATTCAGCAGTTTTTTTTTTACATTTAATTGAGCGCTGGATGTTTCGTAAGGTTTGTTTATTTAGTTCAACTTTGAATTACAACTAGTTTTCGTGAGGTTTTATATAAAACTTGTGGTTTACGAAAACTTGTGGTTCACCAAAAATGTATGGTAAAACTTGAGTTTTCGATTAGGTTTTCCGCCAAAACCGATAATTTCGCGAAAACCGCGTTTTGGGCTTGGTGTGAAAAGACTATTAGTTTTAGTTTTAGTTTTAGTTTGAGTTTTAGTTTTATATTTATTTTTATTTTTTATCCTTTTTTATTTTTATTCTTTTTAATTTTTATTTTTATTTTTTATTTTACCTGTATCAAATGAGCCGTTGTTTATTTTTCATTTTTTACTAAAACAACCTTATTCCAATCAATATATAAATGTATTGCCATTTTAACACAGGGAGTTGATTTTTTTGGAGGAAAATTGATTTTTTTGTCAATATCGAAATTGCAACACTTTATCCCAGACTATAACTTGCATTGTTCCATTTAAAAAAAAATTACTCAAAGATTACTTTAACCCATAGAATTGACATATTCATTAATAGATTTGATCTCCAATGCTAGTTATATTGATTGATTTATCGTTTGATCGGCAAGCATAACAATTGAATACTCTTTTCATTTGTATATATTTATCTATTAGCCTAATGCCTCTCTGTTTTGGAATGGAGTGTTGAGTTTATGAATGAGATCACTGAGATATATAGAAGAAAAATGTTGTAAGTAGTAATAAAAAAATTAAAAAAAAAAAATCTATTTGCCCCCAAAGATCAAAAGTCTGACAACAAGACTAATACGCAACAATTGATTGAATGCATTCCAAATGCAACCCCTTTTTTCAAAAATTTTATTTGCTGATTGATAAGATTTATTGTGATTGTTGGTTTGGTCTTTCCAGCCAGCCAGCCGTTCGTCGTCCGTTAATACATATACAGAACAGACAAAGCCGATATGATTCTTAAGAAACGCAGAAAAATACACATTTGTTTTTTTTATTATTATTTTTTTTTATTGCACCTAAAATTAAAATTTGTTTAGAGTTATCGATAAGTCTATATCGGAAATGTGAACTGAACCCATCTAGGTATAGAGAGAGCATTTGGTTGATGTTTCACTTCAGACACACATCATGTTCAATGGTGGTTAAATCTTAATAAGTATACTTAAGAAAGTCTAGTTCTGGTTTATTTTTGTAGGTAAAGTTCTGCAGCCATTGAGCCATATCTACATTTCATATCTATAGGTAGGTGTAGGTATATCGCAACTAAGTCGTTCGTCAGATGAATAAATATTTGTAAAAGATTGGTTTTATATTACTTACAAACATAATGACTTTTTCGATACCATCGAAGAAAGATATTTATGAAATCGTCATTCTTTGTAGAGACCTATTTACAAATTTTAGAGAATTGAGATAAAATGATAAGAGTTATAGTTTTAAAAATGAAGTTAAATTTTTAGTTTTAATGGAATTTGTATTTCAGGGCTTTTTGTGTGAAAACTTAACTTGATGAGATTTTGACAAAGACATCAGCTGGCAGTTTCAGATTTATTTTGCGAAAATTTAGTACAAATTTTGGTATCGATTTAAAAATAACTTTTCTATGAGCTATATAAAGTATTGAAAGCTTAACACTTGACATTTTCATTCGCAGTGTAATTTTTACATTTCAAAATACATAATTTAAAATGGATGAACCTTCAGTTTTGAAACTTCGAAGTATTTTCAAAATTTTCGAAAACGAACGAATTGTATAAAACAGATTTTTATTTCGAGTGAAATTGAAAACCTGTATTTCAATTCGATTTCGTTCGACATTCAGAACATGGGCGACAGATTAAAGACAAACTACTTTTTGGTTAAAAAAATACGAAAAACAATTTTTTATTTTCGCTTTTCTCGAAAACTGTTCAACTGATTTCGATCAATGATTTGTATTTTCAATCAATCAATTCTTTTTTTGAAAACTTCATATAGGTATGTAGGTATGGAATCTACATACATATTTAGAAAAAAGACTACATCGATTTTTTTTCAACTTGGGTCCAAGTAGTTTTTGACTAGCAGATTTTCAACAAAAAATATTTGTATGCCCAAAATACGCCTCCCATACAAAAGTTTAAAAACTATTAAGGAAAATCATATTTTTCTGTTCACAATTAAAATCGGCGCACAGTGGCCCGTTTATATGCAAATTTAGTGGCAATAATCATTTTTCGGCTGCGGGCCTATAATGCAAAACTCTTAAGTTAATTGAATAAACAAATGTTTGGACCATTCAAACTAAAAAAATTTCGGTTGGACTTTGGATGAATAATTTGGCGCAGGTAAACAAGGCCCATGGAAATAAAGCCCAAAGTATATTTGTGGGGCTTATGTCCCGCCAGGTCAAGTAAAAAAATGTTTATGGTGGCAAAAAAAAAAAAAAAATTAATATATTTTTGTAGTTTTGAGTGTAAAAATTGTGTTTTTTTATTTTTTTTATTTTTTTTTGATATTTTTGTTTATTATTAAAATAAAAAATAAATGATTTTTTTTAAATTTTAAAACTTTTGAATGCTTTTCAAAACACCACTTTGGACACACTTTTTCAACTTTAAATTGAGTTACAAAAAAAAACTTTCCACCTTTAAATTGACAGGGAAAAAATGTTTATATATTTCAAGTAATTCACAAAATTCAGCTGCATAAAGTTGCAGAGAGCAAGACTAAAGAAGTCAGTCCATTTTTTTTTTTTTTTCAAAATTTTGAGTCTGAAAATTTATTTTTCCAAAAAAAAAAATTAATTTAAAAACAGAATTAATGAATAAATGGATATTCATGCTTTTCGAAAAAGGTACAACATGACATTGTAAGTGCTGCCGTTGATTTTTAATATTTTTTTTCTAATTCAAGTAATTTTTTTTATATAAAATTGCTTCTCTCGGTTCAACCTAAATGTACAAGCCTTTTTTTGTTTGAATTTTATCCAAAACACCCTATATATTTCTGTTTTTTTTTTTTAATTTTTTCCACTATTCAACTTTTAATCTACCAATAAAATATTTTGTTAGTACCTCCACTCTTTTATGTTAAAAATTAAAATATTCACTTATTAAACAAAAATTAAAAATAATATTTAAAAATATGGTTTATTTCATACTAGTCTACCTAATATTGGTTTATATTATTTTTGACTTAAAATTGACAAGAGCATTGAATATTAAAAACAAAAATATGACTTTATAACGTAAAATTTTGAACGAAATTAGTTTGAGAATATTTTTTTTATTTTTTTTTTTTTTTTCAAAATTTTTAGTTTAAAAATTAATTTTCTCAAACTGTTGATTTAAAAATAGAATTAAAATTGATTTCTGTATTTAAAAAAATAATTTAACATTGTAAGTTTTCCGTATGTTTGCGATGATTTCTATTTCAACCGCCTAATCAAAGGGAATCCTTGGAATCCTTTGCAAAACACCTTTTATATTTAATTAATTAATTAAACTGGCTTACCAAAAATTCCGTATTTTTTTTCGATGCATTTTTCAATGAAAAATTTATACATTTTGAAAATATTCAGCAATAGTGAATGATTGTAGCTTATATTATATTTTTTTTTATTCGCAAGTATAGGGTCATTCATTTCGTGGTTTCAAGTTGGTAACTGCCAAATTTGGCACCTGTAAAACTCAGCTGTCATTTGAAGTGTCATTAATATTAGTTGATTGTTTTCCATTTATGATAATGGGTCGCTTAAGAATTAATTGAACAACGCGTTAAAATTATTAGAACTTACTACAAAAGTAGTGATTCAAACTAAGCCACTTTTCACTAATTTTCGAACAACATTTTATTCAGCGAAGAGGCACATTTCTCACTCGGTGGATATGTAAACAAACAAAAGTGCCACATATGGGCTCAGAAAACCCACAAGTGATCGAAAAGGTGCCCTTGCATCCAGACAAAGTGACTGTTTGGTGTGATCTATGGTGGAAAGGTGTCATTGGTCTGTATTTCTTCGAAGATGCCAATAGGCAGACAGTTACAGTCAATTCGGAGCGCTATGGTCGAATAATGGCCGATGTTTTCTGGCCGGCGATTGAAGATCATGACTTGAACGATATGTGGTCCCAACAAGACGAAGCAACAAGCCACACAACACTACCAATTATGGCTTTATTGCGTGAGAAGTTTCCTGGTCGCGTATAATTTCACGTTTTTGCGACGTAAATTGGCCACCAAGATCAAGCGATTTGACACCGTTAAATTTTTCTGTGGGGCTACGCAAAAGACCGTGTTAACGCAAATAATACCTGAACTCGAGACGCATTAAAAACCAACATTACTCAAGTTGTAGCCGAGATACCGCCCGAAATGTGCGAAAAACTGGTTCAAAATTAGCTCAAAAAAATCGCATGTTGCCAATCTTCCCCAGGCTGCCATTTGAATATTGATTTTCATACTTAATGGCAAAGTCCAAACTTTATAATGAATGAAAATGTTCATCAAAAATATATCGCTGTGTGTTTTATTTAGCTTTACTTTCGAAACTGAAAAATGAATGACCCTTTATGTATCTAATGTTTCGATAACAGGGAATCATTAGTATTTATTCATCAAGCATGTACAATATAAGCTTGATTAGGGCTCTGGGAGCTCACATTATCACAAGTCAAAATTAAAAAAAAAGGAAATCAAAAGATCGATAATTTTGCCCATGCAATGTTAACTTTAAAAAAAAGTAGGTACTTTTTTTGTGTTTCAGAATTTAAAAAAAATAATATTTTATTCGCCAAATATAGGCATACCTCTACTTTTATATAATTGAAAAATTCGGCTTAGTAATCAACACCATATCATCCTTTTTTTTTAAACTCTATAAAGCTACCTTATCTATATACAAATATCATTTTTAGGCAAATAAACTAAAATACAATACTAAAAAAAACCTTAAACATTAATTTCCACCATTGAGCTTAAATCCCTTTCCCTTATGCCTATATCTACATCCACTATTTTTAGCTTATATGCATTACATATTTTTGAAATATGCCAGAAGCTCTGATTTCAATTCAAACTGTCAACATATATGTAGGTAAATAGATATTGAGACTGCCAAACCAAAGCCCAGACTCTTAAATTGACTATTTTTTTTTGTTATCATGTTGTCATCTTTTTTTTCAATGGTCCACAAAAATAATTTATGAGACAAACTCCATCATGATAGGCACATTGGAATATGTTTTTTTTTTCATTACCTACAGTTATTGTTTTTTTTTTTTTTTTGTAATTTTCATTACAATTTTATACTTGCTATGTAGGTATTCATAAATATGCAAATCACTATTTACTATCATGAATTTTAATTTTTTAGCATCTGCAACTTTTTCCCGAACATTAGTTAGTGTTGTGTCACGAAAAATGCCCATGAATTTCATCACTCACCATGTTCACCACATAGCAGACTATTCAATTTATCGTTCCATTTAAAAAAAAAAAACACACACACACCCACAAAAAAACGTTACAAAACGGTGCAAAAAAAAAATAAACAGAGTTTTATCACCCCCTACTGCGACTATTAGGTACCTACCGACTATTTTGGACGGGTTTGGTGTAACGCCACTATACACTGTGACTAGGTATACGAGAACCTCTATAGGTTTAAAAAAATGGACACATTTAAAATAAGTTTTAAACCAAATTGATTCCGTGGCTCGGAAGTTAAAACGACCACTCAGTCAGAGCTGCCAGGTTTTACGATAGAATAATAGCAAATAATCGATTTGGTTAGTTGAAATAAAAATTAACAAAAAAAAAACAAAAAAAAAAATTGATAATCCTCCACATCGGTGTTGTAAAAGCCTGCATATACGCTACTTCTGTGAAAGTTTAATGCAAATTGTTTTCAGTTTCTTTTTGTTATTTTTTTGTTTTCAAAACAAAATTATTTCAACTTTGGCTTATTTCAAAAAGTCATCTCATACTTCATAGTGAAAATTGCACTAAAAATTCGGAAATGTTTGCTTATTTTGTTGATACGAAAAATGCTTTTAATATAAACGGATAAGCCTAAACAAATCAATAACATGCCTATTAATAAACTCAAATTAAACATAAATTATTTTTAATCAATAGAGTAAGTGCACAGATCTTATCAATAAAACAAACAATTGGCTAATTCACCCAAGAATGTGGATTAACTATTAATTAAGTTAAAAATGTCTAAAATATATTACATATATATATTTTTTTCAACTAACTACTAGAGATAAAAAGCCAGTGACACACAAATATAATTTTAAAGCATAAATGTGTATACCAAAGTGTACGCATTGTGAGAAAGTGAATGTGTGTTGACTAAAAAATACCTTTTCTTGACAGAAAAGAATTCTGTTTGAATGTAATACATTTTTGTTAAGATTTGCTACTTAATGTGAATTAACAGTTTATTGTTTATTAATACGATATTGTATTTCGTCAATTAATTTTTGATCAGCGTTTTAGTTGATTCGTGAATTAGAAGATAACTAAGCATTTTTTATAAATAGAGATGTTAAAAGGTCTGTGATGCCTGGTAGAAATATGTGTTCAAAAGAAAAGTAAAGGGTCATTAATTTTTCGGTTTCTAAAGTAAACCTAAATAAAACACACACAGCGATACATTTTTGAAGAAAATTTTATTTCATTATAAAGTTTGGACTTTGCCATTGAGTGTGAAAAACAATATCATTCAAATGGCAGCCTCGGGAAGATTCGCAGCATGCGATTCTTTTGAGTTAATTTGTAACCACTCTTTCGCAAATTTTGGGGCGGTATCTCGACCATAACTTGAGTAATGTTGGTTTTAAATGCGTCTAGAGTTCGGGGATTATTCGCGTAAACACGGTCTTTTGCGTAGCTCCACAGAAATAAATATAAAGGTGTCAAATCGCTTGATCTTGGTGGCCAATTGACGTCGCCAAAACGTGAAATTACGCGACCAGGAAACTTCCCACGCAATAAAGCCATAATTGGTCGTGTTGTGTGGCTTGTTGCTTCTTCTTGTTGGGACCACATATCGTCCAAGTCATGATCTTCAATTTCCGGCCAGAAAAAAGTCGGCCATCATTCGATCATATCGCTCCGAAGTCCGAATTGACTGTAACCGTCTGTCTATTGGCATCTTCGAAGATATACGGACCAATGACACCTTTCAACCATTGAGCACACCAAACAGTCACTTTGTCTGGATGCAAGGGCACCTCTTCGATCACTTGTGAGTTTTCTGAACCTCATATGCGGCAATTTTGTCTGTTTACATACCCACCGAGTGAGAAATGTGGCTCGCATTGCTGAAGAAAATGTTGTTCGAAAAATGCGCGACAAAGTGGCTACGTTTGAATCACCACTTTTGTACTAAGTTTTAATAATTTTGACGCGTTGTTCGATTGTTAAGTGATCTATTATCGTAAATGGCAAACATTCAACTTATATTATGACACTTCAAATGACAGCTGAGTTTGACAGGTTTCAAATTCCAGTGCTACCAACTTGAAACCACGAAATGAATGACCCCTTACATTTCTTATTATTGTTTGTTCCGCGAAATTTTAGTGAAAATATGAAATGTTTTTATAAAAATATGTGAATTATTAAAAAATTAATTAAATGCAAAGTGTTAAAATATTAAACAATTTGTTATTAAGTGTTTAAACATTGATTTTATTAAAAATAAAATCGAAGGTAATAAATACAATAGAAAATAGGTGTAGGTACCTTATTTTATTTTATTTTATTTTATTCTATTTTATTTTATTTTACATATTTTAGTTTATTTTATTTTATTTTATTTTATTTCGATTTTAATTGAAATTTCTACGCTCTTGTGTTTGTTCGTTGTCGGCAAAGCAACGTGCGATTGTTTTGAAATAAGATTTTTTTTTAATATATATAGAGTTGTATTTTTTGGCTCCGGAAATTATAGGTACATATGTACTTAACGGTTTATAAATAAAAATTATGTCTTACCGATTTTCATTCTTCGTTCTTTATATCGAAAGTTTTTTTCCTTTGATAGAAATAATTTTTTTAATAAAAAAACTGATTTGTTTTAGTGGTGCTTTAATAATTTATTTCTTTTTCTTTTAAGGAATTACATAATATGATCAAATACGCGGTTAATTAACATAACCAGTGCAACGGGGGAATTAAATATGTGCTAGGTCATTTGCTGTTTGACCGAAGTTGTTTTTGAGTTCATATTGTGCAAATGGTAAGTGATTTTTATCTTTATTTTGTATAGAAATCAATAGTCATTTTATGTATATACAAATTTCTGTCATAATTTTGTATTTTTTCAATATTAATCTATGTATTTTATATATTTGATATTATAAAACTTCATAAAATAAGAACTTGGCGTACTTGTGAGATAGTTAGCGAAATATTATAACGTAGGGTCTATAGGGTTTGCTGCGAGTTTGTCTTTTTGAATGTGTTTTATTTGTTTTGTAATAAAATAAACACATCTTTAAATATTTTATTTGAAAGTACATAACTACATTTAAGCTGAATTATTTTAGTCAGTTAGCTTAAATGTAATGTAGACAGTCCTTAGAGTTTATAAATTTTCGTCCTCATAAACAATATTCCAATACTTAAAAACTTGCTTCCTTATATCAAGAATTACTCCGTATTCTTTTATAAAGCCGATTTCAACCAAGCTTTTGTCGCCAGTCACCTGCCAGGAACCGATGTGACAACTCAAGTTCTTCCAAATAGATTAGATATGCTCAGGAAATGAGATTTCGGAGATCTCAGTAATCTCAGTTACCTGAACAGGATTACTCAGCAAAATTTCTCAGCTTTGCTGTTAAAACTCTGAGGTAAAAAAAATCTTGGATTTATATTTTGCTCACTTTTTGGGTGAGAAAAATCTCTGAGATCTCACTTTTCTGAACACACCAATTGAAAGAAAAATTTCTCCAAATCACTCTTTGTAGCTTCTCTTGTCGGTGTTTTTAATTGCTTTATGCAAGTCATTTTGAATTTGACCAATTATATTTTTGTACAATAAAGATAAGTCTGTAGGATCTGGATGGGGGTTCAAGGTCCATCGATACTATAGTTATAGTAATCAGCTACCTTTTGCAAATGGTTCTTGTTTCTCGGTTTGGGAAAAAAATCGAGTATTACTGTTGTCCGTTAATATTATTACTGTTCGGTTCTTGGTTAATGTTTCCACTCTCAAAATCCAGATCTTCTTGGTAGAAATCTGCAGGTATCCAACTATGTTTTATAGGTTCGCCTTGTTGGCTTCTTTGGAATGTAGTTCTATGGCAAAAGATAAGGAGAGTTAGCTGCAAAGCATAGAGATGTAATTAGATAATTTGATTGTCAGGCTTATTATGTGCCAAATATTATATGAGTATCTTTTGTATATCCAACAAAAAAATTTTCTGTAATATCATCCGAGTTGTAAAACAACAGTGCCTACGTTTTGTAACTCTCGCATCGATAAAATCAGTCGAGAAACGGTGAAATTTGAAACAAGTCATATGAGTTTTATTCCATTTTCCACCATTTCTCGACCAATTTTATCGACGCGAGAGTTACGAACTTACGCACAGAAGTCAACTGAAGCTCCTCTACCTATATAGAACAAAAATTAATTCTGCATTAACTTTTCCCATTTAGAATGATTACCCCTATCTACCTATATCTTTTTAAAACTCTAGAAACGCCTTACAATTTCCTTCAATTGTAGAATCCTTTCAACATACTATAGGTGTGTTTTATTCATTGCTGCATAGCCAGCGCAGCACAAGTCTGAATAAAACGAAAGCTCACTCTATACGTTTATTTCAATTATTGAAAGCTCTATCGCCAGCACAGCCATCTTTATTTTTACTGACTTCTTTTTCGCCAGCAATCAAATTGTTTTTGTTTGCCAAGGGAAATTTTGCTGCGCTGGCTATGCAGCAATGAATAAAACACACCTTATATGAAATCGGCAGCTGCCTTCCTGGGAAAAGAAAATCGATAGATATGACTTTGAAATCACCTAAAAACATACATTTCACAACTCAAATTCATCTAACAAATTTTCAACATACTAGAATCAGTGACGCCAGATCGTGGGATTTATCCCTTTTTGTGGGAATTTCACGTCTAAAATAAGCTAAAAGGGAAAAAGGGATTTTAAGAATCTCATAGTACAAAAAAAAAGGGATTTTAGGGTTTGCTCAATTTTTTTTCTTAAATTGTTCATTTTATTATGAAACAAAACGTGTATTCAGCTATGGTCGAATAAAACGATGTCAAGCATATAAAGAAATCATTCTAAATATCTGAATCTGTTCATTTAGATTTTCGCATTTTGATCTACTAAAATCTAGTACGCTACAGATGCGAAACGACATTTTTTTTACCGTAAACGAAAACTGCCGTTCTAGTTTTTGTTCTGCAAAACTACATATACGTACTCGATGAGCGAAATTGATAATACAAGCACAATATTTGGAAAAATTTGTTCTCTTTTTTTGAGCATGAATAATTAAATGACACTTGAGTTTTATTGCTTTTTTTGTTGTTCATATTAATTTCTGTGATTTTATTTTTGTTTTATTTTTTTTTGCAAATGGTTAAACTTACTATTCAATGTAAATTTTTAACGTTTCTGCCAATGCGGCATGAAAATTTGTTTATAAATTACAAAGAAATTTAGATTTTTTTAAATTTTGCGACAAAGGATAATTGTGGGATATTTATCAGAAAGACGTGGGATAAAAAGGAATTCTTGAATATCAATTTGGGAAAACCTGCTCCCAAAGTCTGGCATCACTGACTAGAATCACTAAAGGTCTAAAGTTGATGCAAAGACTCTTATAAACCGTGTCTACATGATCAAGAAATAACTCTTTCAGTTTAATCTATCATTCCCTATCTCTCGCCCTTAAAATCCCTCAATCAATGAAAAGTCTGTCATGCTGAATTCGAGAATTTTACTTGAACCTGTCTAGTTTTTACGTACATAAAATCTAACTGTCTCACTGAATGCCCTTTTCAGTACAACAAATGTGTAAACAGGCGTTTACTCTTATGCCTATTGTCTTAAAGATAACTTTTTGTTGCTGTCAAAAATAGTATACTAAAATGGATGGCATTTCCGTTTGTCATTGTGGCATTTACAGTTTTCCATTCACTGAAAAAAATGCTGGTATAAAAGTCATTTCAGCAAATCCATAAAAAAAATACACAAACTCAAATTTCCAAAAGCTGCTCGGAAGTTACCTAGTGGGCCAGAGAAAGCAACTTTTTTTGCTCCGTATTGCGAGCAACTCGAAGCAACTAAGTTACATTGTGAGCACTGGGTCTTAGGAGCTATCGCATAAATTACATCACACGAATTCCTAGATTTCTAGACACTCCCTCCTTCTGTGTCAAATTATGTCATATTATTACTGACAGTTGATTCTTATACAGTTGCTAAACAATAAGAATAAAAATCAAATGGTCCTCATTATGCTTCTGAAGACGTTTAGGTTCATTCCCGGATTGTGGCAAAAAGTTTTTCAAATTAAAAAATGAACATAATAAACACCAATGAAGAAGTGTAATGATCCACCTGACAGTTCGTCGCTACAACGCAGAACTAGTCTAAGTCACATTTTCAAAATTTTTCAAAAAGAACCTTAGTGCGTAAAATGCTGACTTTAGACATAATGACTATATTCTATTATTTAAATTCTGAAGGAATTACTGCTCATAGGAATATTCAGAATATTTAGAAAATGCGCGGAAAACAACAAGTTTCCATGACATAAAAAAAAACTCATTTTGAAATTTTGGACTTAGACTAGTTCTGTATTGTAGCGATGAGTTGTGGAATAGCTATAACTCCAATATATGAGAAATATTTTAAAATAAATAAATTGTGTTGCCTAAAATATTCTATTTAAAAAAACTATACCTATAGGTACCTACAATCATGACTTTTCATAAATTTAAAAATCCGATGAACCCCTCCGACGGTAGCAGATTTAACCACTTACACGATTAAGCATTTATTGCCGATGAAATTACATATTGCAATTTTTCATTCGTGTAAATGCAGCATTATGTACATTATTTATTGTCAAACAAAAATTCTCCACTAGCCTTTTCAAAGTTTTGAATTTTTGTTGCTTGAGTCAAATTTGAAGTTCAAAATCTTTGATTGCATTTTTTGTGATTTTTGGATAATATTAAAAATGTTTTACAAATATAAAAAATAGATTTGGAATTTAAATATAAAAAAGTTATATAATATTGATTTATTTTCTAGACTACATTTTAACATAAAACCTGACGACTTTGAATTTGCTAATTACCTACTCTTTAAGCCACAATTGAAAGAAAATATACCTTAACGAAGAAACTAGGTATTTTATTATATTAATGTAATACCTAATAAATTTTTCATTAAGCCCACATTAGCAACAGATTTGGTTATAGTTTAGTCAGAAAACAACACGTTCCTATATTTAGTATTTACCTTTTTTTACATTGGAAATTCCTTAAAATCCAGTTTGCCCATCAAAACAAGCACCAAATAGTAAGACATAAGTAAAAAAGGATCAAAATGTACTCCTAGTACCGTATCAAATACGTTCTGCAAACTAAGAGAACCAAAAGTAATTTCTAAAGAGAAATTTAAGTCGTCTGCAAATTGCAGCAATACTACAAATGAACTAAAAATTCAATCTTTAAAATTCATTTTAAATGAACTCCCGTTTCAAAATAACACCACTTTTGAAGGAATTCCCGTTCATTTTGCGGCTTTTTTAAG
The DNA here is from genome assembly GCA_929447395.1 of Epistrophe grossulariae. NCBI lineage: Eukaryota > Metazoa > Arthropoda > Insecta > Diptera > Syrphidae > Epistrophe > Epistrophe grossulariae. The sequence continues at coordinate 12,857,015 of OV839567.1, read as the reverse complement.
CGCATGCAGCAAAGCAGTAACTCTCTCTCTCTTTTGTTGTAACTTGTTGTAACAAAATCTGTAAGAAAAATCATTCACAACATGTCTACAACACACTGCAGTGTGTTGTTGTTTTTGTTGTAACGCGCGGTCGGGTAACTTTCAACTTTACAAATTATATTACAACAAAAATGTTGTCTTCTTTTTATTGTTTGTTGTTGCAAACACACATGTGCAGTGTGAATCCCACAAAACATACGGCAAAGTAAAAATAAGAACAAAAAAAAAAAAAAACTAAATCATCCCTGGCCTAGCCATAGCCAGCCAGCCAGAGCCAACAGAACCCCGGATGGTTGGGAAAACACCAAAATCCAATCAAACAGTTATACGGAGACTTTCGTCGGAATAACGTTGGTTTGTTTTTTTCTGGTGCGCGGTTGTTGTTTTTTGCCTTTGTCGTCGTTTGTTGTTCATGTTTATCATCATCATCGTTGGAAAATCTTACTTTCGGCAAAAAAAATAACTTTTGTTTTTTTATTACACCTGCAGAACACAGGAAATAAAATTTGTTTCTTTTTTTCATTGCGGTGCGACGCGGTTTCGATCTATACCGTTATTCGAGGTGAATGTTTTATACTATTTTGTTTCTGAAATAAAATACATTTTGTGTGTTCTCAAATTGGGTTTTGTAAAAATGAAAATTATTGTCTGTTTGTAAACATAAACAAACAATTAACAAAAAAAAAACACAATAATTTATTTCGATCTTAAGAATTTCCAAATTTTTCGCCGCATATTTTGCATAGGTGTTGCGAGTGAGCCAAAAATAATTGTGCTTTGAGTGTCTTTGGTGTTATTTTGAGTATTTGAAGTGTTTGTTGCGCATTGTTTAAAAAAAATAAAAATAAACAAAAATAAAAACAAAACAAAACTTGTGAATGAAAAGTATTTGTTCTTCAAGGCAAAATTTGGATAACAAAAAAAAATAAAAGAGCATATCTTACCAGAGGTGAGTTCTTTCTTCATTATTCATATTTTTACTATTCCTTCTTCATTATTATGAATGAATTTATATGTAGCACCAATTAGATTATCTTTACCATTTCAAAGGAAAAACACCTCGAATAAATCTTTCAGTTGCACCAATGAAACTCTAATTTGCATTTGAAATAAAAAGATTTGCCACCTCGTCTCGGAGATGTCTTTTATAGTTGAAAGGGATGTTTTTATCCACCCTCATTGTTGGTTGGGGATGGTTCACATGTTGAACTTTTCTTAGAATTTTTTTTTTTTTTTCTTTTGGGTACCTACCTATTTTGGGGGATGAAGTAGAAAACGCAAAGAAAATAAATCTTTTTCTTATGGTGATGTATGTTTTTCTTTCCTTGTTTTTTTTTTCTTTTTTATTTTTTTTATTTTTATTATTTTACGACAAAGACGACAGCACCGAGATAAATCCAACAACTATCTACTCCTTGAATGGAATATATATGTACTGTACTTGTCGTAGCATCAGCCACTTGTTACGTTTTATTTTATTTGCAAGGCACAATGTTAGATATATTTTCGGTGGCGCACGTATGTCGCCTTCTTTAGTTTATTTTTGTTTTTTTTCTTTTTGTTCGTATATATATGTGTCAGGATCAGGAATCCTTAATATAAAGAAAACTACGGAAGATTACCATTTTAAATGGATGTTTTGGGTTGTGTTATCGTTTCTTGAATAGGAGTTAGGTAGGTATATGTATATACAGAAAATAGAGAGGAGAGGTGAAGATAACTTGTTCTTATTCCCATTTCCATTTCTATATAGGTTAGATAGAAACTCTGTTGCTTCTAGCACTTTTTTTTGTGAAAGATTGATTAGAATTTTGCTTGGGCATTATTGAGTGTTGGGGGTTTTGCTGCATGATGTTTAGTTGTTTAAGGGGGGTCGGAAGGATATAACATTTTGGGTGTGTTTCGTGTGTCAGCATATAACAATAAATGCGAAACTAAGTTGGATTATATTGTTGTGAGTTCATTTGATTAAATGAGTTTGTTATAAGATAAGATGTTTGGTATGAGTATGTGGGTAGGTATGTAGATTGTAGAAGAAGAAGAAGTGTTGAAAATGAATGTTTAAAGATTTATACGATTTATATGTACCTACATTGTTGAACGTGGGTGAAGTTGATAAAAGGAAGGCATACCTTCTCGAATTATTCCTAGGTTGGTACACAAGTATACCTATTCTACCTACCAACCTTTATAGAAATGAAGAGATTCTGATTGCTTTGGGCATTGTTCTACCCAACCTAGGCAGATTAAGATAGTTGAAAAGGTACCTTCTCATAGAATACCTAGGTAGATACTTAGATACACTTACCGAAAAATAAATGTCAGAATTTATTGACTGATGAGCTTAAGTGTCTTGAGGGTAGAAATTGTTTTAAATTTTAAATAAACGATGTTACGTAGGAAGGTACCTAAATATTAAACTTAATTTTGATAAAATGTCAAATTACCTATAAACCAATTGAAATACTTAGCATCCGCCATATTATACCTAAGTAGGTACCCATAGAAGAATGACTTATAGGAAGATACAGCTATTTTAAGGGAATTACCACACTTATAAAAATGCCTTATATGAGAGAATAATTTATTTCATATTTACACAGATTCCTACCTACCTACGGACATTTATAAAGTAGGTACCTAGGTACATATTAAAGATTTAAAAAAATTAATTATTTAATTAATTTGAATTGTATTAGATTTTAAAAGAAGGCTAAATGCGTAAAGCTCCTTAGATTTTGATGCCATTTTCTTAAGAAACACATTCTGCACAAGTTGCTTTAATTATTTTTGTCTCATGTAACATAGGTAGGTAGTTGTTGCAGAATCTTCAAGAGAAAATCGATTTTAATACAAATGCTTAGGTCCCGTTGCAATTTTTCAATATGGACTTACCCAGAGGCTCCATTGGCAATACTTGAGGAAATAAATTGCTTGGCTCGTTGCCATTGCATTGAATATTGCTAATGGAGACGCTAAGGCAATGGCAATGACAATATTGCTTGTATGATGAAAGGCAATTATTAATTTCCATCGCTGAGGCAATAAATTTTGACGTTTTACCTTTTTCAAAATGGTTTCTCAGCGATTTTGAATGAATTGTACAAAAAACACTTGACTGTGGTTCTACTTTCTACATTGATATTTCACAACTGAAATTACCTGGCAATAGAAGGCCCACTCAGGCAATGAATTGTCATTGCCATTTAAATTGACATTGCCTCAAATATTGCTAATAGAGCCACAGCGTTAGGTAGAAGTTTTACGCATTTAGCCGAGGTTTTTATTTTAGTTTATAATTTAGTTCGTAAATTTCTTGTGGAAGGAGATAGGTATAACAAACATATATAAGGAAATGGAAACAAAAAGTTTTGTTAAGAAAACTTCCAATAAAACATCATTTATGTAGGTACCTACCTATTTAACAAGATAACAAGTTGTACATTGACCATGATAATTCAGACTACCTAATGGCTTAGCATCTTCTTCTATAGGCAAAGTCTTATCAAACCTTTTGTAACTTCTCTTTGAGATAAAGTTCCAGGTTTCCTTAATTTTAGTCTAAAGTTTGTCCTTATTTTCAATTTGTTTTCCCGTTCTATGTACCTATAAGACAAAGATCGGAATTTTGTATTGGTCACCCTGATTTGCTGATTTCTTCTAAAAAAAACAATTTTTTAGCACATTTAGTGCATGTTTTGAGTTATTGGCATGTATACCTACCTACCTATTTAAATCCAATCGATTGAAAAAAGCTGGCATGAAAATGATTTAATCGTACCTACACAATTTTAAGAATGTTTAAATAAGAAAACTTACCAATCTTGCCATCAATTATTACAACTGGAATCACTTTAAGATATGAAAATTAAGATATCGTCGCATGCTTCCTCCACCATGCTTGTAGTAATTTGAGAGAGTGGATTTGCATTTGTATGTCTGGATTTAATATTTTCTCATCTAAAACAAAATGTTTGACGTTAATTTCATCTGTTAAAACATACTCTTTTCCAAAATTTAAAATTTTTTATCTAATGACTAATGAGTCTGAGCAAACGTCAAATGTGCTTTGATATTTGTTTAAGAAAAAAAAGTATTGCTACGTTTTTTTTTTAAATTGTCTTCTTCTTTTAACAAGAAGGGACAGCAGGATTTAGTTAAAAGAATTGCGCTGCCTTTTCTTATGAATTTTCCTCTGTCAAAGGATTGAATCTTCGCTTTGGTTATAAGCTCACGAATTTTATTTTTTTTATCTAAAAATCTGTATTTACTTGCACACAATGAATGGCATTCTATAAACTATTTTCAACGACCAGTTCAGTTACTATGTACATTTGTAGGTCGTTTGTAATGAATAAATGCATGTAAATGCCTGCATAGTTCATAAATAACACTCTTTTCTGAGTAGGTACAATGGATGCATCTGACACAATGTTTTTAATGCACATAGCACATATTAATTTTAACGCACACAATAAAAAAAATAATTTTCTTCCGCATCTTTCTAGAAATTGAATAGTGAACACAGTTAAAAAAAAAAAACGTGCTATTTCTTTGTCCACTTGAAGGATTCTATGAAAAGGCATAAATGATCGGAACAAATTTCCCAAAATAATAAAAGCATAAGTATCAAGTACTTATGTGGTATGTGAGACATTCTTTGCAAAAAAAACTTGTCTCGTTAACAACATAACGTTACGGTCAAATGGCGCCTTCCGCACAGAACCCATATACGTTTTTTTTTTTTTTTCAAATGTTTGTTTTTATGGACTCTTTCGAGAATTTTGACCGGTAATCGGATGATTTTGTTTCGGATGTTATTTTTCAAGGTCATTAGATGATTTTTAAAAACAATGGATTTCGAGTAGCTCAAAAGAAAAAAAAATGCATCGGTGAAATTAGGAGATAGCGTTCGGGCTAGTTGATTTTGTGAGAAATATTTCAGCCCAAAAGTCCATACATAGCTAGTTTTATTTCTTCTAATGCAGGCAAGACAAAATTCCATTGATCGTGCTAAGGTAATGTGCTGAGGAAATCACACCCGCTCGATCCTCAAAAAAAAAAAAGTGTGAGTGCTGGAATTCACGGTTAAGATGTGTAAACATACGTAACGTAACATGAATCACAATCACGGTCACAAGATACGTTACGTTTTTTTTAAACCCTACCGCCTGTATAGATGTTTACACATCAAAAAAATTATTCATAATCTTGAGGCTGCATATTTTACTGTAACCCTCTCCGAGTGTAGAGTTCTTTGCAGTGAAGCTCCCTGACATTAGTTTCTCAGTTATAACACATAGGTATACTGTTCCTTAACTGAGGTGAAAAGGTCTTTCTTCATTGTAAAAGACAATACATAGGGGTTTCCAGTCAACGCAAAGTAGGTAGGTTTTAACACATTAAGCTTATTGCAGCTCAATGAGCCACTAAGTTATTGCGATTTAAACTTGGGTGGAACCAGCTACAGTGATAAGTGATTGTCACATCAACCATAGTCACATGTGATTGCCATTGATTTTTCCGTTTGGGTAAGGTGATTTAACTCAATTCAATTCAACTGAATACTGAATACCAATGACATATTTTGTCAAAAATATTGTTGCCATAGTGGATTTTTCAAAGGTTTGTAATTTTTTTTTGTCACAGAAATGTTTATTTTTGTTTGTATGAATAGTTAAAAAAAAAGAACTCAGAAAAATTTGTAGGTACAACTTTTGTAGGCGCTAAGTAATACTGTGGCAAATACATCAAATTTGTTGGAAAATGACAATCACATTTTTGTTGTGATTAGTAGGTAGTTCTTTAGATATGCAAAATGTGATATCATCTTACATAGACTGAATTGGTTTTTGTGAGTTTAACTTATCACAAATCACCTTACGGGTGATTCTTCACTAAAAGCTCCTTTTCGTGGCCCCGACCAAAAATGGTAAAAAACTTCAACAAATTAAAAATATTTTAGTGATAGCGTAAGCAACGTTCCCAACTAGCTCACTTCTCAATTTGAGATAATTGCAAATGTTTAATAAAAAAAAAAATAACATTAAACAGCCGGACGTCATTTCCGTAACGTGTCTCCTCCTCGTTTTAGCACAGAAAAAGTGTTTTATTAAGCTTTTAAATAAAAAAATATTATAATTTGATTGGATTTCCGTATCAAAGAAATGTAGATAATTTCAATTGTCCTTAAAATAAATTTTATTCATTTATAACAATTAACTTACAAAGTTACAAATACGTGTCGCCAGGTATTTGCATCATTTCCGTAAAAAAAATAAAATGTCTTTAAATTAATATAAAAGACCGGCAGTTAATAAAATTCAGACTAAATGTAGAAAATCAATCATGCTTTCTTTGAAATATATTCAAGAAAAGGGATAATACAACAGTTTCGTGTGTAATTTTCAAGCGAGTGTTTGTATTCATCTCGTGTTCCATTAATTACGTCATTTCCGTAAGTGAGAATAATTTTGTTAATTGATATAGTAAAAAAAATATTTTGTAATTGTTTTGTTGCACTATGTTGCACAATTCTTCATATCAAATGTGAACAAAATATATTCTATTTTACGTGACTAAAAAGTTAAAAAACATCGATTTTCGTCATTTCCGTACCCTCGTTGAGTTACGGGAATGACGTGATGGTAACGGAAATGACATGTTTTTCCCTTAATATGTCATTGATAACTTCCAAATAGTTATTTTTTTTTTAAACTCAATGAAATCGTTTTAGAAACTATGGCTGGTCGCAAAAATAAAACTGCTGTTGAAGCAAAAACCAAACCGTAAAGAAGTCGTCATTTCCGTAGCAAGACAAAATTCGTAAAAACGCTTAAAAACAAGTGGCCGCACTTTTAAATTGTCAATTATTGCGTTATTTACGTCAACAATCAACTGGGCATAATTTTTTTCTCAAATTTAGGTAGGGGCCATTTTCGATGCCAAAAAGGAGCTTTTAACAGAGAATCACCCTAACACGATTCCACATCTGGTTTTCCAAACCTAAATTTCCCAATTTTATGCAATACGCAAACAAAATTTAAAAGTCTTATAAAACTCATTTTAACTCCATTTAAATTTAAAATGAATGCGTCTGCCACATGTCCCTCAAGTTAGCAGACCAAAGTCAGCGGAACAAATTTTTTGTGACGTCATCATTAGGCGCTAATTAAGTGCTAATTAAGTACCCAACAACAAAATTAAGTGCTCCAGTACTTTTGTTGTAAACTAATGTTCTGCTAACTTGATTTCAAGTTAGCAGACCAATTACCGGAAAATACTTAATACACGAGGAAAAAAAAAAAATTTGGTCTAGTATTTAGGAGCTATTTAAGTGCTCTAGGAATCCAAAAAAAATTTCCAAAAAAATTGTTTTTTTCAAAAAAAAAAATATTTTTCTAATTTCCCATACAAAACGATGTTCTGCTAACTTAATTTCGATTTTTCTCGAACAATTCAACTTTTGTCGACCCAAATCTTTTTGATTATTTAGGTGCTCGGCTAGCTCGAATTAAGTACCCCATTTTCAAAAAATTAGAAAAAAAATTAGAAAAAAAAATAATTAATTCAATTTCCATAGAAAACCATGTTCTGCTAACTTAATTTCGATTTTTCTCGAACAATTCAACTTTTTTCGACCCAAATCTTTTTGATTATTTAGGTGCTCGGCTAGCTCGAATTAAGTACCCCCATTTTCAAAAAATTAGAAAAAATATTAGAAAAAAAAATAATTAATTCAATTTCCATAGAAAATCATGTTCTGCTAACTTAATTTCGATTTTTCTCGAACAATTCAACTTTTTTCGACCCAAATCCTTTTGATTATTTAGGTGCTCGGCTAGCTCGAATTAAGTACCCCATTTTCAAAAAATTAGAAAAAATATTAGAAAAAAAAAATAATTAATTCAATTTCCATAGAAAACCATGTTCTGCTAACTTAATTTCGATTTTTCTCGAACAATTCAACTTTTTTCAACCCAAATCTTTTTGATTATTTAGGTGCTCGGCTAGCTCGAATTAAGTACCCCATTTTCAAAAAATTAGAAAATATATTAGAAAAAAAAATAATTAATTCAATTTCCATAGAAAACCATGTTCTGCTAACTTAATTTCGATTTTTCTCGAACAATTCAACTTTTTTCGACCCAAATCTTTTTGATTATTTAGGTGCTCGGCTAGCTCGAATTAAGTACCCCCATTTTCAAAAAATTAGAAAATATATTAGAAAAAAAAATAATTAATTCAATTTCCATAGAAAACCATGTTCTGCTAACTTAATTTCGATTTTTCTCGAACAATTCAACTTTTTTCGACCCAAATCTTTTTGATTATTTAGGTGCTCGGCTAGCTCGAATTAAGTACCCCATTTTCAAAAAATTAGAAAATATATTAGAAAAAAAAATAATGAATTCAATTTCCATAGAAAACCATGTTCTGCTAACTTAATTTCGATTTTTCTCGAACAATTCAACTTTTTTCTAATTTTTTGAAAATGGGGTACTTAATTCGAGCTAGCCGAGCACCTAAATAATCAAAAAGATTTGGGTCGAAAAAAGTTGAATTGTTCGAGAAAAATCGAAATTAAGTTAGCAGAACATCGTTTTGTATGGGAAATTAGAAAAATATTTTTTTTTTTGAAAAAAACAATTTTTTTGGAAATTTTTTTTTGGATTCCTAGAGCACTTAAATAGCTCCTAAATACTAGACCAAATTTTTTTTTTTTCCTCGTGTATTAAGTATTTTCCGGTAATTGGTCTGCTAACTTGAAATCAAGTTAGCAGAACATTAGTTTACAACAAAAGTACTGGAGCACTTAATTTTGTTGTTGGGTACTTAATTAGCACTTAATTAGCGCCTAATGATGACGTCACAAAAAATTTGTTTTGCTGACTTTGGTCTGCTAACTTGAGGGACATGTCTGCCACAAGCGTCTACATTGTACAATTAACAACAAATGTAATTTAACATTTCTTTCACTATAATGTCAAAATTAAGGAGTGTTAATAATGATTAAGATTAACCTGCAATCACGGATGATAGGTGATTTACAAAAAAATATAAGTAGGTACTTGTACGGAGGATGGTTCAAATGTTTGCAATGAGTGGCGATTGTGTTGAGATGACCACCTTACGTATGTATATTTCATCCAATAACTAAGATACCATCTTCGTCGCTAATTACACGCCTCAAGAAGGTAGGGTTTCGGTTAATATTAACCTACATTATGATATAGTGAAAGTATTTAAAAAATATTCAATCTATCATCGTTTACTCGCACAGTGCTGCAAAATTGAAAAAAAAATCCCATAAAAATGAAAGCTGTGATGATTTGAAGGTGTTTTCGTTTTGTTTAGCATTATAATAGAAGTGTTTTTTTTTTGCAAGTTGTTTTATTCGACAAATTCTTATGGACTTGCAAAAAAAAAAAAAAAAACACCTAATACAATACCTCTTTGTTTTTCGGAAGTTCATGAAAATAATGTCAACAATTCGTCGCTACAATGCAAACCTAGTCTAAGTCACATTTAAAAATTTTTTCAAGAAGAACCTTAGTCCATAAAATATTGACTTTCGACTTATTAAAATTCTGAAGGAACTACTGCACGTAGGAATATGCGGAATAGCTATGTATGGAAATGCGCGGAACACAAAAAGTTTTCATATCACATAAAAATTTATTTTGTAATTTTGGACTAGTTCTGTATTGTAGTGACGAATTAATATGGAAGATTAGTGCTCCTAAAGAAATCGAATTTTAAAATTTAACCATATTTTTTTTTGTAATTCATCCCTAATCATGAAATTCAAATTTAATACCTACATATTCTTTAAAAAAAAACACCAAAATTATATATAGATATGTAGATATGTACATATGTAGGTACAAAAATATTTTCTTATCTGTGTTATAACACAGTGTACTACTAAAATTAATACTTTATTGCCTCTTGTCTAAAAAGCTTTTCACATTATCATATACATACCATACCTATACATGTAAATATATAAAAGGTTATAGAATGAAAGAACAAAAACTTGAGTGAGCTCCACCGCATATACTTAGGTTTTTATAAGTTGGACGAGTTATACCTTGCTATATTTCACGGTTGACTGGGATAAATGTATACCTATACATGTATTTATTTTCGTCGACGATTTGATGGCTTTTAAATGACAAATTTCGAACTGTTTAGGATTTTTTTTAATACTAAAATTGATTTATTAAATGCAAAAACATTTGCTTGTGATAGTCGGAACGTGGTTAACGTAAGTGTGTCACGCCGCGCGCCTAAGTTTTTATAGGATCGATTCCCAGCCTATATCCCACCAAAAACCCAAAATGTTTGATTAATTTAAAAAATCGAAATGGTCAGTGGGCGGTTCTTTTTGTATTCCCATACTGCTTAAAAAAAAAAAAAAAAACATTTAGTTCGATAACAATCGAACTTTTATCAGATCACATTTTATGAAAAGTGGGCTTGACAGTAGGCTGAAATTAATTGTGATGGAGTCTGATTCCATTCATTATAATGCGCCTAATTTTAATTAATATAATAATATCAGTAAAGTGGTTAAGTTTCCATGGACCTTTTGTCCGCTGTCCAATACCAAGTTCGAGAATTTGCAGAGGCGGTTCGGTTCGGTTCGGACACCCTAATTTGTTGTACAGTTATTAATAGCGTCATTTATAAAGTGAATCTTTTGGGAGCTCGAACTGTATTCGTATAACATATTGAATAGTCAGCTAAGTTAATCAATGAATATTGGGACCATCTTATACAAATCACTTCATCTTTAAAATAAAGATCTATTTTGATAAGTCTGAAGAACACAGAAAAATACCTAAATCTGGTTCAAGCCTATTTATTTGGTGCGTTCAGACAAATGAGATCTCAGAGGTCAGAGATTTTGGATCACTCAAAAAGTGGGCAAGCGAATGCAAGACTGTTTTTCTCAGAATTTTGACAGCAAAGCCGAGAAATTTTTCCCAGAAATCCTGTTCATGTAACTGAGATTGCTGAGATCTCATTTTCCTGAACATACCTAATATGCCTATTATAAAGGGTGTTTTTTTTTAGACGTGTGGTTTTCAAAAAGAAATAAAACGTATATAATTTAATGTTATGGCCAATAATTTATAATTTAAATTTAAGTTAAGGGTTTGCCATTATGTTTTAAAAATGATTTCGGGCAAGTGGCCGCCGCGGCTGGCTCGAATAAATTCCAGCCGAAAGGGCTAAGAGGCCCCAGCTCCAATTGTTGCGCGCGATGGCAGATGGACTCAATCGGGTCTTCTACGATACTCTGCTCCACAGCATCAGTAGCGCCTTCGATGCGCGCTGTACGACGCGGCGTCTCTGAGAATTCTCATTACCTATCCACTAGAGTAAACGTGGTGCGAAACCGATCCATGGTTGCTCGAATTACTCTGCTGGGCGATTATGTCTACCGAATATTGGACGCAGCGCGCGATGCATCGCGCGAACCGAATCATTATTTTGGTAATAAATTTGCACGATTTGAAAACTTTGTTCAGGAGTAAGTCTCAATTATGAAATGGCAAACCAAACTGAGCATAAATCAAGTAACAGCTGTCAAAAGACCAACTCCGAAAATAGTATTGCCAGATTGAAAACCGCACGTCTAAAAAAAAACCCTTTAATAAAAACCCAATATTGAACTTAAATGTAAAAAAAAACTCTCAAAAAGTAAGTATAAACAGGTACCTACCATGATTTGAAAGTTGTCTCTATGAAAGTTAATATGTATGTACATATTACTAAAACAGTAAAACACGTCTTAAATTTAGTATTTACTTATAATAATTTTTTTTTAAAGAGTTTTTAAAAACTCATTCATGTTATTGAGGATAATATACATACATACCAAAAATAATGCTTATTCCAGAAAGTTGACAAAAATGTATCACAAATTCATAAATATAAAAATACTAGCTGGGCCGCCCAGCTTTGCACGGAATTTTTCATCTATTTTTAAGAATTTTAAAAAGTGAAACTAAAATGTAAAATTGTGACTTCAAACAACCTTTTACAATGATTTTTTGGCTCGCTCTAATAATTTGTTTGTTTGCACAAATAAAGCAGTCTGAGAGCATAACATAACGCCATCTGTTGGTGATCCCATTTTCGTGAGGGACAAATTAGTCGACATTGTCAATTCCTTAGTATTTGTCATGCCAAGTAGAATCAAAATTTGCCCTTTCCCATACAAAATGGAATTACCAGACATCGTCATCATCCACTCCTGAAAATATGCAATAGGGTAGAGCGGTGCTAGTTGGGCCACGCACGGGGCAAGTTGGCCCACGCGAATTACTCACAAACTGAAAGTACTACAAGAAAATGATCATTTACGAACAAAGCGTGCTCTCTTACCAGCACGTGTCATAACGGTTCCAGTTTCATTGTGCCCTCAGGAAAACCACACACAGATTTGTCTTTTTCGAGGGTAAAAGTAAAAAATGCGGATATGATAGTTTTTTTATTTTCCTAGTGAAAAATCCAGGATTAAGGACTGTGGTAAAGTTTTTTTATAAGTGAATATCTTGTATTTTCATATTTTGTGAGTTAAATTTAACAGTTTTGAGTATTTTTATATGTATGACTAAATATGCTTCTCAAACCAGGTGTGGGGTTAGTTGGCCCAGGGGGTTTTTGTTAAATAAATAAAGTTCTGAAGAAGAAGAAGAACTGGGATATTTTTGCTTAATGTGGATCGAATCACTCGCTTAAAGATTGTCGGGTGAGGAGTGGATATACAGTACCATACTTGCAGAAAGCGGGCTCATACAAACTAAACAGTAGCCGAACATGGGTCCTTCTTCGATGCGTCAATTACAACAGCGATTACGATTCCAAAACTTATTTTAAACCTTACTATATTTCTATTATATTTATTTTTAAAGTTTTATTTAAAATTTATTGTTTAGTTTGTTTGACCGTTTTAAATAAAATTCCTTATAAAATTTTGGATTTGCTTCCCTTTATGAGACTGCTTTGCCACTTTTTAGGGCTTGGTCCAACTAACCCCACACACTGGGCCAACTTGCCCCGCTATAGGGGCAAGTTGGCCCACTTGCACTTGATCCATTTAAGGTAACTTTATTCTTCTGCGGGTACATATTTTCAAATTTTTAAGATTTCATTTAGAAGCCAGAAGTTTATCCTTTCTTTTTATACCAGCTCCATAGTTGTACTATGAGTAGTTTGATAATTATGAGACTTCAAGAAAAAAGTGGGCTAACTATCCCCGCCCTACCCTATCGGGTTTTCCGGTAGAAATTTCCAATTTTTAGCTCATAGATGTGTTTGCCTATTTTTATAAGAAATAGGAATCCAAGAAAAAATCCCCATGCAAATCGGATGATATTCAGCAGAGTTAAATGAGCATTCAAATAAAAAAATAATCCGATCAGGAAAATTCATCAGGAAAAAAATTTCTTTTGGATAATTTAATGTTTTATCATACGATTTGAAATATGAAACAAAAAAAAATACGAATCGATGATAAATCATATTTTTCATAAACAAAATTTTCTTTTAAGGAAATATACTTTCAAAAACAACCATTTATTAATTTTACTAATTGAAATTCGTTTTCCGTAAGAAATTCCCATCAGTAAAATTAATAAATGAATTTTTTAGACAAAATATTTCCTCCAAAGAAGATTTTTTTTATGAAAAAATATATTTCGAGTAATTTATCATCGATTTGTATGCTTTTTATATTTCAAATCGTATTATAAAGTAGATAGGTAGGTATTAAATTATCCAAAAGAAATTTGTTTCCTGATGCATTTTCCTGATCGCTATAACCGGCTCCTTACAAAAATAACAAATATAAGTACAAATGTATATACAAATTTTTCTTAAAACCCTAAATCAGAAATCTTTCTTATACCGATTTGTTCATTTACAACAATAATCACTCAAATAAGAAAAGCCAACCATTATATTTAACAAAACAAAAAGGTTTATTTTCTTCTTTTAGTTTATCATATACCTATCTTATATGTGTCATTTTCCATGTTTTTATTCATGAAACAAATTTTTATATTAGATAATCCAAAAATTAGATAAGCATTATTTTCCGTATATCTACATACTTACATATGTATCTTTTCCCAAAATGCTACTTTATACACACACCCAATTAACATAAATAAATTACACGATTAAATATGTAAATATAATTTAATTAAAAAATCAAATTAATTCTTCCATTTCTAATCAACCGTTAAAAATCAATGAAGACGTTTTGTATGTTTGAAGATTATATTATATTGATTAAATTTTATAATACCTACAAATTCTTTGTTTTTTTTTTGTAATTTATACATTTATTTATATAAGTATTTTCATTGGCTTATGTAGGTTTTTATCTATACGAAGAAAATCCTTAATTAATTTAAAACATTATTTCATTGCAAATATGCAACAGTCATTATTTTATGTATTTATGGTATCTTTGCAAAATCATTTGCATAACATATGTACTACCTATACATGCTCATTGATTCATTCTGGCTTTCATAAATAATTTGACGGTGAATACAACAAAAAAAAAAGAAGGAAAATTTATCCATTCTGATAATTACCTGATTGAAATTAAATTTTCATGCTTGAAATATATGAAGGGAGTAAATATTATTTAATCATTTCGTTTTTTGGTTTTTATTTTTTCTGTTTGTATTTATTTAATATAAAAGGCATATTTATGTTGTTTTTATATTGATAAATTATGTATTTGCTTAACAAATAAAATATACATACCTATACCTATAATGAAGTAGGTGTATTTCAACCTATATATATTGATCAAAAATGTTTTCATCTGGTGCATATTTTTATTAATGATTAAAATAATATTGTTCCTATATGAAGGTATACAATAATTACAGTGAAATATTTTGACGAAAGTGCAAAGGTATTTATTTTTTTTTAATTAAGTGTTTTGAATTAAAAACAAACAATTTATAGGTTAACTATAATAGATTATGTTCATTACCTACAATATAAAAATGTATAAATAGTTTGGTTAGCCATATTCAAATTCATTCCATTTTTAAGAAACAAAAATGTTACCCACCTATGAACTGGATTTGTTTTTTTAGTATTAATCTGATAATGGTATTTACTATTTAATTTATACATTTCAATTTAATTAAAATTTATTTATTGTTTTGAATATGTGCATCGATAAAGTGTACTGAGAAGTTTTGACCTCTTTTATGTGGAAATAAAATTTTGAGCTTATAAAAAAGACATTACTGAGTCTGTGAATCAAATTGGGCCTTTCAATCTGTATGAAATTAATTTGCTTTCATTTCCGCACCAGAAGTTTTTCTGACCAAAAAACAATTCATATACATACATATGTATAAGTTTGGAATACGAAATGTCTTAAAACAAATATGAAACTCACCAAACTATATAAGGTGAAACTCATCATTGAACATTTTTGAGGCACTTAAAAAGCTAAATCAGTGATTATTTTGATGCCAATATTCAGCTATTGACTTAATTATTAATTTTTGCAAAAAAAAAATTCATTTTGGTCCAAGTAATGAAATTAAATTACAAGATAATAGATAGCGACAATAAACAAACAATTTAGTCACTTTGTGAAGAAGAGTTAAAAGAAAAAAGTACAAAATGGCTGCCCTGAAGAACAGCTTACGTTATTTGTTTATTGAGCACGATAATAGGTGTGTTTCTTTTTGCAATCTCAGGGGCAATTGCTTGAAACAAATAAAAACGGGAAACAAAATGCAGTTCTTATACAAACTATCGATAAAAAGTATGTAATTCACGCCGGTAATACAGTTTGCTTAAGCTCCGAGAATACTTTGGGTTTAGCTAAGTTTAGTAGTTGTTGCATTTAACATGTAAATTGTTTAGCAGCGATGTCGTTTTTTTTTTTCATCCAATTCCCTCCCGCGGGCTTGCAAAAAAACACGCCAAATATAATTCAAAAAATTTCAAATATAGGTAGGTACATAGATACCTATTGTTTTCTGTTTTGAAATAGAAGTAAATATTGAAAGTCCCTTGTAATTTTTTTTTAATCATTTCATTTTAAAGAACAAAAATCATTTGAAAATTTATGACTTTACAAGAAAGAACAATTATTTATAGAATATTTTGTGCCTGCCTTGACTGATTTCTCCCTCAGTTACGGTTTCAATAACTGCGGAATTTTCACAGACCCAATTGATTGTCAATGGCTGGGTCGATATTTGCTTTAAGAGCTTAAATTGTTTCTGCATTGTCCGAATAAAATGGACTTTTTAGGGCATCTCACAATAACTGAAGTTTAACTGGGTCAAATCGAAGCTTTATTGCGGGCAATTCAAGGCGCCTAGTAAAACAATTACGATTAACCCAGTTTGAAAAATAAAGATATATGGTATTTTTAAAATTCGGTAAAATCATAGCTCTGTATAGTGCTCACCACCGTTAACTGAAAACTAAGATTTGGAACTGAAAAAATTAAAAAAAGAAAATTATTTGGCCCTACGTTGTGTTGTGTACCTATCCTATATTACAGGGCATACCTATGCATTTTAGAGCGCTCAAATGCCAAAATAAAAAATTTGCGAACTTCAAAAATCAAATTCAAAAGAAAGCTAAATGGAAATTGCAAAATGAAAAATACCTAATTTTAGCATATTATCATTTGCAAAATATAGAATGTGAAATAACAAAATGCTAAACTAAATAAAATGCGATACGAAAAACGTCGAAACGGGATTCCTAATTTTTGCCATCTCGATTTTTACCCGGTTCTTTAGACAAAAGCATCTTCATACTTCATCGGACCGTTACTGGAAAAAGTGTTGTCATGCTAACTGAGCATGAAATTAGCTCGAATGAATATTGAACTTTTTTTAGATGACTTCAAAATTTGGATTTTCCTTTTTTTAATTTGGAAGGACCCTCATGCAAACTTTAAATTGAAGTCGGCGATGCAATATGCATTTTTTGATTTTTTTTTTTGTTTCTTTAATGAGGACTTAAAAATGTTGGCTAATTTTTTTCTTTTACTGCAATAACCAACTACAAATTAAGAGCCCTACTTTATAGTGATATAGTGATAATTTGATTGTTTGAAAAAAAAAACCATTTAGCATGCTGGTAACTACATAGTGAAATTAGAAATACAGTATGAATTTTTTTTTTACTTGATGACTTCAATTTTTTTTTTCTGGAACTGCAAAAAAAAACTGCAAATTTGGAGCCTTACTGCTGAGAAAATTACTTTCATGCTAAATTAACATCGAAGTCGCATTTTTTTCTCTTAAATAAGGTCTTCAAATTCTGGTTAATTTTGTTAAGAAGAAGAAAATTAAATTAAAATTAATTTTTTTTTTTATAAAAAATTTGGATCCCTATTTCAAATTGATAGCTTGCTTGGTTGTGGAAAAAACAGCATTTACTGCAAACTTCACCGTGAAGTTTGTAGTACAGGGGGTTACAACCCCTATTTGATGAAATACCGACCGGGAATGGAAATGTAAAGAAGATTGAAAAAAAACTACAAATTCCTGTTGTGGTTCTGTTAGTCTAGGTTAGGGTGTCCATAATTTAAATGAAAAAAAGAGAACATTTCCAATATGCAAACATAACCAAAAAAAAACATCAACCAAAAACGATTAAAATAACGACTTGTTCACAAAATATTTTTTTAATTTATTAAGAGAATTAGTTTCAGGTATAGAAGACAGAAGAGTTTGAATTTAAAACACTTTCGAAAACATTAATCAATTGCCGTGTTCAGAAAAATGAGATCTCAGAGATTTTTCTCACTCAAAAAGTGAGCAAGCGAGTCCAAGATTTTTTTTCCTCAGAGTTTTGACAGCAAAGCTGAGAAATTTTGCTGAGGAATCCTGTTCAGGTAACTGAGATTGCTGAGATCTCCGAGATCTCATTTTCCTGACCATGTCTATTAATTCAAAAACAATAGTCACGCTGTTCTGATTCCCATTCCGAATCAAATCCGTTAACAGAATATAAAAAAAAAAAAATGTGTAGAAATTCACACAAATGCACAGAGTTACAAACTAAAGGAACGCACCTTTTTAGCTGAAACAACATTTTTAAAATTTTGCCAATTCCAAATCGGATATAAAAATTCCAAACGTCAAGAATTTTCAATCCGATCGAAAATCAAAGCACACTCAATCCGCAAGTATTGAAAGCGAGAATTATTTCAAAACACCTATGTTCTTATTTATAAACGTTGTCTAACATTAGACAACTGCCTAACTTTGGAAAATGTATTCAAAAACCTTGTTTATTGTTGTCGTATAGTTGCCTAACTTAGACACAAGAGTAGATTGTCCAAACCGAGAATAATGTGATATTTATTTTAATTAAATAAAGCATATTTCCACCAATTTGAAAATAGTTAGACAATGTCTAATTAGACACAAATCTAATAAGTACGACTGCTAGAGTTTGAAAACGATAGGATGTTTTTGATGATGGGAATTCAGAACAGGGTGAATGTTATGATTCTTAATCTGAAGTTTCATATTTTTGAAAATTTCTTATTTGTGATGGATTTATTTTCATTTAAAAATATATTGTAAAACTTTTGAAAGTTTTAATCCTTCAAACCGTAAGCCACTATTAAAATTGACTTAACAGTTCCCAGTTCCCACTTTTCTTCTAAAAAGTATGCTCCACGTTCAAATATTTCCGAGGAAAACAGAAAAAAAACAAAAATTTTTTAAAAACTTCATACATAATTATATTAGGTATGTTCCTTTGGCCTGCATCATCTACTGTTAAGTACTTCTGGCTCCGTAGTCAAATAAGTTTAAAGCACTTCAATAATGTAGATATGAATTGTATCCACGCAAAAAAGCAGCACTATCAGTAAAAAGAAATTACATATATAGTAAATTACTGTTGTTGGTGTTTCTCTAATCAAAAATAATATACAAATACAAACAACAAAAATTACATTTATATTGAGGTTAGATTTGTTGGCAAAATTAAATTACTCCATTCATCATCTACTAGTAAATACCAAGAAGAAACTTTGCAGGGCCCAATGGAACAGACCTAAAAATAATAATAAATTCGGAAAGAAATTCAGAATTATTTGAAGAACAAAAAATATTAACCCTTTTTTATCATACACTGTTTTCCGAAAGTCTTCATTTTTTTAGTTCCACATTCTCTTACATTTTTCAAAATCAAATATTCGCAACACCATCAAGATCATCTAATGAAAATTGAAGTGTCCATTTTTCTATGTACTTAATATATTTTTTGTAACAATTAATGCATTTTATTTCAAGCATTGTACTTCACTTTCAACCCGCTTTTATTTCAATTGTTAAGGATTGATTTAGGGCTGAGTGGAATACATTTTTTTTGAGAGAATCTAAAATTGTTGAAACTTCCAAGTTCCAATGGTGAATTGTTTTCAAAGTTGAGAATCACATACAATTTGAAATACAATTAATTTTGAAGTTCATTTGTGGAAAACCTATTTTGTATTTCGAAAAAGAGACTAAAAAGAGGACGTGCAAAAAAAAGATAACAAAAAAAGAATTTTATGAAAAAAGAGAGTGTAAAAAAGATCGGAATGGAAAAAGAGAACATGTTCTCTATAAAAGAGATGTTCTGGAAACCCTAGTCTAGGTGAAAATTGTTATGCCAACTGCATTGTTTTTTATACCCATGTTCTGCATTCCTGCACTTATTGTGAATTCACATTGTTCCACAATTCAGTCGAAATGTTAATAGTGAATTTTAATTTCGGAAGTTCGAAGAAATTACAAAATTTACCAAAACGAACGATTTGTAGAACATGAATAATCAATTAACTTGAAATTGAAAATCGTTTTCAATTCGATTTCATTCGAAATACAGAACATGCGGGTGTGAGCTAAAATCGATGAAGTTTCTTCAAAAAAACAATTGCCAACAATATTTATAAAAAAAACTTAATATCTATACATATACTTGGTTCAAAAGCTGCTATCAAATTTTGGGAGTGGATTTTAAATAACTTAAAAACACTTATTTCATATATTTGATTTACTTAAATACATTTCGGAAGCTATGCTTCCATCGTCAGTAATATATATAATAACCAAAATATTAGTAGGTACGAGGGTTTGTAGGTGTAGGTATCAGGTACTTCTATGTCTTTGATGAGGGTAGGGACTTAAAAAACGATATTACCACCTATGGTACCAAATAAAAAAAACAAAACCTCACAAGAGAAGGTTCAAATAAAAAACAAAAATCTTAATTTTGATAATACTTGTGGGAAAATTGAAATAAAAAAATTAGAAACTTTTAACCCTTCATTATATTTGAAATACTTATGTAGCTAACGAATTCATGTTATGTAAAACTTTCGAAGACATAATTCTTTATAATATGCCAAAGCCTTTCAAAAATCTATCTTTATTAAGAACTTTCAACTTAAATCATCGTTAACTAACTCTGACAAAAAAAGGGTTATTTTGCCAAAAACAAAAAAAAAACTCAAAAGTGACAAAAGACGACGACCCATTGGGATATCAAATATTGAGCAAAAATAAATAATAAAAAAAAACTAAAACTAAGCGTGACAAATTATTCTCTGAAGAATTGTTTTTTTGTTTTATTTTATATCTCTCTCTAAACTTTATCATCTATATCTATACAAAATACCTAAAAAACAAATGAAAACAGATATATTCTTTCGTTTTTTTTCCAACAGAGAAGTAGATTTTTGTTTTTTTTTTTTTAAGAAACAGCAAAATCGCACAAAATGTATCTAATTTAACACAAGAAACAAAAACTATACCAAGTGATTGAGCACCAGAATACAAATCATGGTCAATGCCAAGCCAAAATATTCAAATCCTCCAGAGGGGCCCAGCTTTATTTTAATCCCATCGAGATGAGATGAGATAAGATAAGAGAAGCAGAGAGAGAGAGTTCAAAAAAGTTTTGCGATAGCACCATAGTAGGTAGGTACATAGATATCCGGTAATTGGCGAAAGTGAAATCGGGGTAGTTTGACTATACACAAAGTTCACAGTTTTGAAGAAAAAGTTTTTTTTTTTGGCCATCCTTGTGAAGGAAAAGCATAATATTTTTTTACTTTTTTTATCTAAACTTTTTAAGTACTTGAATCACTTTGAAAAAGGATCTAGAGAAAAGTCACTAAAGGATTATTGATGTAAAGCATTATAGTATAGTAGTTGGACGATAAGATAATTTTGTGCCAGTGACACATTGGATTTTATTTGAAAGGGATAACAATTATGAGAGATGGGTAAATTTCGAAGCATCATGGATTAAGTTTGGGCTTTATATTAAAGTTTATTATAGTTGGTGTGTGTGTTTTTTTTTTATTTTTCTGTGATGGTGAAGTCAACGTGAATGAAGTTCAATGGGGATTTAATTTCCATTTAAATTGGAAATAGATCTATAAAAATAACTTTCACTTCATATGAATATTTCATATACAGTAATCTTTCGCACCTATAGAAATGAGCTTTTTAGCTCAAAACTTCAAGTGGCAGCAGATAAGGCGTGCGTGTCACAGTGGCCCGTTTTGACTTTTTTTCTTGCTAAAATCATAACTCTAAAACGAATAGTGATATCGAATTTTATAAGGCTATCAAGCTGGTGAGTTCAAAAAAAATTATCTAAATATACACTATACAGAGTGTTTCAGAATTTTCTGAAACACTTAAAGCGATAGACGTAGTTTGTATTTCAATTAACAAACTTTTAGGTAAAGCTAAGATTTAGGGCTTGTTTCACAATGTCTAAGTAGAGTTTTGATTAGTTACTCGACACATAAATATTGGCACAGGATGATAAGTCCACAGGAGAAAAACTTACAATCGTTTGTTGACGACTTGAATAGGTTATAAATGCAAAAATATTATTTTTTGTTCTGTGGACTTATGACCCTGCTCCAATATTTATGTGTCGAGTAACTAATCACAACTTTACTCAGACACTGTGAAACTTAAGCCCTTATAGTAACAGAGTTATTTGAACCTTACTTGAAACAGAGGGGAAAAAACAAAATAAACCAATATGAGCTAGACAGTGGGGAAAAAAGAAAATAAACCCTTTTTTAAATATTATTTTTATTTTTTTTGATGATTATTAGGTGTATTATTTAATTTTTTGACATAAAAGACTGTAAAAAAAAAATATTTTATTGGTAGATTACAAGTCGTTTAGTGAAAAAAAAAACAAAAGTGGTAGATTACAAGTCAAATAGTGGACAAAAATTAAACAAACCAAAAATATATACAGGGTAGGTAGGTACATATTTTGGATAAAATGCAAAAAAAGTCTAGAGCGTTTAGCTTAGGTTGAGACAAGAAAATATCCTATGGGAATGGGGGGGGGGGGGGGGGGGTGTTTCCCCCGTTTAGGCGGAAGAGGTAATTTTATAATAAAATTTACTTGAATTAGAAAAAAAATATTAAAAATCAACGGCAACACTTATAAAATTATGTTATACCTTTTTTAAACTCAGAAATTCATACAATAATTTTGTTTTTAAATTAATTTTTTTTTGTGAACAGTTTTGGAAAAATTAATTTTCAGACTCAAAATTTTGAAAAAAAAAATGGACTGACTTCTAGAAATCAAATCTCTCTTGCACAGCTCTATGCGATTTTATGCAGCTGAATTTTTGAGATTATGTGCAAAAATATATAAAGATTATTTTCCCGTTAATTTGAAGTCGGGAATTTGTGGCGATTTTTTTGTATCTCAATTTAAAGTTGAAAAATTGTGACCAAAGTGGTGTTTCAAAAAACATTGACGTCTTTAAATTAAAAAAAAAGTAAAAAAATTAATTTTTGTTTTAATAAAAAAACAAATAAATCATTTAAAACAAAAAAAACACAAGTTTTTCACGCACTTCCCTCAGTTTTTACACTCAGAAAAAAAAAAATGTTTAAATTTTTTTTTTGCTACCATACATTTTTGACTGGCTCTATGAGCCAAATTTTGTATACCCAAACGAATTTTTTTTTTGATTTAATAATAGTCCAATCATTTTTAATTCAAAAAACTTATGAGTTTTGCATTTAAATAGACCCACCTAAAAAAATGATAATTGCCACTAGATTTGCATAAACAAGCCACTGTGCATCGTTTAATTTATACAAACCCATAAAGAATATAGAATAGAAAATAAAGTTTCCCTTTCGTGTGACAAATCTTTTTTTTTGGGGAAATCTTCAATTGGCAGAACAACAGTGTGATTATCGTTGTGTTAATAAATGTCAGAACCTTTCTCATTTTGTAAATCAAAACAATTCATAGGCCTTCTATATATCCATCCTGTCTGTCTATAATCGTAGCTTATTTCTATATAGCGCGTGCCTCTTCAATAAAAACAAATAAAAAAAAAAACCTTTATTCACGCAAACTGCTTTTTCCAAAACTAGTACCTACTTTTCTCTTCTTATCCCCTGCTCCCCTTTGTATACATACTATACTACTACTACTCGACTTTTCTGCTCAGGAGCAATCCCAAAAATTGATTTCAAGTCACGTACCTATAGAGAAGAAGCAGTGAAGAGCCTGGCCAACGTGATTACGAACTACATGCTACATGCACCCAGAACAGCATAAAAGATAATAAAATGACAAGGAGTGAGAAAAAAACAAAAAAAAAATTACTTTTTATTCGTGGGAATAATGAAACTTAATCGGATGACACCGGCACACACCACACGCGCACCATAAAGGCTATAAACGATGACATTCCTCGATGGGATATATATTCGGTGACGATATTATGGTGTGGCCCTCAGTTTTGTTGTTCATTATCGTCATCGCACCGCTTACATATTCTGTTACCATATATACCCCTGTCCTGCCAAAGGCCCTCATTCTATATACAGCTGATGGCAAGTGAAGCAGAAGC
Source organism: Epistrophe grossulariae (assembly GCA_929447395.1). Classification (NCBI taxonomy): domain Eukaryota; kingdom Metazoa; phylum Arthropoda; class Insecta; order Diptera; family Syrphidae; genus Epistrophe; species Epistrophe grossulariae. The sequence continues at coordinate 12,833,032 of OV839567.1, read as the reverse complement.
AGGCACCTAAAGTCCCGATTCCGAGCCTTTTCGTTTTCGTGTTTTTTTTTTTTTTTATTTGATTTTTATGTTAAGAGGAAAAATGGCTAGATCACCTGTGCTGAAGAGCTGGAGGTGTTCCCTTGGGATGGTAGTTAGTATAGAATTGTCGTAGATAGGTAGGTAGGAACGGACGCGAGTGTGTGCCCCCTAAGTTCCGGTCCTTGGGCCAAACACGAAAGGATGCCGTGAATATAATGACAAATCGAGCGGAGACAGTATGACACATAAATCATGTTACACCGTGCTGCTGCTGCTGCTGCTGCTGAGTGTGGCCTTTCATCGTTCTCGGGGTTTTTCGTTCTTTTTCTGTGCTCACCATCAGGCAGGCAGGCACACATATGAAATGAAAGGAGCTATCATGCACATCATCAGAGCGAGCGCATACCTTGTAGTAAATATTCTGCTTTTGTGCCTAAAAAAGGGACATCGGTCGGTCTCTGATCCTTTGTAATTGTAATCACCCACTGTGTTATGTGCATTTGTCACTGGAAAACCATAATGATATTAATAAATTGATTTGATACGAAGCGCTGCAGCAGGGACCCTCTTGCTGATGGTTTTGATGCGAAAGTGTAGTAGGTACGACAAGAAAGCCGTCTTTATACCTGATGTGCACCTTCCTTTATGTATATAGAGAGGGTAAGTGAACAATTTGGTTATCTTGAGTGAGGATCAGGAATTAAGCTGGTATTATCATAATGGGACATTATCGTTAAAGTGCATGACAAAAGTACCTTCATTTAAGGAGGCGTGTTCAAATTTGACATTTGAGGATTTTTAAGATACAAAAGGATAATACGATTAGCATAGGATATCTTTAATGGGATTTAGTGATTTTTTTTTGTCAATGGAAGTACACAGATGCATATTTATCAATTAATTATATCATCGATGTTGGTTGCTGGAATTAGATTGTATACAGAGCAAGAAAAATCAAATTTGATTTTAGATCTCCCTTGTCATTTACCGACGAGGTAATGCTGACATATTTTGTAGAAGAAAGATAAATCTGTTTTAAGCAGGCATTGTCCATCAAGTTAGCATTAACATTTCAAAATTTTGAAACTCTAATAACTTGATTAACCGTCGTAAATTTGACGTAAAAGAAAAAAAAAAACTTTAATTTTTGTTTAATTAAGTAAAAAGTAAAATTGTAATATTTGGATTAACTGTCGTAAAATTGTCGTCACAGAAATCAATTTTAGTTATGCTTTTTTTTTTTTTTTTTTTTTTTAATAAACACATTTAATGCTTACCTGACTATGTCCCCTCAAAACAGAGCAAAATCAAATCAAAACACTAGTTTTGAAGAAAAAAAATTCGATTTGTCGTAAATTTGTCGTTAAATTGTCGTGAAAGAAAATAATTTGTCGCGTTTGGTTTCAAAATAAAAAAAATAAAATAAACCCTGGGTAGTGCTAAACCCGCAAAAAAATGGCAAAATAAAATTTCAAACATATAAAAAGTAAATTCTTATAATTGTCGTGAATTTGTGGTAATATTTTTGTGAAAGAATTAAAACAATGTCGCGTTTAAATTAAACCTGGTGATGCCGACCTGACAGTTGCCCCTCAAAAAAGAGCAAATTGAATTCGAAACAGAAAAACTAAAATTCTAATCCATAATTGGATTAGGTGTCGTGAATTTGTCGTAAAATTGTATTGATGTTTTTCTTAAATAAAAAAAACTGGTAACGCTAAGCTGACAGTCACTCTTTCGAAAAAGAGAAAAATCAACTGAAAACAGTAAAATTAAAATTCTAACAATTTGATTAACTGTCGCAAATTTGTGGTATAATTGTCGTAAAATCCGAGATTGTATTTTTTTTTAATAAACTATAGTAATGCTAACCTGACAGTCACCCCTCAAAAAAGAGCAAAATGAACCCAAAAGAGAAAAAGTAACATTCTAGTAATTGGATAAGTTGTCGTGAATTTGTCGTAAAATTGTCTCGATTGTTTTTTTTTTTTTTTTTTAATAAGTTAATAAGTAAAAGAGGAAAAATTAACTCAAAACATCTGAAAAACTAAAATTCTAATAACTTAATAAATAATCGTGAATTTGTTGTAAAATTTTCGTGGAAGAAAAATTGTCGCAAATGCTTTTGTTTTTAAATAAATTTCTGTTAATTCTAACCTTACAGTCACCTCTAACTGTCGTGAATTTGTCGTAAAATTGTAGCGATTGTTTTTTTTTTTTTTTTCTTAATTAACCCTGGAAATGCTAACCTGACAGCTCCTCCCCTTAAAAAGAGAAAAAATTAACTCAAATCAAAAGAAAAAGAAAAATTCTAATAATGGGATTAATTGTCGTGAATTTGACGTAAAATTTTCGTAAAAGAAAAATTTTCGCTATTGTTTAAGAAAAAAAATAAAATTCTTTAACCCAAACCAGAAAAAGTAAAATTCTAATAATTGGATTAACTTTCGTGAATTTGTCGTAAAATTGTAGTGAAACAAAAATGTCGCAATCGTTTTTTTTTAGATAAAAAAACCCTGGACCCATGTTCTGTAACTCGGCGATAACTTTTCGAGGCGATAAACGGCGAAAAATGGAACAAAAATGGAACAAAACTCATAGGAATCCTATGGGTTTTGTTCCATTTTTCGCCGTTTATTGCCTCGAAAAGTTATCGCCGAGTTACAGAACATGGGTCCAGGTAATGATGCCAACTTATCAGTAAAGTAAGCATCATCATCCTACAAAAAAGGGCAAACTCAACTCAAAACTGAAAAAGTAAATAACTCTCGTGATTAAAAAAATTGCAATTGTTTTTTCATCTTTTTTTTAATCTCAAAAAACCCTAACATTACATTTTTCAATGAATCAAGCATTTTCTCAGCTTTGATTTGCTGTAACTTTCTCCTAAGAATTTTATGGTACTTATAGAATTTGTTTAAACAATTGTCGCTCGATGTCTATAAACAAGTTTTGTTAAAAAAAAACTTTCGCGTCCTTTTTTCGTGAAAAAAAATCCTTTAAATATGCGAAAAGGGCCGAGAGGATGAGACATGGTGATGTTCTTTCATGTGACTTCTTCAAAATTGCCTTGAAATGCATTGTGCGAAACCCTGAATCTGTTGAGGTTTGCTTCTTTCTTAATTCTATTAAAAGAAAAATATTTATCTGCATAAAATAGAAGTGTGACCAAAAAAGCCTGATAAAACTCAAAAATCATTTAACATCCAAAGGGTCAATAAAAAACTATATTAATTGAAAAATATTTAAGTTGACGGAAGTTTTATGGAAATTCTATAGAAGCTAAAACATAATGGTAACTTACGACAAAAATCGGTTAAAACGAATAAAATAATGTCAAATATGTGAATTAAAAACAAAAAAATTAGATGGAAGTTTTATGGAAATTCTATGGAAGCCAAAGCCAAATGGTAACATGCCACTTAAATCGGGTAAAACTTTTAAATATTTGTTACGATCAATGCAATAATGCCAAAAATGTGAATTAAAACAAAAAAATCAATGGAAGTTTTATAGAAATTCTATTGAAGTCAAACTTAAATGGTAACTTATAACTAAAATCAGCCAAAAATTTTAAATATCAATTACGATTTATAAAAAATGTAAATTGAAAACCTAAAATTCGATAGAAGTTTTGAAGATATTCTATAGAAGCTGAAACATTGTGGTAACATACAATCAAAATCGGGAAAAACTTTTATCTATAAATTATAATCAATAAAATTTCTTTCACATATATATGTGAATTTAAAAACCTTAAATTCTTTGGAAGTTTTACAGAAATTCTATGAAAGTTTTACAGAAATTCTATGGAAGCTGAAGTTTCGGAGCCGTTAGGTTATGTAATTTCCAAGCAAGTTTTATAGAAATTCTATGAAAGTTTTACAGAAATTCTAAGAAAGTTTTACAGAAATTCTATGGAAGCCGAAGTTTCCGAGCTGTTAGGTTATGTAATTTCCAAGCAATTTTTACAGAAATTCTATGAAAGTTTTACAGAAATTCTATGGAAGCCGAAGTTTCCGAGCTGTTAGGTTATGTAATTTCCAAGCAAGCTTGATCTTCGTTTAGTATTTATTTTTTAAAGAAGTACTTTACTTTATATGTGTACAGACCTTCCAATTTAATACCCAATACGATTTCATAAGATAATTTTTTCTCTCGCCTTTTTTTTAAATCTCAAATGAATGTATACATTTTCTTCTTCAAGTGCAAACTCAAAGTAAAGTAAAACTTTATAGCTAACTTCAAACACCGACGATGGCGACAACGACAACGACAACGACGACTACTATATACAACGTCGACGACCCAGAGTTGAAAACTAATTAGTGTGACACTGTCCCTGATCGATCAATGTCTTTTATTTTTAATTTTTTTTTTTTTATTTTACTTGTTATTTTTTTCAATTTTGCTTTGTTTTATGTATCTCACAAGAGCAACCCACTCTTGATTAACACACTGTGCAGTGAACACACATTTAATTCATCTTCAACTTAATTGCAGTTTTGTCACTTGTCTCTCTGATGATGGCGCAGCAGAACCAAAAAAACTATATAGTTTACCGACTTACTGATGATGCTGATGCTGAGATGCTCTTCTGCTGTGCTTCACTTGAATTTTTCTTCATCATCTCAAGGGTATAGATAGATATTGAAGATATATAGAAGAGATACAATTTTTATTTTTTTTTTTTGTTCAAATTCATTTCTTTGTATAACCCAATTTAGTTCAAGTGCTGACATGGTCGGCTTTTGTGTCTCCTTATTTCCTCTTGATAAAGGTTATATTTTGTTGCTTATATTTTCATTTTTAGTTCTTCTCTGAGAATCGACAGGAAAGAGCTATAAACTGCTAAAATAAAAAAAAAAAATGCAAAAAAAAAGAAAGAGTCGTCGTCTGCCTTTTGAGTCCATGATTCAGGCATATAGTCAGGCATCAGGTATAAGCTATAGAGGTCTACCATACCATCGATATATACGATGGACATAGAAGAACGTTCGAATATTACAACCCATCGGTCTCGAGATGGTTATTTATTGCACCATGGTGGCGGCAGCATTGGTTCGAGTTCTCGGGATAAATATATACAAGACTATACGACTCCGACTAACCGTCGTCGTCGTCGTCATCATAGTCATATAGTCATATCCTTAGCCTCATCGTCATGGTCTCTCTCTGGGTCATTATTATCAGCATAACGATGACTGACCATTATCTGGAACATTGATTCGATTTGTATGTGCACCATTTGCACACTGATGGGCGGATACCTAAAAGTGTATATCTCTCTGTGGATGTCCAACTACATTTGGCTGAGGGATCTCATCTCATCTGTTAGATATTCGGATCTTGTGTGTGCATCAGCTTTCCTAATTGCTCTATAGCTCTGTGCCGCTCCAGATGGTTCCCTCTCGATTCAAATTGTTGTTTGCCAAGAACAAAAAAAAAAAATAAATCGATGACAGAGAAAATATGTTCGAATGCTGTTTTCGATTTAATTTTTTTTTTTTTTTTTTTTCGATGAAAACGATGTTTTATTGCAACATGCAACGAGAAAGGAGGACAAGAGAGAGATATATACTCGTACATCCTTTCGCATGAAAGGATGTTTTATTTATTTGCTGTGGCAATCGATGGTTATTTTCTGTTTTTTTTTTTATTTTTTTTTTTCCGTTGATGCTCACCCTTGTTTTAGTTTCTTATCAACGGAACAGAATTTTCATAATTTAACCCGATATGAATGTGGTGTTTTTTTTCAACTGGATTTTTGTTCTTGTGTTGTTAATACAAAAAAAAAAAACAACAACATAGGCGATTACCATGTTGTGGTTGAAATAATAAAAAAAAAAGAAAAAACTTTAATCCACGACTTGGTCATGGGAAGTTGCTCTCTTTGTGCTAGTCGGGGGGATGGAGATTGTAAAGGAATTATATACAATTTAAAAAAAATAACTTGCAATTGCTACCTATTAACTGATTTTTTTTTTTGGGAAGGATTAAATGTTTTTTTTTGACAAAGGAACTGGTATACAATCGTAATGGTTGGCATACTGGAAAGAAATATCAATCAATTCCGGCCATTGAGGGTTATAGACAAAATAAAAGCCAAAGCCGGAATACTGTGAAATTTAGTGTTTATTTGACTTGTAAGTATTTTTTTCGATGATTACAGAAAAACATCAGGTTAAATTGAACAGAAATTAACAAAAAATTAAAAACAAAAAATAAGCAAAGTCATTCCAGAAAAAAAAATTGAATTCAAAATTTCCATATAAAGTTAAGAGTTAAGCCCTTAAAATTGTTCAGGGAATTACATATGTAGGTAGTTATAAATTGTTCAGCACCGTGATCTCTTTTTTTGTCCAATTTCTTCCGGGTGGGAAAAAAAAACACCTATAGTGAGCAAAACTTTCGTTCTCATTTTGATCAAATAATTGACAAGACCATTATTCCTCTTTCAACACCATTCCCCCATATTTCAGAAAAGTTTGGTCATCATTTCACATAGAATTAAGGCTGTGCCAAATTGTGATACATTTTTCGTCGAAAACAGGAAAATCATAGGGAATTTCATAACATCGATTTTTGTTTTAATGTTCTGACTCATAAAAAGTTTATAACCACTTTTGAAAGTTTACTCCTCAAGAAGTTGATAAATTTGGCACTATCTCGATAATTACTTGCTGAACTTTAGAATTATGAAAGATAGATGTTTTTTTTTATCGTAGACCATAGTCGAGAAAAATCAGATATTCAGTTCGAAAAAAAAATTATGGAAAAGCTGAAATTTAGTGGAGAGTTTAATAAACTGTCTTTTGAATTTTCTTAAAATTAGGTAAATACCTGGTCTAATTTTGGAACAAGTTTTTTTTATTATTTGTTTTATGTAGGTAAAAGAGAATTAAGTATTTTGCTCGAAAAATATCAGTTTTGTGGAAGAAATGTCAAAGCTTACAAAATTCTACACAAAAAAAGGTTAAAAAACCATAGCCTAGTTCCTTTACTTTGAAACTCTGTGCCTTTCTGTGAATTTCTACACCAAATTCTGTCAAAGTTCATATAAAAAAATTAAATGACGTAGAAATTCACCCAAATGCACAGAGTATTAAAGTAAAGGAACAACCCCTTTATTTTTTTCGTAATTCAATATACCTAGATTTTGAGAAAAACGTGTGCAAACGCGTTCAATATCTTACACACTGCTATATGTGAAAAAAATTAAATTAAAATATTTTACTGATGTTATAACGTTTACACAGGTTTATTTCGAAATTTATTGATCCTACTTAAAAAAGTTTCGTGCAGTTCATTTTTGTGTAAAATTGTATAACCTTCAATTTGGGCCTCAACATTACCTAGAAAACCAGATAATTTTCGAAACATTTATTATTTTTGCATCTTTTACCAAAAGCAGCTTTTAAATTTAGTTTGATACTTTTTAGAATGTCCGCTTAAAACAAAATTCTCCACTTAAATTCAGCTGTTTTTGTTTAGTAGAATTTTTTCGAAAATTGGTCTTTGTTTTTGTCTAATTTTCTTGGGCTTTTAGTGATTTCTTCAGATAATTTTCTCATCGAACATTTCTTTCAATAAATTTATTTTTTCGTATCCTTAAGTTTGCAAAAAATGCAAGTTTGCTCCTATCGCCGCTATTGGCCTTAAAATTACGTTATCCGCACAATCATTGGTAGTAATTACCAATGATACCATACCAAACGCGGCGAACAGCACTGTCACCATAAAAACAGTACATATAAATACTGTAACATCGTTAATTTGTTATGCCATATGCACAGATACTTATAGGTGACGCACGAATTGTCGTGCTTTTTTGACACGAAAATTTCATCGTGGCACGAAATCATATCATATCATATCCTTTTTTTTTACTATAAATCAAACGAGTTTAAACAAAAAATAGAAAAATTGGTCCAAATAGAGTAAAACCTGTTAAAAACACTTATTTTTTGAAGTTTCTATAATTTTTGAGAATTGTTCTGTCGTAAACGTCGAAATGCACTTTTTAAAGTGGGTATGCAGTTCTATGTTTTCAAAGGTCCTCTTTCCATTTCTGAAATCAGATTTGGCCTATCATTCACCGTTACTGAGAAAATCAGTATTCATTTTTCGTATATCCGCACAAAATAACTCATCCCTTAGTTTTGTTTTGTCGTAAACGCCAAATTTTGGCATATACGACAAAATATCCATGTATTTCCGCGATATTTTTTTTTAATATTGTTTTGTCGTACGTATATTGGATTAACTGCATTTTTTTAGTTACAAACAAAATTATTAAAAATCAACCATATCACTTACAATGTCATGTTATGCCTTTTTTAAACCCAAAAACCCATCCATTAATTCCGTTTTTAAATTTTTTTGTATGCAATAGTTTTGGAAAAATTAATTTTCAAACTCAAATTTAAAAAAAAAATTAAGAAAGTTTTTTTCAAACTCATTTTGTTCAAAATTTTACATTATTTTCTAGTAATTTTGTTTTTAATATTCAACTCTCGTATCAATTTGTATTCAAACAATTAAAAACCAGATGTCTTCTAGTTTTAAAAAAAATCGGAAATCTCGCTCGGTTCGGTATTGAATTCAACTGACGCATTTGTGTTCACTTTGTCGTATGTGTATGGGGATCGAACAAAGTACTGATTTTCGTGGCGTATACGACAAAATGATCTTGGAGATAATCCTCTATAGATTTAAAACTAAAACCGTCTCAACAATCTGGAATACCTTAATCAAAAGAAGATTTTCCACACACAATTTTATTAAAATTGTAGATTCAGATTCTTTTTTATTTAAACGCGAAACTTAAAATGCGATTTCCCAAAATTGCTCAAATGGTTTATACGACAAAACAATTCTTGGGCGACGATTTGCAAAAATTATACCTAGAATCTCCCGATAGCATGATGACTTTTGCGCCTTGTGTTTTAATTTGAAAACTTTAACAAAAAAACATAATTCATAACGGGTGTGGTTCTTTATTTCTTCCGGATAAAGAATAGAAAAGACAGAAAGGCAAAATATCTATCCAGAATGGAATAAATAAAGAAACAGATTTTTATGGAAATAATATCCAACTATCAGCTGATCATATTTTCTTGTCAAACAAAATTATTTTTGTCTATTATCAAAATAATCTGAATGGACTTGAAATAATGACCTTTTAGGCATTTTTATATCTCCAGGAGACCATTTCGAAAACGAATTTAAAAAATATAAGAAACAAATAATAATATTTCACTTGGTTGATTTACTATATATTTTCTAAAAATATTGTTCATTTACTACGCAAGTTTTCACTACAAAACACGCGATTTTACAAAAGGCGTAACGCAGAAGAATTACCTACCAAAAGTTGCAACTATAACAAATTACACAAATTTTAGTTTAGTAAGGGGTCAGTTATAGCGATCAGGAAAACGTAACAGGAAAAACTTTCAAATAGATTATTTGGCTAGGTTTTCATTCGATTTGTAACGCAATTGATGCACTAATCGATGACAAATAACTCAAAGAATTTTTTTTGTCAATAAAATTTTCAATTGAACAAATATTTTTTGTGAAAAATGTATACAGGTATTTATTTTCCTGATTGAATTTCATTTTCCGTACCAGCTGATTGTCATTTCGATCAAAATGAAACAGATCGTTCCAATTATTTGCGTTCCAGCTTTCACTTGTTCCACTGACAGATTAGTGGAAGGAAAAAAAAATTCGTTTGCATTTCAATCAGGAAAACGTTTGATTGGCAGCCTACTCACCTACTACAACGTACTTCATGTTCGCTATAAACGCTCATAAGGAAAAAATTCCTATTTCCATCTGTTTCAACTTTTCCTGACGGTTTTTCCTGATCGCTATAACTGGCCCCTAAATCGGAAATTAATTTTTCGCGCACGGAAAAATAATAATCACAAATCGTCACTACAATGCAGAACTAGTCTAAGTCACATTTTTCAAATTTTTCAAGAAGAACCTTAGTGCGTAAAATGCTGAATTTCGGCATTATGATTATATTCTATTATTTAAATTCTGAAGGAATTACTGCACGTAGGAATATTCAGAATATGTAGAAAATGCTTGGAACACAACAAGTTTCCTTATGACATTAAAAAAAAAACTCATTTTTAAATTTTGGACTTAGACTAGTTCTACATTGTAGCGACGAAATAGCTTTCCCATTTCTATTTGTTTTAATTGATTTTCATCAATGGCAGATGACAGACAAGACAACAGTATAGGTAGTTGTTTACAATGAAACAAAATTAAATGTAGGTATCTGTCAAAATAGAGAATATTCCATTTACACTAGGTATACCTCTTGAGTGGGTACAAAAAGAATGCACTCCAATTGTTCTGGAAGGAATAAAGAAACAACAACAAATTTTATCCGGAATATTTTGGTGAATAAAAGGCGCGTTTTTTTTGCAAGCCCGCAGGGAATTTGTTGAAAAAAACGACAGCGGGGATAAGCGACTCCATGACAGTAAAAAACATGGAGTTTTCATACAAACTATCGATAACATGTATGTAATTCATGCCGTTAACACAGTTTTTATGTGTGCTTAAGTTAAACTCCGAGAATTCTCTGAGATTAGTTGTTGTGGCATTTAACATGTTAATTGTTAGCACCGACGTCGTTTTTTTCAACCAATTCCCCCCGGGCTTGCAAAAAACACGGCTAAAGAAACACAAAAGCGGTGTTCCAGATATTCAGAATAAATAAAGAAACACACCAAACATGACCTTTATACCAGAGGCGTACGCAGGGGGGGAAATCCTGCGTCAGCTACCTACTGCTTCCTACCTCTAATTAAGTAATATCAATATTTTTTCAATGTCCCAATACATAAACCCTAAGTCGACAAATTAAACTACCAGTAGCATAAACGGAAGGATATAAGAAATGAAAATGGCCTATTGAAATTGCCAATCCATGTCGTCGAACGAATATTTGTTTGCTCAAATTTATAGCAATACGCGCTTATATGTATCTTTCTCTATATTAAATTTATGTAGGTATGTTTCATAGATCTTTATACATACATATACATATAGGTACCATACCAACTCGTATAAAACGATGAATTATAAATTGGCTCAGCAACGACAGCATAGCAGCAATTTAAGTGGAAAAGGAAGAAGATGAATCACTAACACCACTCAACTCAACTCACTATATGCTTTTTGCTTTGGCTGCCGCTTTTAAGGATTATCACATCCATCCGTTGTCGTCGTTGTGTCGTGATCGTCATAATATTATATTCCTCGTCGTTGTTTATTGCCGCATATATGTAGATATATAAATATTTAATTTTGGAAAATTAAAATTTGTGGCAACCAAGCCACATAACGTTTGTACAACAAACCGACACGACCAACAACACACATCCTCAATTTCTCTCATATTATACAAATAACAGGAACTGAACACATTGAACAGCACAAAGGAAAGGACGACAATATTATGCACATCATCGTCATCATAATATCAGAGTCAGAGTATGAGAGAGAGAGAGAGTGAGCTGCTTGGATTTGCTTCTGCCTCTGTCTCCTGCTACTCTGTCGAATATTATATTATATGTATATCGAATGAAACAAGCGCTTAATAACTTAATATATTAGATGACAACCAAAAGAGAGTAGTTAGGGAATTTATTGAGTGATTATAATTAATATCCGTTCAGAATTAATAATAATTAGTTTGTATTGGCAGATAATTGGACAAGCTAGACAATGCGACAGCAATATTGCAATTGCAATCAATTCAATGGTCCTTCAATTCTACTTCTACATAAGTATATCTACGTAACTCTATAGCTACCTATATACCTTTAGATAGATAGATAGATATATTTTATTTAAATGATTCCATTATTATGATTTGTGGCGAATTGAATTTTCTATATAGGTATGTATAGGTTTTCTCTATCGAAATATTGTATTTTGGTTTCGGGTTCAATACAGGAATGTTAAAGGATCATAAGCTCTTTGTGTTCCTCTTAACAAAATTGAAGGGTTGAGAAATAATTTATACATTTCTATTTATATATAAGGCAAAGGTGTGCTAATTCTAATGATATAATTATGATGTTACACCATTTACAACGCTTAAGAATAGTTTTGTAATGTAACACGTTTGGATTTACAAAATCGCATAACCCGCCCTTTCAGTAGGTAGGTAAAGGTATCTATTGGCGAGTCAAGGGCTTGCTAATTAAACACTTTAAACATACATATTCCTAAGTAAATTACACACAAAAAATTTATCTAACTTAATTAGCACACAGTTTTACAAGTTTGACGAGTCTACAAGTTTACAAGTTGATGGTGATTGTTGTTTATGTTGACTTTTATTATGATATTTTATTAATTTTTTTTTATTAATTTTTTTTTATTTTTTTTTTTGTTTATTTGTTTAACTTTAAAGTGAAACAAATTGAACAGCATTGATAATTTAATATGAGAGGACTGGTTTAGATATGATATCTCTGTAGGTATAGATATTTAATTTATATTATGTCGATGTTCAGCTTGTAATAAAAAAAGTTTATGATTAAAGAAGTTGTATTGTATTGTAGGTATTGTATTGGTTCCCCTAAGGGTTACAACTCTCCCTCTCCTATCCGTCTCGCCTTACTCCTTCTCGCAACCTCTAGTGCCTTTATCCATTAAAGAAGTTGTAAATTGGAATAAATTCAATTTTTTTTTACTTGAAAATTTAATGAGTAGGTAAAACCATCTTTTGTTTTGTGTTAATAAATCCAAAATGAGGGGAAAACTTTATCACCAGTGCTACCTTCGACAAAAATTTATAAGTATTTCGGTGCTAATTTCTTTTCCGAATTTATTCATCAAATCCTGTTATCACATACTTGTAAGCTGGTTTGGAAGAATTAATAAAATCAGTTGTTTTCTCATAAATCTGTATAGATCCGTTCTTTTTAAAGTATTGCAATGGACGTTTGGACTTTTGGGCTGTGGTAAAATTTATTTGAATATTTGAGCATATTTTTTCAAATATTTCTTATAGTTATGTACATTGTACATACTTACGCTACAACAGTTCAGAATGAACAAAGATCTCAACCCAGCAAGCTTCTTATAGCCAGCTCGGTCAGTGGTGCTGTTTTAAGTTTGGTTGTGGTTATCTTCCTTCTTGGTGCTGGCACCACCTATATAAGTCGTAGTCTTGCTCTACTGCGCCGTGCCGCCATCTAGTCCCTCGGGGTTGTATTCAAAGACTCTTCAAGCCGAAGCTTTGGTGTCTATTCGCTCTAACCTAAAAATCGTTGGGTTTTCTTACTTTTTTCATTTACGTCGGTTTCATTCTAGACATTCTAGAGCTAGTACATATCGTTGTATCTTCTTTTCTACTCCTCGTTTATGTCGAAGCGACAGACACAAATATAGACAATTGTGCCATTTTGCATTTTGAGTTTTATTGTGGGTGTTTTTCTTTTTTTAGGTCAGAGTAGAGCTCTGAACAGAGAGTCTGAACACTCCGAACTTACTCTGAGCGATCTCTCACTCTGAACTGAGCGTGCTCTGCTCTGAGGGTTCAGATTTATTTAAAGATACAAGCTTTACCAGCTTGTCACGTTTTTATTTGTTCACAGTTGTCATTTTCTTTGTTTTCAGCTATTCAACTTGGGGCTGATAATACCCGGGTACCTGAGTAATTCGGGTAATCCCCAGGTACCCGAGTAATTTGGGTAATCCACGGGTACCCGATTACCCGGGTACAGCAAAAAAAAAAGAAAGCAAAAAAAAGGAACTGGGTGCGTATGTACCACAGCCATTTTTAAAATAAGTGAGTTTGAACTAATTAACTTTATGTCCGAGTAATTCGGGTAATCCCCGGGTAAGCGATTACCCGATTACCCGGGTACAGCAAAAAAAAATAAAGTAAAAATAAGAACTGCGGGTGCGGACATTTTTAAAATAAGTGTGTTTGAACTAATTAACTTTATGTCTCATCAAGATGTTGGAGAAAATGATTTAGGGCTGATGATTGCACTCGGGTAATTTTACCTACACGGGTACCCGGGTAATACCCATTATACCCGAATACTCGGTTATACCCCGGTAATTTACTACCCTGGTACAAGCAACCCGGGTAACCGGGTAGCTGATTACCCGGGTGGAATCACCGGCCCTAATTCAACTCCGTCTGCTCTAACAATTTATTCTGAGCTCATAGAGCTCGCTCTGAACACGCTCTGAGCTAAAAAAGAAAAACTTTTTTGACAGATCAGGCTCTGCTCTGAACTAAACCAGAAAAACGCCCTGTAACGACCGGGATTGAACTCTGAATGGTTCCAATAAATAAAGTTGTGAAATAATTCAGTTTCTCATTTTGGTCACTTAAGTGTGCCTTTTAAACAAAATGGCGCATATTCATAGTCGTTTTTATACCCCAGTTTATTATAGCCTGTCCAATGTAAATTAGATAGGATAAACCCTGTATTTTTTTAGAAACAACTTAAACAGTGACTATGAATATGCCCCAATATGATTAATGGGCCGTAGTCTTTCTTCTCATATAATTTAGATAAAGTGACTTCAGCTAAGTCTCCAGTGGAGCCGTTTCCAAAAGAAAATAACTGTAGATCTAATATTCAAGTTCAAAGTGTTCGATGCAATAATAAAAGCTTCTCTATGTGCTGGGCAAAAAAAAGTGTGCTTTACTGTCATCAAGTTGGTGAAATAAATTCAGCGATATTTTTTTTGAGAACATACAGTGCACCCAAATCTCGTTCAGAAATTCAAAAGCTAATGCCGACTACATTAAAGTAATGCAAAGGCAAACAGAAACCTATAAAAAAGAATTCTGTACCTTTATTTTTGCACTGTTCGTATCGGTATTCCGGTACCATCGTCTTTTTATCGTTCGAATTCTCATTGATTCTGTTGAATAACTTGAAATCTTAGAGGTCTGGTATCATTTATATTATGTCTTAAAAAGCATACCTATAATTATTGCATATTTTTAACATTTTCTTCTATCAAAACTTTAATAATCCTTCCTCTTTCAAAATGAAAAATAAAAATGTTGCACAATTTTTCTCGTGTCATTAGTTTTATTTTCAAAAAAGATTATCATTAATCAAATTAATTGTTTATTTCAAAAATAAACTTATATGAATTTCAAGCAATCTTTTTTATGTAGACATTTTGAAAGCATTGAAACTGACTGAAAAAGCAATTATTTTTTTATGAAAAATGTGATATTTGAGATTTTACAAAAATAAAACAAAATTTTGGAAAAAAAAATAGAACATATTTTCTGTGTGGTTTAGCTTCAAAGAAAAATCGCAGCAATTTCCTGCGAGTTTTGAAGGTGGAAATCCAGATGATATTAATTCTTATTCATTATACAGACACAAAAATTTAGCGTGACTTAATGTTAGTAGATTTGCGGAAATAATTATATATTTAAAAAATGCTTCCAAAACAATCAGCCTTATTATGAGTTTCACCCGAAAAATATTTCACCTTAAAATTTTTTGTACGCCCGGAATTTCAAAGCTATTGTGAGATTCGCCCAAATGAAATTTCGTTCGCCTACAAAAAAAAAAGAAAGTCAGCCTTATTATGAGTTTTAAAAGCTATTGTGAGTTTCGACCGAACGAAATTTCGTTCGCCTAGTAAAAATAAGTGAACATTTAGGCTATCAATAACGTTACATTCCGCCCGAAATGAATGTTCACAATAAGGGGAATTTTTTTAACGCAAAATTTCGGGTGAAACTCACAATAGGCGAAAAGTGAAATGTCAAATATTCCGGGTGAAATGTTGTTCGGGTGAAAATCACAATAAGTCTGAATGTAAAACATTTCTTTGAAAGATCTTTTCAAACTCTATCGCATTTGCTAACCAAAAGCTCTTGCAAAATCAATTTGCTCGAAATATGTCCATTCAAAGTGGTTTCACTGAATTTCGAATTCTAAAAAATTCATCGGAGGACAATAATTCCATGATCGAGTCTATAATTCGGTTTTCAGTTAAGAATAGAATATGTTCAATTATAAACTCTAAAAAAGCAAATAAATAAACCAATGAGCTCTTAATAAAGTGGATTCAAAAAAAGATATTTCTTAAATAATAGAAATGTTTATCTAAATGCATCTTTCAAAAATACACAACAATTCAATTTAATAAGAATATTTTTTTTTCTTTGTCCATTAAATTTGATTAGAATATAAATTGCTTCAATTAAAACAAAAATACAAAGTTCACAAAAAAAATGTTTCCATGCAAGTCAAAGAAAAGACAAGTTTTTTCTCTTGATATAACATTAAAATAATAATAATAATATAGAAATGTTATAGTTTCAGTGCATAAATTTATACATATATCTTTTTTTAAATATTTATAAAGCCCACACACCATGATAAATACTTTAAAACTACAAATTTCTTGTAAAAACTATAGATCATGGCTATATAGTATAACAAACTCCCACTGACCTACATTTTAAACCAATTTAAATCAATTCTACTTCCCATCATTTGTGTGTCTTATTTTAAATTTCCACCTAATCAAATTATAAATGAAAATACACAAAAAAATATGTAATTTTTCAAACAACAACAAAAACAATATTTATATAATAAAACCGTTGGCTTTTTGAGGTTTTGATTATTGGTTGTGTGTCTCCTTAATGATAGCTATCAGCAATATACATAATATACCTTATGCTATACCTACATACCTATACCTCATTAATCGGCTTCTTTGCCTTAATTTTCTTATTTTTTTTTTTTAAATCTCAAAAACCCCAAATATATAATTTTAGTCTTTTTGTTTCCACTTGTGCCCCAGCATGTGATTCATTTAGCTGTTAATCCAAAAGGCCATTCATTTAAATTATAATATACATGCACCTGTATCTGTTATATTATATATGATGAGATGCGACTGTGAAATTTATTTTCTTGTGGGAATCATTTATTCACATAAATTCCTTGTTGAAATGAATGTTAGGCAAAATCTTCTTAGGCACGCCCGGGCGCCATCCATATTATGTAGAATAAAGATCATGACTTGGTTGCATGTTTATGATGAACCTGGTGATACTATAAAATGGATTAAGGTTGTTTTATTTATTTTCGTCAAAATAACAATTTTGATTCAAGACAAAAGTCAAAATTGCACATTTTTTACACTAAACCACCTTCTAACATTCTAATCCTAATTTGTGTGTCATTGAAAATATTTATTTATTTTATTTTTACATGAAACCAATACCTTGCTCTTTATAGAGAAATTTCAAATCGAAAAAAGGCGTTCCTGTGAAAATAAATTGCACTGCACCTAAGAGATTTAGATGCATTTAGGTGGCTTAAATCTTTGAACATGTATATTTATGAACCAAAAAAAAAAAAAAATTAAAAAAACGATGTGTGTGCGGTCGAAAAAGGGCCAAGCATTAATTAATACCTACATGAGCAATTAATGAATGCCCATCAGAGGTAACCTACCTAACCCGAAATGGGCCACCACAAAGAGTTATACATAGATAAACCATGTTTCTTCTTAAGGTGTATCTCTGAAGTCTTGTATATATCCATGACAACATTATTCTTTTTACAAAAAAAGTGACATAGATTAATATGACCCTGCAGGAGTTTTATTTCTTTTTTTTCTATTTTTCATATTATTGTAGATTTTATGTATGGCAATGTTCTCTACCAAAAACCAGAGAGTAGGTATATATCACAATTCACAATGGAGAAAGGCGCCATCACTTGCAAACCAAAGATTTTGACTTAATGGACAGTTAGCTACATATCTATAAACACTCTATATAGAGAAAGAAAGAATGAAAGATTTTTTTTTCTTTTTCAATTCGACTCGGACATAAATATTTCTTTTTTTTTTTTCTTCTAATACGACCCTATTGTCCGCAATTACGACAAATCTCATTTATCACCATCACTGTGCGCAGTACAAAGTGGTTAGCACTTAAATTTGAAATCGGCAGTAAAATTGAATGATATATGATTGGAATGTGCTATGCTGTGCTCACACACAACACACACCACACATATATGTACTATACGCGTAAGAAATATCATAAATTTGTATTTGACCCTCAACCTTCAACCTATCTTTTTTTTAGTGTTCACATTTTTTTGTGTACGCAGATAAAATCGGAGCCTATATAAATAAGCATAGTAGGTACAGCTAGATATGCTTTGTTTGATGACTTGTGGAGGCTTGTCTTATATATTTCAACAGGGTCGAAATTGAATTTTATGGAAATTCAGGCGAAATTATATTAAAATTCGAGTACTTTATATAGGAGAAAAATATCTCGTTATAATTGGTTTAAGTTAAAAAATATAAAAAATTCAAGTCATTTCGCAATAGCAATTAAGGTGACAAGGAGTAAGGTATACTTTATCTACTCCTACATAATATATCCAGTGAAGATGTTCACGCACACAAAATTTTATAAAAAAAATGCTGCAAGTCGTTAGTAAAATTTTAAGAAAAATGACTTACGGCCTATTTTTTCACTTTCCATTAAATTAAAATTCGGTATTAAATAAAAGTAATTTTAAAATAAAAGAAAAAAATTCATTTATTCAACCTTTTAATGGCGCCTTCATTATAGTATTAAATTTAAAAGCACTTTGAGCTATAACACCAAAATCCACATTCCATGAACGATTTTTAACCCTAATCGAGGTTTAATCAAGCGTTTGTTTAATTATTGTTGACAATTATTTTTTTTTTTTTTCCTAAAATGGTACTGCATTTCATAAAAAATCGAGCATTACATAATTTAAAATCACTTTTAGCTAAAACACAAAAATTCACATTTTATAAGAGTGATTTTTGACCCAAATCGAGGTTTAATAAAGTGTTTCTATTTATTCACGCTCAATAAGTGTTGAAAATTAGTTTGATTTTTGCCAATAAAGCGAGCCATTTAAAAATAATGGGAAGTGATTGAATAGAAAACTTAATGAGATAATAATAACCTTAAACGCAGTTTTAAATAAATTGAGAAAATTAAGTATTGAATGAAATATTAATTTCATGGCTCTTAAAGAAGTGTTCTACAGTTTTATTTAGATTCGAAAGTATTTAAAAAAAAATAGAATAAATAAAATGACGCAAATTTTTAAATATTTAAAACAGACTTTAAATCATTTTTCAAATGGGAGACTTCAAAATTAAATTTAAAAACAGCTATAAACTCTTCTTTATCTTTAAAACGTACCTATAACTTGTATCCAATAGACGATAGGTTACTCATTTAATTAAAAAAGAGACTGAAGCTTTATAAACGTTTTCGGCAACATTTTGTTTTATTTGTTTAAAAATGTTAAGATTTGTAAAAATGGCAACAACATTTAAAACGCAAAATTGTTTATTTGAAGAGCTCTAATACGATCTTGAATTTTTGGAATATGGGGGCGATAGACATAGATCCGAGATGTTTTAACCAATGTTCGAAGAGCGATAAAATATGATTCGTTCTCTCGTGAAAAATTCATAAGGGAATTTTATTTTTGACTCGATCGCGAATCTTATATATATTAAAATAATATTCATTTTCACAATCGAATCAAATCTGTTGGGATCTGTAAAATATGGTTCGTTACCGAATTTATCACGTGTGATAGATTGAAGATCCATTCACGAACCGTTAAAATTAAAAAACAAATGACATTTTACATGAATATCATTATATTACATTAAATGAACTGGTTTTTGTATTTATTTTTTTTCAAAAATTTTAAATTTTATCAAAAATTTTAATTTTACTAGTTTTTTGGTTTTTTCAAAGTTTTTGAATTTTCTTAAAATTTTTAACTTTTTTCAAAATTTTTACTTTTAAAAATTTGAATTTTTCCAAAAGGTTTTAAGATTTTTCTAAATTTTTTCGAAATTTTTGACCTTCTTCAAAATTTTTGACTTATTTCAAAATTTTGAATTTTCACAAATTTTTGAATTTTTTTTAAAAATTTTGACTTTCTCAAAATTGTTCACTTTTTTAAAAAAATTTTGAATTTTCTCAAAATTTCACAATATTTTTTTAATTTCTTTCGAAATTTTTTACTTAATTTTGAATTTTCACAAAATTTTTTTTAAAAATTTTGACTTTCTCAAAATTTTTCACTTTTCTTAAAAATGTTTGAGTTTTCTCAAAATTTCTCACTTTTTTTTAAATTTCTTTCGAAATTTTTGACTTTTAATTTTGAATTTTCACAATTTTTTTTTTTTTAAATTTTGACTTCTCAAAATTTTTCACTTTTTTTTTAATTTTCTCAAAATTTTTCATTTTGAAATTTTTGACTTTTTTAAAAATTTTCCACTTTTTTTCAAATTTTTGAATTTTCCCAAAAATTTTTGAATTTTCTCAAAATTTTAAATTTTTTTCAAAATTCTTCGCTGTTTGCAAAAAGTTTTTTTTTTAATTTTCACTTTACAACCGAACTGAATCGATACTTGATGAAGAATGATCCGATCGCGAGCGAACCATATTCTATCTGAATTTTATTTTTCCGATCTCTCACGAACGAGAGATACAGACAAAAATGGATTTATTTAGTTCGCGATCTATAAACTTTTAAAGATCGAAAATTTTATCCGAACTATATTTTTTATGGTTCGTGAGAAGATCGATAAAGAATGATAGAAATCCGTATTTTATGATTGGCGAGCGATATTTTACGAACCTTGGTTCAACACTCTTCAAGGGAGTAAAATAACGAAGTTGAGTTTTTTTTTACCTGTGCTCAATTTAAAATCAAGAAAATTGTTTGTTTATTTTGTTTCTTGTTAGTTCTGTTTCATTTCTTTATATATCAAAATTCTATAGGTATCTTAAATTTCGCTGACATTACGTTACGAAAGTAACTTTGCTTGTTTTACGTGTTTAAAATTATGAAAATGTTTTTTTTCCGAAGTTTTACCTTTTTTTTCTAATTTTTCGGAGCTAAATGTAAAAATTTGTAATTGGGTAAAAACAAAAAAACAAAACAGCTGCTCTTACCCTCAGCGTGGTTTATATCAATTTCAAGCCCCCTTGAATCATAAGAGGAATAGAAAATTTTAATGACACTCATTTCCGAAAAAAGAATTTGCTTTTATTTATTTAAGTTCTCAAGTACCTAGAAGCCTATTTATTACCTGGATATTCCTTTTAAGCAACTCCACTATATTTTCACTTGAAAACTCAAGTGTAATGAACTTTCAAAAAATAAAGCAAATATTTGCCAAAGATATAGGTATATAGCGACTATAGCGACGAGACCACTGTCAGTTAAAATTAAAACAAAAACAAAAAGAGGAACACCATTTCCATCCAGTTCCGCCAAAAGTTCTCCTATGTTTGTTTTTTTACTCGTCTCTATCCATTATGTGCGCCTCTATCTTTTTTTTTGGAGGACTACATATACATAGGTATATGTAATTGCAACAGGGCGAGTCTTGCCTATATACTATGTAACTCCGAAGAGTCCTTATGGTGGCGCGCACACTTTTCTTTTGAAAACTTCAACGAGAATCTAATTACTAAAAGGGAACACCACGCGCGCAAATGAAGAAAACTCCTTTGATCCCCCAAGCCAAACTATAAGAACTAAGAAGCCGCTGCTGTCTATCTGTCTGTCCGCGGGAGTCTATTCAATTTCTTCTCACAAAAATAAAAATAAAAGCTCTTTCCATTTCGCGTAGGATATATATAGGTAACGTACATCATCCCATTCCAACTCTCCAACTCCTAACTCCACTTCACTTCACTACAAACTATGTTGGGTCAATAAATATTTATGTGTAAAATGTCTTTTACTTTGCGCCCCACGTCGCCAACGCCATCTTCATCAAATGTTGAAATGAGCGTTGTTTTGCTACACCCGCGAAATTCCCATTATTTTCTTCTTGATATTATTGTTGTTGTTTTTGTTTGCGATTGCTGCAGGAGGAGCGCATGAAGGGCATCCGTATGAAGTGGATGTCCATTTTGTGGTGCAGTGGCATGTTTGTAGCATCGGAAGAGCCAAAGTGTTAATATATCAACACTTTTCTCAGTTTTGCCTCCTAAGGAAACATTCTGACAGAGCCGACAGCATAAAGAGGAGAGGACTATATATACCCGGAGGAAGAAACAAGAAACAGAAAGACCGAAGGGGATTCTTCCTATATATTCTCCAAGAATGGGAACGATTCGCGAAGAAATGTTCGTTTTGTTGTTTTTTTTTTTTGTTGTAGTTATTGTTGATGTCGGTTCGGTGGTGCTGCAGTGTTGCACTTAGAAGCGCATCGTTGTCGTCATTCGTTTCGTTCCATTTCAAGTGGATTTTGCGGTATGGCAGCTGTATAGTATTCATTCAACGAATAAGCAAGTCAGTGCAGCAGTCACACTTAACACAACATATATACACAAACACATTCATTCAGACATCGAGACCGATTTCTACACTCCAACTCTCCGATCCGAATCCGACACACAGCACAGCACTCACGGGGTTCTCTATAGATATATGGAATTGTGGGATCGTTGTTGAAAAGTGTTGGAATTTTGACAGTTGGCAAATGTTAATTGCTGGCGCTTCACACACAGCAAAAGAATACGCGAGGATTGCGCGAGATTGCTTAAGTGAAATACATAAAAAGTTTTTCTTTTTTTTACTTTTTCGCTTTCAGGCAAGAAAATGTGTCGTATATTTCGTTTCGTTTCGTTTCTATTTTATTTCATTTTATCTTTTTTGTTGATTTTCTTTTATGGTCACTTTTTTCTACTATGTATGTATGTAGCTATAGCTGGATGTAGAAGACTGCGGGGACTCAAAACTCAAACTCAACACCACGATGACATGTCTCCTCACAGTGTTAGATCTGTCATTTTTAGACTCAATTTGGGTGCAAGGATGGCAGAGCTCCCACTTGCTCTTCTGTATACACTTTATAGGTACACATCGCAGTTTTAAAAGTGCAATTTTTCAATTTCTCTTGGAAAAAAAAGAAAAAAAAAATATGAATGAGCAAGAGCAGACCGTGGGATTGAATTAAATTAATGGTCTGTCAGTCAGAGAGAGGTTCGTTCTTCTTTATTTTTTTTTTTTTTTTTTTTTTTTTTGAACTTTTGGATTTGTTATAGGTATAGCTAAGTCTTTTCAAGTTTGGAAGATGGAACCCATTAGGGTATCAAGCATCAACCATCCACTTTAATGCTTTTAACTCTTATTTTCTTATGGTTGTCGAATTTGATTCATTTGACGTTTCTTTTGAGGTTTCGATTTTTAAGTCACATCGTAGATTTATAAGTGACTTTTTGTCTAGAAAATAAAAAAAATTAATGTACCTATATTTTGAAAGTTGAAAAAGGATATTTTTTAAAGTTGGATTCTTAATTTAACTAGAAACATATAGAAATTACCTATTAAAAAAGCTCAAACTTACGAATGAACCTTCAAACTATCGTTTTCATGAATTTATATAAATTCTTTAAGGGCCTTTATGATCCAGTCAATGAAGCATTTGACTCGGAAAAAATCTCCGGAAAGCTGGATTTTGGTATTGAAGGCCCCCCAAAATGGTTTTTCAGGAATAACTCCCAAATGATAAATTGTACAAAAAAAATGTCAAAGATTAATTTGAAGCTTGAAATATTTCCTACAAAAATGATTAACATACTTTTTTTCCTACAAATAACGGTTTTTGAAATAAACCAATCAAAAGATTAAAAGGTTTTACTTTTCTTTGTAGTTGATCGACTTAATTTCAAAATTGTGCATTTTGTGATAAAAGCATACATTTTTTTGCATTGTTGGTACATTATATGGACATGATTTTAAGATATCAGTCCACTCTATTTGCCCACCCCTTTAAGTGGGAGGGGCGAATTAAAAAAAAAAATTTCTAAAATTGAAAATGAATATAAAAACACAACGGCAACACTTACAATATTATGTTATAGATTATCTTAAAGCCATAAATTCATTCTTGATGTATGTTTTTGAATGAAGTTATTTTAGTGCTTAGTTTTTAAATCAATGATTTTTAAATTTAAAATTTTAAAAATAAAAAAAAAAAATAATAATAATTATTTTGGTAATTTTCAATTTTATCAAAAACTAAAAGACACAGCCATCTGGTTTTAGCGTTCGACTTAAAAATAATAAGAGTATCGAAAATTATAACCCAAATCAGTACTTAATAACGAAAAATTTTGAAAAAAAAATGATTATTATTTTTTTTTTTTCAAGTTGCAATCCTGTTATTTTCGTTAGTTTTATTATTTCGTTTGTCTTGTTCGTTCACATCACCGTGCCGCTGTGAACTATTGGGAACGTTTTTAATGCAAAAGAAGATATTATGTGAAAGTGTTTCTAAAAATAAAGATTCAAATTTAAAAATTATAAGAAGTTTCTGTCCGCCTAAGAGAATTAAAATTGACAAATAGCATCTGATATTTTTGTTCGCTTCCGAGTGAGGGATTTTCATAAAATCATAATCATAAAATGTATAGAATTTAAATTCAAGATCCACGGTCGTAAGAAGTTTTCCGCTCAAGGTGGGTCCACTTAATGCAGTTGTCCGCAATAGGAGCTTTCACTGTAGTTTTTTTTAACATTTGTTTGTTAAAATGTAGCATTTACATTAAAGTTGTTACCCGGGTTTAACACGATATCTGCAAAAATAAAATATATAAAAAGCAAAAATCCCGAAAGTAAAAATCTCGAAAACAAAAATCTAGGATTGAAAAAATCTCGAAAAAATAAAATCTAGAAAGCAAAATCTAGAAATACAAAAATCCATAAAAAAAAAATCTCGAATGCAAAAATCTAGAATTCAAATATTCTAGATCACTTAATTTTTTTTTTTCTAAAACGCACAAAATTTCAATGAAAATTTATTTTCTAAAATTTTCGACTTTAAAGTCAAAAATTCAATTTAAACAAAATTTTTAATTAAAAAAAGCGAATCTTGCAGAAAGAGAGCAGTAAAGTAGGATTACATGTGGTAATATTCACAGAGCTCAAAGTGCTACGCATGCTCTTCGACAATTAATTCACAAGTGACGCTATACCTACAGTTGAAAAAATCGAAAATCCTTTGTTCAACTGATATTGTACCCCAGGCTGTGATGTAATGCTAACGTCCTCTACATATATTAACCGTGTGTAATCGTCAACTAACAATTATAAAATCAGAAGTGGACCCAGTTTTATTTGAGTTTAATCTTCTTAAATAGGTACAAACAAATCTCGAATAATTTTTTTTTGTAAGATTTTTTTCTAGATATACAGCCCTATTCTGCTATTCATCGGGGGGAATTTTTCTATAATTTTCACTCATCACTATTCTGCTATTCATCATTCGAAGTGAATCTGTATTAAAGTCGGTAACGTCGGTAATATTGCGCGGTATTCTGCTATTCACGTGAACGCATTCATTCTATACAATTCAAATCCGCATATGAAATGTAGCGGATTTTTCATTTAATGGGTCGTCTGTCTGGTTGGTTGTTAGTAAAATGTAAGTAAAAACTAATTTATGATGATTAATTTAGAATATTTGTTTGTAAATAATAGATTATTAACATTTTTAGGGGTAGAACGACAAACAAAGACCAATTTACGGCAATAATTTCTGCAATGAATTTTTCTTTTCTTGAAATTGAATCATTTCGCTGCGGAGGTGGAAGATACGATTCAACAATCTCCAATACATACAGAAATGCTCTTTTATTTAACCGAAAGTTTTTGGTAAACCTATGATTTTGAAATAATTGGTTTATTATTATTTCAAAGTCCGGCAGTTCCATAATATTTCTCTGTTCGATGATTCTCTTATTCCTCTGTTTACAATTAAAAAAAAAGTCCAATACTGTCCATTTCCAAATTTAATTACGAAGATGAATCAAATTAAAAATTAAAATCAAAACAACTTATCCAAGATTTTGACATGAACAGCTGTTTACGTGAATGTCAAATTGGTTTGGGATAATGTAGTTCACCCAATGGATAGCAGAATGCAAAGGCAGTGTGAAAGGGAATCGAATGGGTGAATCGGATATACGATCCACGTGAATAGCAAAATAGGGCTGATAGTCTTTGGAGATTGTTGTTAATTCAAGATTTTTGTGCATTCGTGATTTTTTCATTCTAGATTAAAAAATAAATCAATCAACTCAACAATCTCTTAACCTGTTTTCAGTGTACCTACACTGCAAGAGGTTTTAAATGTGTTTGTCATATGTTGGTTTTGAACCATCTGTTATTATGACATGACAGTTATTCTTATCCGCTTAAGAAATTGACAGTTTATAATAAATTTTCGCCGTAGAAAATTTATTGTTTTACGTTTGAATAATGTTTGCAAAATTACTTCCAAAATGGATGCAGTTGTGTTTCGAAATATAATGGACTTAGAAGAAAGTTTGTGAGACTGGTTTTCCTAATTGATAACCGAACAAATTCCCGTGTTCGTTCTGTACGAATAATATTGTCCCGCATATCTCTCACAATTACGATGACGGAAAAAACGTTGCTTTCAATGAAGAACAGCGCTTCTGAGGCTTGATAAGAGTTTTCTATTATCAGAAATTGAGAATTTCAAGGAGACCGCCCGCCGCCGCCGCCTCGAGACGGATATCACAAGACAGTGTTGAAATGTTTCAATTGCAATTATAGACCAAGACTCACAAAAATCTCGTACCGTATCACGCTAAGTGTACATTAGGCGTGTTTTTTGCAAGTCCCGGGGGGAATTGGATGAAAAAAAAGACGTCGGTGCTAAGAAATTTACATGTAAAATGCAACAACAACTAATCCCCTGCGGGCTTAGCTAATCCCAGAGAATTCTCGGGGCTTAACTTAAGCGCACAGAAAAACTTACAGAATTACATATACATGTTATCGATAGTTTGTATGAAAATTCCATATTTTTTTCTGTGATGCCGTCGCTAATCCTCGCTGTCGTTTTTTTTCAACCAATTCCCCCCCGGATTGCAATAAAACACACCTATTATAATGGATATAATAATTCCATACATACAAAAATCATTGTTTAAATTTGTTGTCATGTAAATAAATCCTATCGAAATTTTTTAAAAACAAAAACAAAAATTCGACGGACATATTATGTAGGTATATATAACGGGTGATTTTTTAGCTGGTTTGGTTTTGGCAACACTAGTTTTGACAGCTGACGTGTGTTTAGTACCTTGTGTCACTGTCAAACAGCTTCAGTTTGGTTTGCAATTTAACCATGGATCGTCTTACAAATGAACAACGCTTGCAAATTATTGAATTTTACTATCAAAATTCGTGCTCGGTTCGAAATGCTTTTTTATCGAAAAATTGTGTTCAGCGATGAGGCTCATTTTTGGTTGAATGGGTACGTAAATAAGCACAATTGCCGCATTTGGAGTGAAGATCACCCAGAAGCATTGCAACAGCTACCAATGCATCCCGAAAAAGCCACTGTTTGGTGCGGTTTATGGGCCGGCGGCATTATTGGGCCATATTTCTTCAAAGATGATGCGAATCGCAGCGTTACTGTCAATGGTGAACGCTACCGAGCGATGATAACAAACTTTTTTTTGCCCGAAATGGAAGTTCTTGAATTGCATGATATGTGGTTTCAACAAGACGGTGCCACATGCCACACAGCACGCGAAACAATGGCGCAATTGCGAGGCGAGTTTGGTGAACAGTTAATTTCACGTTTCGGGCCGGTCAATTGGCCGCCTAGATCGTGCGATTTGACACCATTAGACTATTTTTTGTGGGGGTATGTTAAGGCTAATGTCTATAGGGACAAGCCCGCTTCGATTGACGCACTGGAAGCCAACATCCATGCATTCATTCGTGAGATACCGGCCGATATGTGTGAAAGAGTATGCCAAAATTGGACTCAGCGGATGGGCTACCTGAGACGCAGCCGCGGTCAACATTTGCATGAAATTATCTTTAAACATTAAATTGCAAGGTTCAAACTATCGATTCAAATAAATATTTCATTAATTTTTTCGAATTTTTTGTGTTTTTTTTTTTTTTTAAAGTTCTAAACCTCTTAAAAAATCACCCGTTATTTATGTATGGGTATATGGATATGATTTTCAATTATATGTAGGTACCTATTTACCAAAAATTAAATTAATTAAAATTAACTATCAAAAATTCTTTAAATTGCAAATCCTATCCTTCAGGATATTCAATAATTTTATTGAATTAACAAAAAAAAAAATTATAAATTCATATAATTTTTTTCTAGTAAAATTTTGTCGGCTATATTTAATTATTATTTTTTTTTTTTACTTCTGCATTTTCACTGATTCGATTTAGATCATGGTAATTAAGTTACCCATAATTATTAATGGTTGCATTTTTTTGCAATTTCATAATTATACCAACTGTACCTACCTACCTATATACATCTCCGTCCCCGAGGAGATTATACATATCTAGATTTATAATCAAAAACATTTATCTCAATCACCCATACATGTGCAAAAATCATTTAACTAGAAAAAAAAAAAAATTCATGTTATCTGCAGGTTTTAGCTGATGAAAATAATTTTCCATTTATAATTGTTTTAAGCCCTAAGGTCTAATAACTTTTCCATCCCTAAACATGAAGGGATGCGTTCATTGGTCAATTTCATGATGCTTGATTCTTCATCGAAAAATCTACATTCATAAATATCTTCCTATAGGCCGCTATATGAAATCCTTAAATCCAAATTTACACCTTTTTTTTTATTTTTTGACCAGCCCTCTTCATAATATTATGTTAGCACGATTTGCTGGACCATAGGTATACAAAATTTCCACACCTATATTTTACTCCGAAACGCATGCTCAGTTATAGAATAATTTTGTTTTAGATTCTTCCATTCCTATCATATATAACTCGGTCAATCAGAAAG
This sequence comes from Epistrophe grossulariae, assembly GCA_929447395.1. NCBI lineage: Eukaryota > Metazoa > Arthropoda > Insecta > Diptera > Syrphidae > Epistrophe > Epistrophe grossulariae. The sequence continues at coordinate 12,804,090 of OV839567.1, read as the reverse complement.
AAATGTAATAATTAATAATTTTCTCCATTTTCTGTTCATTGCTCTTATACCTATACCTAGAGAAAATTTCAGTGTGGAGCATATGCTATACATCCATATCGTATATACCTACATCACAGGCGGAAATTGCAATTTTGAAATGTAAAAGGGTCGTCGTTGTCGTCCAGAGACATGCCGCTGCCAGCCAGCCAACAGTCCCCGTCATCATCTTTTAACTTGTAACAAGCTCCTAAGCTACAATGACAGCGCACCCCAAAACCGGAAGGCTTAGTCTGAAATGCCTTCTGCCTTTTTGCGTTTCTACAGATATATTTTGCAGAAGTGTGTATAGGCCACCATAAGCAAAATTATATGTATGTAGGTATATGGGGGCACAATTGAAGGAGTTCTACTCCATTTGATGCGAACGATATTAATCATCATTAGGAGCGTGTAATAGAAAGGAACAAAAAAAAAAACAGAAATAGAATAAAGTAACCTTAATCGAAAAAATACGTCCAAGTCTTCCGAGGAACAAAAAAAAAATAAATAAATAAAAAGGTTGTGTCGAAGTATTCAACTGTTATGGGGATATTTTTTTTTTTTCTCAAATACTTTGTGAATCTACTTCGCTGGCCTATTAAATCGACTAAATTTAGGTTTTTGGTTCTTTTTTTTCTACCGTGCGCCGTCTTCTCGTGTCGGTGGGTTCTGCTCCAATTTTCACTAAAAGTTATCGAACGCCACATGGTAAATGTGGTTTTCGATATACTCAGCATTATGTGGCGAAAGCTTTTGTGGATTTAGGTCCTCGCACATTCACATATAACTACACATAAACACCATCCAAAGATGCCAGACCATAAATCAACCATGAAATTGTTTTGCTGCATATGCCATGTGAATAGGTGTTTAGGTCGTCTCGTTGTCGTATATTCGTTTGGTCGACATCATCAGCCCCCATCCCCCTTTCATATGTATAAAGGCCGAGAAAGCCCACAAAATCCCCATATATACATAACCACCGTTACCTTTGTTTTATGGAGAATTGAGGGAAATTTAACAAAACCCTTACCTTTGAAAATCGGTGAGAGAGAGAGAGAGAGAGAGATGGACGGAGGGAAGAAAGTTTAGGGAAAGGGATTATGATTTACTGGCAGTTCAATTTTCAGCACAAAATTATTATTATACTATACCTATACGAAATATTGTATACATACCATATCCGCATATACCATCATATATATACCCACAAGGACCACCTCGGGTGAAACTTGATCTATGACATGGTCTATTAGGCACAACTGGAAAACAATTTCAGATCCAATTATCCTTTCTTCGAGATATGTTGTTGTTGTCGTCATCATCATCATCGTCGTGATGCTAGAAATTAAAATCGAATTTCTTCACATCTTCACCAATCTTTTCAAGCATAACTAACATATATGTATTTTTGTTTGTATACTATATGAGAGAAGTCCTGGAAAGTTTGTTCAAATATGTGATTTATGAGCTCAGCAGGAATCAGTTTTATATATATATTGGAATTGTCTTATATTCTCATGGTCATAAATACCTTATAATATTGTATTCTTCCAATTTTTGGTTTATATTATATAAGGGTATCTATATTTCAGCCTTCATTGGCTTCGTGAGCTGAGAGAAGAATGTATATTTATCTTATTTTTGGGGATAAATCATCAAAAGAAGACATCAAACTGGTTTCATTTGCAAAATATATTTTGCGGTATATTAAATTAAAAAAAATATATTTTGTCGATCAAAGGGCACTGTAGTGCCCAGCCAAGTTCTGGCACTACACCCTTTTTACAGGAACAAACTCAGGCGATTTTCGACAACCTCTAACTTCAGTACCAATAAAGTCAGGAACTTCAAATTTGGAACATTTGGTAGGCTAGCCAAGAACAAGCACCACACTAAATTTCAACTCCTTAGCGTAAGTGGTTCCCGAGATATAAGACGTCAAAAATCGCGAAAACCGTAACTGACTCACTGACGCACTCACTGACAGATCATCAAAATTACGGAGCACTTCCCGACACCGCAGAAACTTGTTATTCCGCATAGCGGTAGGCCTGGTGGTGCATACGAAGGAAAAAAATGATTACTGACTAAAATTTGGGGGTTACTTGGCAAATTTTCTTTTAATTACTCACAATTCAAAACGTTTTGAAAACTTGACAATGTGAACCCCCAAATTTTAGTCAGTAATCATTAAATAATAAATTTCTCTCATAATTTGGTGTTGTTTCAATATTACTCTTTTTAAAATATTTGATATTAAACCTTCATAAAGTTAGAACTTGGCATACTTTTAGATCTCACTACTTTTTACGGCTGAGTTGTTAAATATACAGATTTTTATACAGAAGAATTTGGCTGTTTTTTGTTGTGATCTAATTTATTGGAACTATTTTTATAAATTTAAGGGCCAATTTCACAGTGAAGTAAGTGACACTTAAGTGCCAAATATGGAAAACTAATTCCCAATTTCACAGTGTAAACTTATCGGAATAAGTGACACTTGAGTCTCCCATGATGGCCACTTAAGTTCCACTTATTCAGGTAGTAAAACTGCGGATAAAGTGCCAAAATGTCAAAATTAAGTGCCACTTATTTTGTTAAGTGTGCACTGTGAAACTCGCCCTAAATAAATTTTTTTTGCAAAACTATCAGCACTACACATCTTTCATGGAGATGGCACAGCATGTTCAGCAGTCACCTTTGCTGGGTGCCGGGTGATAAGGACATTCCAGGTAATTGTAAAGCAGACGAACTCGTCAGAAGTTGCACTACACTGCCTATGTCCTGTCAAATCGGACAAATATTGGTATACCCATCGCTACTTGTAAACTCATACTAAAGCAAGATGCAGTAGAGAAAACAAATCTTAGGTGGAATAACAAATTGCCACATGTTAGGCGACAAAACAGATCTGACCTATGCTGGATCTGAAGCGGTCTATAGGCACTTAATATCGCTAAGCAGACTGCACATTATCTCTGTTATTGGTGTCATTACTGGCAGGGCCGGCCTGAGCCAAACTTGCGCCCTGTGCAAGATTTGTAAGAAGCGCCACTTTTTATATTTGCACACATACATACATGCATACATACATACACATGGCAAATGGTAGTACATATTTGTTTGCGAAAGATCAGATTACATTTTTTTTATCGCCCAAAAAAAATGGATATCGCCCAAATTTATATTTTTCCAAATCTTATCTTTTTCCAAATCGCCCAAATATTTTCAACGTAAATAGTTTTTGTAAAATTTGGGCGTTATTTCTTCAGTTTTGGGCGATATTTCCAAACTTTTTTTTTTATTTTTTTTTCCTAAATTTTTCTTTCCTAAATTTTGGGCGATATTTCCAAAGTAAAATTTCAGTGATAAAATAACCTTCAAAAAATCGCGGCGCATAGACATTGAAGGTTTTCTGGATTTTTTTTTTGGGCGATATTTCCAATTCTGGCCGTTATTTCCCATTTGACTTTTAAAATTTATATTTTAGGAGTTTTTTCCTTAAAAAAAAAAAACAACAATTATTCAAAATTTTTTTGGGCGATATTTCCAAATCGATTTGGGTGTTATTGCCTAATGCCGATTACATTTTCTTGCTTCTCATGGTAATGTGCCCCCAGAATTTTGCGCCCTGTGCATTTGCACATATTGCACATATGGTTGGTCCGGCTTTGATTGCTGGACACTGTCTCATAGGCAAGCACGCAACGAGGCTGGGAGTATTTTCTAACGACTTCTGCAAAAGATGTATGGACGAAGAAGAGAAAGAATTAATTCCTCACCTTCTCTGTACATGTCCTGCTCTATCTCAAAGACGTAGGCTCCATCTAGGAGAATTCTACTACAATGATCCTAGTGATCTTGTTAATCATGACATTAGTAGTCTCTCGCGTTTCGTAAGACGCTCTAAATGGTTCAACGAGTAGGAAGAAAACTTCCTATAGATTCCTGTGGTATCACAATGGGCCGATCCCCTGGTCTAAGTGTGTCTAGCGTTTCTGCTGATAACCAGGTTTGCGAACCATAACCATCAGCACTATTCATGCCGTTGAGGCCTCATAAGTCACAAGCTGTTGTGAGGTTGATTCCTTGTGAGGTTCATGGTTGATTCCTTGGGAGATTTGTTGTGATTCGATAACTTTTTCGGTATTCTCAGGCAGTCCTCACAAGAAACCTCACAAAAAATTTCATTTTTTTTTTGGTTTGATTTCAAATTGAATTTTTTTTGACAAAACGCAAACCTCCGGATTTCTGCGCAAAAAAATTTCTTGGGCAGAAATTCTAAGGAAGGGGAAATATTTTATTCATCGTCCTCTGGAAGTGTGTAAAGATTTTGCACAAAAAATTTTGTGAAATTGTTTGATTTATTTTTTATTTAAAAAAAATTAATAATTTTTTTTTAATGCAATATTGCACGAAAAAAAATCGATCAAGCTATGCGTGAATATTATAGGGTGATTCAAAATAACACCTTTCTTGAAATTCATCCGGTACCGGGTGAAATTATGAAGCTTAGATTGAGACAGACGGCATCATTATGTCTTAAAAAAAATAATTTATAAATTGAATTTGTAAATTATTTCAATAAATAAATAAATAAAATAAAAAAGATGGTAAAAAATAAAAATTATTGTTGGACAGGGTGACCTAAAAATTAAATCAAAATATGGTTTTTTTTCTAAATTTAAAAAAAAATGTGAACTCAAAAACCGTTAGGATTTAGTATTAAAATATAACAGGTTATGAAATTCTTAAGAAAATAAATAAAAAAAAAAAAAAAAATTGTTGACGCACCCTTAACAACACGATATGAGTATTTCTACCTCATGGTTACTTATAGTGTTTTTTTTGTAAATATTGTTTAAAGAAATTTAAGCAAGAAATTAACTTTGAGGCAGGTCTTGGTCATTGAAATGCGTTTTAAGTTTAACTAGACGTAATTTTGAAATCAACACCAAGTCCCTGATCTCTTGCGGTTTTTTTTTCTCTAGACGCTTTCATTTTATTTATTAACAAAAAACGCTCTAAAAAAAGTACAGTAGAATCTCGGAAAGATGAACGGTTCTATAAGATGAACAGCTCGGAAAGATGAACGAAATATTTCCACTTTTCAGTGTTCAAAAAGATGAAAGGTTGAAATTTAATACTCGAAAAGATGAACACTTTATTCCCAAAATAATTTTTTACTTTTTCTTTGCCTTTTAGTTCCTCTTCAACAGTACTTTGGGGCTTGTTTTGACCTGTTATATACAAAATATTTAATGTTTTTATTTATAAAACTGTATCTTCTTCCTTAACCAAATGTTGATGCTCGAAAAGATGAACAATTTGAAAAGATGAACGGGCCCTGTTTTATATCTGTTCATCTTGTCGAGATTCTACTGTATTTCAAAATTTAATTTTCAAACTACATATACTATGTAGATATTCAGAAATAACATAAAATTACGAACAATCCTTAAAAATGTCATGCGCTTTTTAGCACCAAAACTTGAAAAGTTATGCAGCTTTTAACATTTGAGAAAAATTCCGATTTTCAAAGATTTTCAAGCAAAATTATTGAAAAACGCCACCTCTAAATTGGTATTCGATTTTGAATATTTTGGTCTCAATCTAAGCTTCATAATTTCGCCGATTCCCGGTTGAATTTAAAGAAAGGCTTTTTTAATCAGCCTAGTGAATATGTAATAAATGAGGCAATTTTCTCAAAAAAAAAAAAACCTCAAATCCATATTTCGGAAATGCGATTTTTCTGAACTGAAACAAAAATTCAAATTTCCCCACTACAGCAAACCAAATCGTTTGACCCGTTAAGACTCTAGATCAAATTACAGTGGACGCAGGGACGCACAGACAGACGGTATATGACGAAACCCACTTTTTCGGACTATACTCCATCATCATCGTAGGTTGTGTCAATTTGGGTTACAATTACGAAATTTATTTTTTTCACGAAACCTTGTCTTTCAAGCAAGTATAAAAACGCATCTGCAGGAGCAAATAGGATAGGGCAATAGTAGAAGTTGTCTCCCAGCATCGTTCGTTCGAGAACATAGTATTTAAAATATTACTTCACATCCAAAAATCAAACTGACATAGTTGTGTCATCTGTAAAAATTATTTCATGCAGGTCTTTTCGAAACTTAAAGTTGGTGAGCATTGGATTTTTAACAGCGGAGTTAAAAGATAAAATAGTGAATAAAAGCAATAATTTTATTGTCATATTTCCCATCAAAAATCGATTTAAGATCAACCTCCAACCAAACTTTGCAAATTTTGTCAAATTCAACAATATTGAATAAAACGGTCTTTAAATCTCCATTAAATAGAAATCTATCCAATATATTCTTATTTAAACAAAAAAAGGAGGAAATAAAGACTAAGGTATATCTACAATAGAAAATCAATTTTTCAAAAATTTAATATGGCACCCATTAACCTGCCTTAAGGACTAAAACCTTACACAGTCAATTTTATAATATTCCACCCATAAGCTGTCACCCGCTGAATTGCTAAATCTATTCGATTTCAATTAACTTCCTTGTCTTCTTCTTCTTTTTCTATACCGCTTGTCGTTTTTAAAAATGTGTTTTCTTCCTGCACCCGCATCATCATCATCATAAAGAAGACTACAACAACAAAGAAAAAAAAGATAAAAAATCTCGGATAAACTCGCATATTTTAATAAAGAGGTTCGCATATTTTATTCTAAATCCATGCGCTGTTATATATACGTGTGGATGTGCTGATGCTGTGCATAGTATAAGAGAACTCCATTAGCAACATCAAATATGAATTTATTTACACACAGGAAAAGAAGAAAAAGGAGAAGTAAATAACAAAAAAAAAAAAAAAAACATAGAAAAGTAAGAAGGACTCAGCTTTATTGTCAGAGTGCATCGCACTTTTCTTTGTTAAGACGGTTTGGACGTGCGACAGGCAGCTTGCAGTGCGCCAAGATGTCTTATTAAGTTTATTGTATCAAAACAGTATTGTAACCATTTTCTACCAATTTTGAAGCGATAATCCAAATGGAAACATCTAACTTCATCCCACAAGTTTCATAAAAAAGAGAAAAAAAAAAATAGATACTCACTGTGATAGGTACCTATATCTACTTAACTTCTGCATGGCATCAACATTCAAGTCAAATTGTATAGAACTTCTACTATACTTGGTAGGTACTTGGGGGTAGAATGTGTCTATACTGCCATTTTGAGGCGCTGGAGTGTAAAATTTATTTTTTTCCCGCCCATTTACATAATTTGCGATGAAAATTTCATTTGAAATTTACCAGTGATCCTTCATAACCTCATTATCGTAATATAGTAACAGTATATTTAGTCCTTTTCTGTTTAACATGGGAAAATATTCAAATTGTGCAAGTGTGTGTGTGTTTTTCGCACTATATATGTAGGTACGTTGCTCCTTGTGGCGTATCAGTTATAAAGCTGGACGTCACTATCATTATTCCGAACAGTGGGAATATCAATATGAAATAGTTGAAATAAATTGTAAAAAATAAATATACACGACTAGGTCGCATGAACTTGCATACATACCTACTTTAAAGTATATTATTTTTTTTTGTTATTTTTATAAACTTTGTGCTGTGAAAACTCTATTAAAAAAACCTGAATTATTTTTGTTTTATTTCAATGTTTTTTCATCTACTTTTTGAATGTTTTTGCAACATATTTTTGATTTTTTATGGCATATTTTCTATTTTTGATGGCATATTTTGTCATTTTTTGTACTTAGGTGCAGTTTAGGTGCATATTTTGTGTTTTCTAGGACATACAAATCCGGGCCCTACTTTAACTAAGCTAACGAAAAAATGTAAAAAAAATTCAAAAGTATTATAAAATTTAAACTTTTAATTAAAAAAAAATCTAAAGTGTTATAAAATTTTATAGTATCTACTCTTAAATTTTTTTTTTTTATTTTTTCATTTCGTTTTATTTTTGTTTAAAAGAAAACGAACAAACTAAATCCATTTTTTTGTCTATAGGTATCTCTCGTTCGTAAGAGATCGGAAAAATAAACTCCAGATAGAATATGGTTCGCTCGCGATTGGATCCGAAAAAGTCCTTAAAACAAATCATTCTTCATCAATTAGTATCAATTCAGTTCGGTTATAAATTGAACAATTTTGAAAAAATTAAAAAAGTGAAAAAAAAAATTAAAAAATTGAAAAAAATTTGGAGAAAATTCAATATTTTGGAAGAAGTCAACAAAATTTGAGAAAATTAAAGAAATTGAAAAAAGTGAAAAATTTAAAAAAGTGAAAAATTTTGAGAAACTGGAAAATTTTGAAAAAGCCAAAAATTTTGACAAAAGTCAAAAATTTTAACAAAAGTCAAAAATTTTGAAAAAGCCACAAATTTTGACAAAGTTGAAAATTTTTGAGAAATTTCAAAAAAAAGTCAAACAAATTTTAAAAATATGAAAAATTTTTCGGAATTCAAAATTTTTGAAAAAATTCAAAATTTTTGAAGAAAGTCAAAAATAAAAACAGTTTATTTTCATTTAGTACATATAATGATATGTATTTATGTAAAATAACATTTTTTTTATTTGAACGGTTCGTGAATGGATCTTCTTTTAAGAAGCCAAAAAAAATATTCGCGATCGAATTAAATTCCCCTTTGAATTTTTCATGACAGAACAAATCATATTTTACCGCTCTTCGAACCTTATTTTCAGTTACAGTAAAACCCGCTTAAGAGAAAAACCCCTTTTATCAGAAACACTTTTTAATCCCCGAGTATTTGTCGACCAATTACCTTTATAACATTCCGCTTAAGCGAAACTCGCTTAAGTGAAAAACCCTGATACCTGAAACATATTTTCAGTTAGATTTAATATTTTTCATTGAAAAAGACTCTATTAAGTGAAAAAAAATTAAATAGAACAAAACAAAAAATTTGCTCAACGCTTTTACTTCTTTTTTATTTTTTACCTTCACCAAATTTTCATCATGAAAAGAAAGGCTGTGACATTTTGCAGTTTTTTCTTAAGCGGGTTTTACTGTATTAGTAACATAACTCAAAAATATGGCAATTTACTTAAAAAACGTCAAAATCGAATTTTTTTCAAAAACCTGAAACACAGTTTTCTAACAATTACTTTGGCCATCACATGTATGATATTTAATCAAAATCGTTTTCGAGAAAATTTTAAAAACACCGAAATCGTTGTATTGCAGCTAAAACAAAAATTCAAATTTCCTCTCTAGAAAATCACTTAAAATAATTTGGTATCAAATTTGAAGCAAATCCCATTGAATCCCATTAGAAAGAATTGAGAATAACCTGCTACAGTGGACGCATGGACGCCCACACAGACGAACGGTATGATGAAACCCACATTTTCGGATTCTCCATCATCGTAATGTAAATTTTGATTACAACCTCAAACTAATTTTTTTTCACACGAAACCAATAGGTCGAGTAAACATAAATTCCAATCCCATTAAGCCCTTCCCATCAAAGTTCTAGCCCTGGTCCAAGTTTAGGGTACTTTTTAAGAACTCCTTAGGACATTGAAATAATGCTTGCCACCAAAACTCAGCTTTGTCGGAATTTTTTCAAAGTTTGCCCTTTTTTGTCTAAATTTTCTCGGCTTCAGCTTAAATTGTGTTTAGACAATTTTAACAGCGTCGCAATGTCGTTTATTTTTTTTTGCTCACTTTTATTTTACAAAAAATCATTGCTAATGTTAAAAATTTTGAACGTTTTATTTTTTAATCGATTTAATTTTAGTTTAAAGTTAAATTGTCCCACTGTTCATCCTGATGCGTTGTTGATATTGGTGGCGTCAACGTCAGCATCAGCACCGTCATCGTTCCTGAAACTGCATTGAGGCTAATAATACGCCAAACTCATAAAGTAAGCTAAATAGCTGAATAGATGGATGTAATGGATGGATGGATGGATAAACACCAATATACCTACATACATATATGAAATTCTATATAGTGTGGGGTTTTTTTGCCAAAAGGTACCCGCATTCAGTTCTCTCACTGCAGAGATCCTCTTAGTTACGCAACAAAATATGAAATTATTCTGTAAATAACTGGGATGTGCGTGGCTTATACCTCGCCGTTCAATGTGATGTACATATATGTACATATTTATAAAATATTTCGTATTCCTGGTTCCGTTACTGGCTATGATGGTTTGTGGTCTATAATTTCATGATATAAATTCTCCTTTCATTTTTAGAAGCTATTTTAAGGATGTACATACATATAAAGCAGAAATGGTAGGTAGCTAGCTACCATCATCAACCACTTGACTGTGATTGAATTGTATCGTTACCATTATTCTGATGATGATAGAGGGAGAAAGATATATTATATTATATAATGTTAGATGTATTGGTAGGTAGGTGTATATCTACGTATTCATCAAAATGAGGATGAGTTATGAATTAAGGCTCAACTTAATGTGAGGTGATTTATAAAAAAAAAAAAAAAAAAACAGATATTGGATGGTTTAGCCTTATTCACAATAAACAAGGTGTATAAGTACATATTTGAATGTTTGTGTTTGTTTCGAGTTCAGAGGATGTTACGTTGTTTAGGTCGCTAGAACTGATATAAGTTCTAATTATTGCTTGCAAAATACCTATCTTTAATAGCATAATATTATGTATAATGATAATTTGTTATATAGGAATGAACAAATAAAGGGTCATTCATTTAGTAGTTTCAAATTGGTAGCACTGGCATTTGACACCTGTCAGATTTAGCTTTTATTTGAAGTTTCATAATATTAGTTGAATGTTTGCCATTTACGATAATGGATCGCTTAACAATAGAACAACGCGTTAAAATTATTAAAACTTACTACAAAAGTGGTGTTTGAACAGCAGACAATAAACACCGATCTTTCAAACAACCATGTTGATTATAGAATACGCAATACTGCATCCGCACTGATTCTCGAAACAGTGTTCTCTTTCCTTTTTATGGCAAATGGCAAAAAAATAAAGAGAGAGGACTTCACTGCAAGTCACTACGGATGCAGTATTGCAGATTCCATAATCCACATGAACATTTTCTTCAGCGATGAGGCACATTTCTCACTCGGTGGGTGTATTAACAAACAAAATTCTTGCATATCCGGGGCTCAGAAAACCTACGAGTGATCGAAGAGGTGCCCTTGCATCCAGACAAAGTGACTGTTTGGTGTGCTCTATGGTCGAAAGGTGTCTTTGGTCCGTATTTCTTCGAAAATGCCAATGGGCAGACGGTTACACTCAATTCGGAGCGATATGGTCGAATGATAACCGATTTTTTTTGGCCGGCGATTGAAGATCATGACTTGGACTTGGATATGTGGTTCCAACAAGACGGGGCAACAAGCCACACAACATGACCAATTATGGCTTTATTGCGTGAGAAGTTTCCTGGTCGCGTAATTTCACGTTTTGGCGACGTCAATTGGCCACCAAGATTTTGCGATTTGACATCGTTAGATTTTTTTCTGTAAGGCTACGCAAAAGACCGTGTTTATGCGAATAATCCCCGAACTCTAGACCCATTAAAAACTAGCATTACTCAAGTTATGGCCGAGATACCGCCCGAAATGTGCGAAAAAGTTGTTAAAAATTACCTCAAAAGAATCACATCATGCTGCGAATCTTCTCGAGGCGGCCATTTGAATGATATTGTTTTTCACACTTAATGGCTAAGGGCCAGTTGTACAAATAGTTAAACCGTGGTTCAGAAATTTGTATCCACCGATTTCGGCGGATTAATTGAGTTTCAACAGTGGTTTACTGTTCAAGTGTGTGATAATAACCAATTACATACTTGAACCAGCGTTGAACGTTAGTTAATCCGCCGAAATCGGTGAGTTAAAATCTTGAACCGAGGCTGAACCACTATTGTACAATCGGCCCTAAGTCCAAACTTTGTAATGAAATAAAATTTTCATCAAAAAAGTATCGCTGTGTGTGTTTTATTTAGCTTTACTTTCGAAACCGAAAAATGAATGACCCTTTATAGTGAAAATGGGAGTTTTACTATATTCGTAAAGGTTCCTACCTACTCTTGGTGCTACAAGGGAACTGTCGATAATTATATGTAGAAAATTGTAGGTTAATTGAGTGGCAATGGTTCAGTGGAGTAAAAGATTGACTACCTAAGATATGAGGTGTAAGTTCGAGACCCACTTTCAGGCAGTTTTTTTGTATATAATAATATGAGATAATTAGCAGGTTATTCTCAATTTTTCTTATTTTTTTTCTTTTTCTCTTCTATTATTCTATAATCCCGTGTAATTTAGGTTACGTTTTAAAGACCTTCGGGCATATTTATAAACGTTGTCTAATTTCTGTTCAAGTTATGGATAAACATTTTTATTTGATGTTTAAGAGTTGTATAACTTAGACAACGGACTCGGTTGTCTGAACCTTGGATTATGTAAAATTTTATTTAATCAAATAAAACATATTTTCAACTACAGTAGAATCTCGAAAAGATGAACAGACATAAAACAGGGCCCGTTCATCTTTTCAAATTATTCATCTTTTCGAGCATCAACATTTGGTTAAGGAAGAAAATACAGTTTTATAAATAAAAACATTAAATATTATTTACATAACAAGTCAAAACAAGCCCTAAAGTACTGTTCAAGAGCAACTAAAAGACAAAGAAAAAGTAAAACATTATGTTGGGAAAAAAGTGTTCATCTTTTCGAGTACTAAATTTCAAACTTTCATCTTTTTGAACACTGTTCATCTTATAGAACCGTTCATCTTTCCGAGATTCTACTGTATTTCGAGTTATTTTGAACTATTTAGACACTGTCTAACTAGTAAAAATCAAATAAATACTCCTGCTTAAGTCTTAAAGGCATATTAGGTACCTTACCTATAGTTAAATTATTAAGTTATTTTCTCATAAATAGATTTTCTTATATGATTGTTTTGTTTAGATAAAATTCCCGACAAAAAACTGGTTGACTACAGAAGATCAAATTCCAATTTAAAAGCCTACCCATGAATGCCTCTATTTTCTATAAATTTCTCGAAGAATAGTCATCATTTTGTTCTGGTTTAAGAGGCAATCTTGTTGAGCCAATAGATAGTGGACGTATAGAAATGTTTAAAAATTATTCTTTATTTTCTCGTCCCCATTTACCGTTATTTATACTTGCTTCCCATCATTTTTCTTCCAAAATAAAACTTTTGACAAAAGTCCAGAAACAATTATTAAAGATTTCAGGCTTTATCAATTTTGCTCTGAAAAATAAAAAATTTTATCGGTAATTTCTAGAATTTCCGAAATTCCTGAGTTTTACATTAACATTATGCATTTGTCACTCCAGAATTACTATTACGGACTTTCGATACCCAGAAATTTTCTATACCAACTTTATTTAATGAAAAAATCATCATTTAGGTGAAAAGTGGGACTTCATTCATCTAAAAATGTAGTGTTTTAAATTTTATTTTGCCATCAGTGTCCAAGCTAATATTAACCAAATTGTTCAGCTGGCAATCTTACATATAGTACGATAATAATTACCAGAAATTAATAAACAATTCACCATTTACTGTCGTTAAAATATTAAATGAATAGTAGTATTTAATATATTTTTGTATAGATATCGTAACCGTTTACAAGCAATTCGAAAATAAAGGTGATCAAGCCCAAATTTGTACTTGATTTTCGTTTACAACTTCTAAGTTACTTACTTATAGTTTAGTTTAGAAATAGGGATTTGTAAATAATATAAATTGCAACAAAAAAGTATTTAATTTTTTTCTTCATAAAAAAGTAGCAGAAACGGAGAAAAATGGCAAAAACAAAAAAAAAATGTTATTTTCAATTCAAATTTATACTCAAAATCAACCTCCCTACAATACTGCATTTAAACTTTTCTCAGATGATTCACTATAAACAGTACCAGCATTTACAAATCTTTGATTTGCAGTGCCTTTCTAAAATAATAAGAATTTTTTTTTGTTGTTGCTTAAATTGAAATCTTTGGCCTTTAGTAATTAATTATATAAAAAATATTGTGTGTCTTGTTTCTTCATAAGTACAAGATTCTTTCCATATTTGTTATATTTAAAATAATTAAATACAAAAATTTCATCCTTTGGAAATTCGCAAAATTTGTAGATTCCTCCTCTCAAAGGAACTGCGGACGAACTCAAAATGTGTCCATCCACAATAATATCCTACTGTTTATATGGTGCCGGTTCACTGTGCATTCAAAGTAAACATTTCAATTAATTCAAATTGAAATTTATTGCAATTGCGAATGCGCGAGTATAAAATCAGTAAATTATGTAGAAGTTGAAAATTACAACATTGCAAAATGCGAAAGTAAATTAAATTTACAAAAGACCCGCATGTTGATGATGGTTAATATTGTACTACATCAGGATAAAGGGGTTTCAATTGCAGATTACTTATGTTTTTTATTTTAAACATAAATACATAAACTAAATAAATAAACAAAAGACATTTTTATGAATGTAAATTGACATACTTGCTTATGTTAATTAAGAAAAGAAAATTTAAATATGAGTTTCAAGTAAATGGAACGGAAAAGATGAAATACAGTCGAACTTCGATAGCTCGAACCATCACTTGCCAAAAAAATAATTCGAGTTATCGAGTAAAACACAAAATGAATACAAAGTACGTCATATTTATTTGCGAATAAAAAAAGGACAGTTGTTGTAATTATTTAAAATATTCTGTTAAAATCCACTCGTCAGGATTTTTTCTTTTGATTTCCAAAGAAAACTTCAATGCAGTTTAAACCGTTATACAAACAATCGGTTGTTTTTTTCATTTTTCTTTAAATATAATTGCAAAATACTTAACGAAAGTGCAACCAATTCGTTTGAAGGTGGTTGAATCAAATTCTCCTCCAAAACATCGTCAATTACATCACTGTCATCGTTTTTGTCGAGCTGTGCATCTAATGTATCGAGAATATCTTCATCTATGGGAAACTCTGAAGTAACATTATCCTCATCCACTTGCAGAAAATCATTTTACGTAACCTTGTATATTTCTGGCATTCGTCCAAGCTTCAAATACCATCTGCAGTTGAATTTCTTTCTCATATCTCTCTTTCAAGCGTTCAGTTATGAAAATCAAAGGAAGTTCATCCTCTTCCTCCAACTCGGAATATTTACCAAAAACAGCTTTTTTAAAACACTTTGAAATGGTCTTGGATTTAACGTCGATATTCCAAGCATTGGTTGTTTCATCAACACAGTCTAACAAAGTTATATGCATACAAACACAATGCCCACAAACACAATGCATTATGAAATGAACTTGTAACAATTTCCACAGAATCCGGGAATTCCTCTAAAAAATTCGACTTATCGAAGGTGACGCCAAATAATATCTTCGAGTTATCAAGACATTCGAGTTATACATTCGAGTTATAGAAGTTCGAGTTATCAAACAAAAATTACATGTAAACTTCAGGCCTCGTGCTATTGCCAACCAATTTCATTCGAGTTATCAAATATTCGAGTTATCGAAGTTCGACTGTATATTTATTTTATTTATTTAAATCATAGGAGATATGTAGGTAAATACCTTCTACAATATTATTAGGCATAGGTATTATACTTATACACAGTGAGAATTTACTTTGAATCAATTAAAATCGAAAAACAAATTACTGACCAAATATAATACCGTCAAACTTCTTTATATCGAACTTCCTCTTCTGAGAAGCGTCGGTCGGTTGACCTTTTTTTGCCAATGAAATGGTTTCAGAATGTTAGGGTGATAAAAAAAATAGAAAATAACATAAATCGATCTTTTAAAACGCCAATTTTTCTACACTCAAAAAATAAAACTGGTGCCATTTATCAAATTTTCTGGAGTATTCTTCCAGATTTTCTGATAAATAGAATCTCCCAGGAGGTCTGATAGAGTTTATCAGATTGGACTGGTCGCCAACACCAGGAGGCATTTTCGATTTCGAATTCGGAATTCAGGTAATATATACCATGAATCTGGTAGAATATTCCAGAAGAGCAGATAAACTTACCTGGTTTTGTTTATCCGAAATCCTGGATGATTCTACCATGTTTTCTTAAATAATCTGGTGGTCCGTACCAGGAAAAACCAATATCTGCCTGGTACCCGATACCAGGAACATCATTTTTTACTGCTAAAATATATCAGTGTTCTGGTAGAATGCACCAGGAAATGTAATGTTTCTTGATATCTGTTAACATGATATGGTAATTAACAGTATGACAATTAACAGATAAATAATAGAAAAGCAGGGTTCTGGCAGATTGTACCAGGAAATATAAAATTTATCTGGTACCGGCTATCAGGCGTATGGTAGTATATACCAGGAAAATTATTTTTTTATCTGGTACCCGCTATCGGGAGTATGGTTATATATACCAGGAATATTATTTTTCGCTGGTAAGTGATACCAGAATTCTTCAAGAATGTACCAGGAAATATAATTTTGCCTGGTACCCGCTATCAGGAGTATGGTTATATGTACCAGGAATATTATTTTTCAATGGTAAGTGATACCAGATTTCTTCTAGAATGTACCAGGAAATATAATTTTGCCTGGTACCCGCTATCGGGAGTATGGTTATATATACCAGGAATATAATTTTTCACTGGTAAATGATACCAGATTTCTGGTAGAATGTACCAGGAAATATAATTTTGCCTGGTACCCGCTATCGGGAGTATGGTTATATATACCAGGAATATTATTTTTCACTGGTAAATGATACCAGATTTCTGGTAGAATGTACCAGGAAATATAATTTTGCCTGGTACCCGCTATCGGGAGTATGGTTATATATACCAGGAATATTATTTTTCACTGGAAAATTATACCAGAATTCTGGTAGAATATACCAGGAAATAAAATTTTCTCTGGTACCCGCTATCGGGAGTATGGTTATATATACCAGGAATATAATTTTTCACTGGTAAATGATACCAGATTTCTGGTAGAATGTACCAGGAAATATAATTTTACCTGGTACCCGCTATCGGGAGTATGGTTATATATACCAGGAATATTATTTTTCACTGGTAAATGATACCAGATTTCTGGTAGAATGTACCAGGAAATATAATTTTGCCTGGTACCCGCTATCGGGAGTATGGTTATATATACCAGGAATATTATTTTTCACTGGAAAATTATACCAGAATTCTGGTACAATATACCAGGAAATAAAATTTTCCCTGGTACCCGCTATCGGGAGTATGGTTATATATACCAGGAATATAATTTTTCACTGGTAAATGATACCAGATTTCTGGTAGAATGTACCAGGAAATATAATTTTGCCTGGTACCCGCTATCGGGAGTATGGTTATATATACCAGGAATATTATTTTTCACTGGTAAATGATACCAGATTTCTGGTAGAATGTACCAGGAAATATAATTTTGCCTGGTACCCGCTATCGGGAGTATGGTTATATATACCAGGAATATTATTTTTCACTGGAAAATAATACCAGATTTCTGGTAGAATATACCAGGAAATATAATATTGCCTGGTACCCCCTATCGGGAGTATGGTTATATATACCAGGAATATTATATTTCACTGGTAAATTATACCAGATTTCTGGTAGAATGTACCAGTGCAATATAATTTTGCCAGGTATCCCCTATCAGGATTATGGTTATATATACCAGGAATATTATATTTCACTGGTAAATTATACCAGATTTCTGGTAGAATGTACCAGGAAATATAATTTTGACTGGTACCCGCTATCGGGAGTATGGTTATATATACCAGGAATATTATTTTTCACTGGTAAATGATACCAGATTTCTGGTAGAATGTACCAGGAAATATAATTTTGCCTGGTACCCGCTATCGGGAGTATGGTTATATATACCAGGAATATTATATTTCACTGGTAAATCATACCAGATTTCTGGTAGAATGTACCGGGAAATATAATTTTGCCTGGTACACGCTATCGGGAGTATGGTTATATATACCAGGAATATTATTTTTCACTGGAAAATTATACCAGATTTCTGGTAGAATGTACCAGGAAATGTAATATTGCCTGGTACCCGCTATTGGGAGTATGGTTATATATACCAGGAATATTATATTTCACTGGTAAATTTTACCAGATTTCTGGTATAATGTACCAGGAAATATAATTTTGCCTGGTATCCCCTATCAGGATTATGGTTATATATACCAGGAATATTATATTTCACTGGTAAATTATACCAGATTTCTGGTAGAATGTACCAGGAAATATAATATTGCCTGGTACCCCCTATCGGGAGTATGGTTATATATACCAGGAATATTATATTTCACTGGTAAATTATACCAGATTTCTGGTAGAATGTACCAGTGCAATATAATTTTGCCAGGTAACCGCTGTTGGAAGAATGATTATATTATTTTTGTATGTTAACATTTAAAGGTGTTTGAAGTCAAACAGACTTGCAAAAAAGTAAAAGACAATACGTAGAGAAGAAGTCCGTAGCAAAATAAGAAAAAAATCGACCTTCTAGTAATACAAAAAACAATTTCAATTTACTTTATATACTATATGTATACATACATTTTTATTGAAAAAATTCCTTAAAATAGTTACAATTAAATTTTTTTTAATTAAAACTGTTTTTAGTTAATTATGTTACACATAAAGGATGTAAGGATGTCAGAGTGAAGGCACTGCTAACTTAAATGTTGCATATTTTACAAACGATCTAGTTGTCAATGTCTTATAAATCCAAAAATAAATTAAGTTACTTTTTAAAGTCGTTTTTTTGATTGTAAAAGTCAATTGCAAAATGCAATTTGTTCAAGTGTCAAGGTTTTCCTTGAGTAAATACTATATAAGTTATTTAAGTGAAATCTTATACTTGTAAAATTGGAGCTTACTGTTATAAATTACAATTTTGGCAGGTGCAATTCAATTATGATGAGATAGAATTATCTTAGCTGGTGAGATGTGGTCTCAGCTGGTGGTGGAATCTACTTCGAGATCTAGTCTTAGCTGGTGGTGATAATCTACTTTGAAATCTGGTATTAGCTGGTGGTGGAATTTTCTCTGAGATCTGGTCTTAGCTGGTGGTGAAATCTACTTCGAGATCTGGTCTTAGCTGGTGGTGGAATCTTCTTCGAGATCTGGTCTTTGCTGGTGGTGGTAATCTTTTATATGTGATCTTTTCTTTGCTGGTAATCTGTTAGGAGAGAAGATTTAATTTTAGCTGGTGTTAATGAAGGTAGAGGAATTTGTTAAAATGATTGAAATAGTTGCATTGAACATTTAAATATATTGCCTGCTAATGTTATACTAAGGCAAAACCTATGTTTTAAATTTTGCTTTAGTACCTACGTCAAAAAAACAAATATACTATAAAGATTGAAGCTTACTGTTATAAATTACAGTTGTGGCAGGTACAATTCATCTATGATGAGATATTATTATCTTAGCTTGTGTTGATTCTTACCTTTTTTAGATGTTTTATCTAAGCCGTTGATGATGATCTACTTTGAGATCTAGTCTTAGCTGGTGGTGGAATCTACTCTGAGATCTGGTCTTAGCTGGTGGTGAAATCTACTTCGAGTTCTGGTCTTAGCTGGTAGTGGAATCTACTCTGAGATCTGGTCTTTGCTGGTGGTGGAATCTACTCTGAGATCTGGTCCTAGCTGGTGGTGAAATCTACTTCGAGATCTGGTCTTAGCTGGTGGTGGAATCTACTCTGAGATCTGGTCTTAGCTGGTAGTGAAATCTACTTCGAGATCTGGTCTTAGCTGGTGGTGGAATCTACTTCGAGATCTGGTCTTAGCTGGTGGTGGAATCTACTCTGAGATCTGGTCTTAGCTGGTGGTGAAATCTACTTCGAGATCTGGTCTTAGCTGGTGGTGGTAATCTTTTATATGTGATCTTTTCTTTGCTGGTAATCTGTTTGGAGATAAGATTTAATTTTAGCTGGTGTTAATGAAGGTAGAGGAATTTGTTAAAATAATTGAAATAGTTGCATTGAACATTTAAATATATTGCCTGCTAATGTTATACTTAGGCAAAACCTATGTTTTAAATTTTGCTTTAGTACCTACGTCAAAAAAAACAAATATACTATAAAGATTGAAGCTTACTGTTATAAATTACAGTTGTGGCAGGTACAATTCATCTATGATGAGATATTATTATCTTAGCTTGTGTTGATTCTTACCTTTTTTAGATGTTTTATCTAAGCCGTTGATGGTGATCTACTTTGAGATCTAGTCTTAGCTGGTGGTGGAATCTACTCTGAGATCTGGTCTTAGCTGGTGGTGAAATCTACTTCGAGTTCTGGTCTTAGCTGGTAGTGGAATCTACTCTGAGATCTGGTCTTTGCTGGTGGTGGAATCTACTCTCAGATCTGGTCTTAGCTGGTGGTGGAATCTACTCTGAGATCTGGTCTTAGCTGGTGGTGGAATCTACTCTGAGATCTGGTCCTAGCTGGTGGTGAAATCTACTTCGAGATCTGGTCTTAGCTGGTGGTGGAATCTACTCTGAGATCTGGTCTTAGCTGGTGGTGAAATCTACTTCGAGATCTGGTCTTAGCTGGTGGTGGAATCTACTTCGAGATCTGGTCTTAGCTGGTGGTGGAATCTACTCTGAGATCTGGTCTTAGCTGGTGGTGAAATCTACTTCGAGATCTGGTCTTAGCTGGTGGTGGAATCTAATTCGAGATCTGGTCTTAGCTGGTGGTGGAATCTACTCTGAGATCTGGTCTTAGCTGGTGGTGGAATCTGCTCTGAGATCTGGTCTTAGCTGGTGGTGGAATCTACTTCGAGATCTGGTCTTTTCTTTGCTGGTAATCTGTTAGGAGAGGAGATTTAATTTTAGAATTTGTTGCAATGACGGAAATAGTTGCATTTAACATTTTAAAATATTTTCTATTTCCATATGTGCCTTCACTCTGAAATCTTTTTTAAAAAATCTTTACTTTCAGCTGACGTCAGGAGCCGCAAAAGATTGCGTGCCTTAGAGTTTGTTGCTGTTTTATCGATTTGGTAGAAGTACATATCTATAAACTGCCAGAAGTTTTCACATGCCTTCGGATACGATATGTTAAGGGTGAAAAATGTTTTCAGGCAAACATCAATCGCACGCTCAATCGTAAACATTTTGAAATGTGTGTTGTCGAAGTCAACGTGGATTTCTTCTACCCTCTCCAACGAACCAATGATTGTTATAACTGGTGGCTGTGATTTTGATTTGTTTTTAGCCAGAGCATTTTGATTTTCTTTGTAGTCTTGAGGGAGCGCAAATACTCTGATAGATGCTTCTTGACTGTCTTTAACAGTGAAGCGTTTGCTACCTTCACGTGTGGTCGGTGGTAAAACGTTATGTAAATGATAAAAAACCATTGCAGTCCTGACATCTATTAAAGAAAAGAATTTTCAAAGAAACCATTGACGGCTAAATTTATGGATTCTGTATTTTATGTTTCAAAATTACAAATTAACATTGTAACTAGACAGTAAAGTACAAAATTTGAATATTTGTTTTCATGATTCAAATGCTAAAAAAGTTGTTATAATTGTTATTAATAAGCTAAATAAGGAAATAAGAGATATATAAATAAATATTGCAGATAAATTTTAAGTTTCATCTGTAAATACAGTCATAAGTTTTTTTTACCAATTTATACCTATTAATGTATGTACATATGCATAACATAAATTATAATTACTCTGAGAAAAAACGGTCATATTGCAATCGGCTAAACATTCCAGGTTGAAATTATGTAATTTGCTTCTTATTTCAAAACTAGTAATTGATTTTGGGAAGGCGAATTGTAGCATTAAATTACAAAAATCTGTTATTCTGGTTCCCGCCAGAACATCGTCCTTATTTTCGAACATCCTGTTAAAGTCTAATTCAATCTAAAAGGAAATTTTATTTTGACAGTTTAATCAATATTTTGTTTTATTTGTCGTTATCAATTAATGTATGTATCAATTATGTATGTAATAAATTAAATGGAAACCATGCAAAATAGAAAATTTCAAGAAAAATTTAAAAGAAGAACTTTTTGAGCAATTTGTTTTTCTTACATATTCATAGCCATTTGGGAAGTTCATGAAGTGCCATTTTTCGTAGAATTTTTCCCATGACATTGTTTTGTGGTTAGCGTTTTGGAGATCTTTTTGTCGAGCATTAAATGTGCCTTCCCATATATCTATTTTTTCTTGGGCGTTCATCGCATGATAATCGTGTTTCATTTTAAGAAGCAGTTTGTCTTCTTCTGTGGAACTTAGAACCGGCAACACAGCATTGGTTTTCTTCTTTTTTACATTGTCTAATGAAAACAAGCGATTCACAGAGCGACTTTTTCCACGATAGTTATGAAATTTGTTTGCGAGTTTTCCTTTCGGATTTTTCATGCCTTTACTCGTGCAATAATAATCCAACTATGTATATATAAAATTGTAATAAAAAACAATGGAAATGCCAAATTTCTTACTGGATCCTCATTGAAAACAGTGTGTATTTCTTCTGCGAGACGTGCTAAATCCTTCGACGAAAAATTTAGGTTATTTATTCTAGCGTAATTCAAAATTGTCTCCGTGAGCAAACCACGAACGGATTTATTGTCGATATTTTTATTTATTTCAAAATAATTCTTTATTGTTTCCCCATCGTTACAGTTCAAAATATCCATCAAATTTTTACTGACTGTTGGAATAGACGATGCACTACTAGTCGTTGGTGTCGAAGGATTTGACTCTTTCATTATTTCATCTAAAGATTGGTTCAACGATAAAATAGAATCTTGCTCGATTTTCCATTGATGCCATTTATCAAAGAAAACAATTCTACTGGCGGTGGTAATATTTAGTCTTTGCAAAAACCTCTTCATGAAAAATGGTTCTGCCACTTTCAACACCGGCATAAAAAGATTTTCATCTGCAAACACAATTTTTGGTTTTGAATTAAATATTCTGCCTTAAAACGGTAGTCTATATTTACCAACAAAATATTGGTGAAACTGGATTGGAATTTTCCAATCATTCAAAAGACTTTTGAGAACTTCCGCTTCATTTTCTTTACCATAGCAGCAATAAGAATTTATCAATTCTGTGAATGAAACGTTTTCCGCATCTTCGAGTGATTGATTATTAGGTCGCTTCATTACATCTTGAGGATCAATTGTTATTGACGACGATAAATCAGTATTTAAAATCTGTTCGTCAATCTCGACTAATGTATAATTTACACTCGATGGCAGTACTTGACTAGATGGAATGGTGTTAACCGGTATTGCTGTTATTTGCGACAGACCAATTGTTCTTATCGTTTTATCATCCATAGCCGATGGCGAAGATATTTCTGATTTTGTCTGGGATATTAGATTCATTTCCGTCAATTTTGTTAGTTGTTTGATTTACAACAGTTAATTTGGCTCATGTCATAGGTCATGAACACCAAGAATTTATGGTGAATATTTATAGGGTTATAAGGTATACGTTTTTGAGTCATAAGTCTTATAACCTTATGCAGCGCACGGTGAATACCGTATAATGAATATTAACGTACTAAAAATATACATGCCGATTATGGAATTCAATAGTGCATTCTCTTTGTTTATATTTTTCAGAATAAATTAATAAATTATTTTTGGTCTTATCATTAGCAAACCACGAGATATTTTATAAACATTTATTGGAGGACTTGTGCAATTATCTATTCGCTGTAAATGACAAGATAAGTATTGAATTGGTGTAGTGGTATTGCCTATTTCGATTGCAGCGTAGTGTTTTCGGAAAGAAATTATTTTTACACGTTCGCACACTAAATAAGGAAGGGGTTGCTCTGAAAACTTTACTACCTCTTTAATTTGAAATATATACGCATTTTCTGGTGTATTATCTAGAAACTGTGTAATGAAATAACCTATTTTAAAAAGTTTGCCGAAATAAATGCATTGGGAGAAACTTAAGAAATCTGAACGAATTTCCTGTCGTACTTTGTAATTATTAATTAACTCAAAGTGGCAAGTATTGTGCATATTACAATCAAAAATAGACACTAAATCGGGAGTAGTTTTATCTATTATTGATTGTGCGAATTTAAACTGAAATTTAATTGATAACGTTAGTGGAATGTTCCTTCGACTGTTAATGACCCGCGCGTATTTTTTGAAGTCTTTGTGTTTGGCTTCGAATTGGAAACACCAAAAATTACGTGGCACTCCAGACATACGAAATACCAACGGGTAATGCACCATAAAATGATGTTTTGGCTTTAAAGTATCATTGAATAATCTCACATAGTCAAGATGGTGTTGTCGAATAAGGTCCGCAAGGTGATCAATTAAGTCATTAGAAATATTGAAATCCAAAAGAATTTCAATGATTTCTAGGAAATTCAAGAAGAAAATCCAGACCTCATCTTTTTCAGGAATACGATCGGCTACCATCAGAGGGAAATGATAAACAAAAGACATCATTTCACGCGCCGTTTTCTTTAAATGCATGTTTTTTAAATTATCACTCGTAATCGGTGACAGTGAGATATTTCCAATTTCAATCTCTCCGTAATTAAATGAGTTAATTCGGTCGTTGAATTCAGTCAAATTTGAGAAAAATTTCATATCAATAATATATCGAATGATGTGACACATGTCATAATGGCAGACTCCCTCAAAAATATCATGCATCACGTCAACAGAATAGTTGGAAGTTACGTGGAATGATTTAATAGAATTGAAAACTGAATTCTCATGTATGCCAGTTTGTTTGTAATCATTACTAGCGACATCCTCTTCATAATTTTGCACATTACGCAGCATGTTTACAACCTCACAAGGCATTACATGAGTTTTTTTTTTAGGAAGTCTGCATATTCGACAAAAAAAATTACTAGAGCACGAAGAAAATCCTAAAATACCATTTAAGCCCATATTATCACCAATCAATAAACCCAAAACAAATCGTACCTTTTTCATTCCCTGAGTTGTAGAAATCCCAATCCCAGTTTCTTCTAAAAACTTCATTTTATCAATTAGTGCGTGAAGGCATTTTTTATTTCCGAATGATTTGTAGTCGCGAGATTTTAGTAGCGCAGCTAAATAAACATCAGATTTTCCGGGAATGACAGGAAACGAATAATAAATAAATGAAATGGGATCAGCGTGTGAGCCTAACGGGTTATTTATTTCCGCATCATCCATGTATATGAAATAAGGTATGACAATTTCATCAGGAGAAAACAATTTACGTTTTTCCTGCCACGCTTTTCCCTGAATGAAATGTGAAATATTCGTTTCATCACTTGAAATTCGATGGATTTCATCCATAGTTTTAATTAATAAATCATTTTTTTCAAATGTTTTTCTAAACTGAAATTCAAGTGGGAGGAGTACTCCCGTTGTTGTATGCTCTTCATGGCAATTGATGCCATTACGATAAACATTTTGTATTTCTTCATTAATCGTGAACTCTGTCGACATGCATAAGTAATCATTTGTTGTCAGCCACTGTATAAGCTGGTGATCAGTGCTGCATTTTTCGAAAGGCTTTTCAACCGCTGCAATCAACGATGAGAGCTGCAAACGATCTTCGACCGATCGATCACTTTTATTAGAAAATATTTTGAAAAACTTTATCATGGGTGTATGAATAGATTCTTTAACCATTCTTATTATTGTCATCGCATCCTTCCGTGACAAATTATCCATACTAAATAATTTCATAGCAAACTCAATACCAATTTTCTCAATATCAATATTTGTATCAATATGCTTATCACTATCATTGTCAATATCAATATCAAAATTTGCATGATTAGAATATTTGTTGTGAGAAGAAGATGCAGCTGGAGGAGTAATACCAAGTGAATTTGGTAAAAATTGAGAGTGAAAAGATAAATCTGAATTCTCGGCAACATTGGATGATGAGGTAAATAAAGTCAATCCATCCCTAATGTGCGTTCTGCAGTGACGTGAAAAATTAGAAAAGGTGGAAGTGAATGACGTACATTCGTTGAAAGTACACCGGTAAATACCTGTTCCATCTAATCGGTGCACCACTTTGAAGTGATTCGATATATGTTTCAAACTATCAAAGCGTTTCTTGCAAATAAAGCAATCCATTTGAAATAATATTTAAACGCTTCGTATAACCTTTGAATATATAAGATGATTCTGAAGTAACTGATTTGTGTATCGCGAGTACTGATTTAAGATGGATTGGTTTTTACTAAAGCACCTAGCACAAAAAAAAACAAACAAAGTTTAAAGTGAAATGCTTAGGCAAAACCCGACATGAGAAAAAATTTTCTCCATTTTTACAGATTTATGAGTCTAAAAATGTGTTAATGTATCCGGTTTTGCGTAAATACCTATAAAATACGGAAATAACTAACAAAATCAAGTAAACCACACTAAAGCAAGTCTATTGATTAGAATTTTGCTTTAGGGCAACAGAAAAAATAAATAACATTTAAAAAGAAGTGTTGCTTACTGTTAAAAGAGGTCTGGAGCAATTCATTTATGATGAGATGTTTTGTCTTAGCTGGTGTTGGTGATCTAATTTGAGATCTGGTCTTAGCTGCTGGTGGAATCTACTTCGAGATCTGGTCTTAGCTGCTGGTGGTAATCTCCTAAAGGAGATCTTTTCTTTTCGGGTAATCTGTTAGGAGAGGATATTTAATATTAACTGGTGTTAATGAAAATACAGGAATTTGTTGCAATGATTGAAATAGTTGCATTTAATATTTTTAAATATTGTCCATTTTCATATGTGTCTTTTCTCTGACATATTTTTTTAAAAAACCTTGACTTTCAGCTGAAGTTAGGAGCCGCAAAGTTTTCACATGTATTCGGGTACGATATGTTACGGGTGAAAAATGTTTTCAGGCAAACATCAATCGCACGCTGAATCGTAAACATTTTGAACTGTGTATTGTCGAAATCAACGTGGATTTCTTCTACCCTCTCCAACGAACCAATGATTGTTATAACTCGTGGCTGTAATAAAATCTTAGTACGTAAAACTGCTAACTAAAATGTTGCATATTTTACAAACTATCTAGTTTTCAATCCAAAAATAAAGCAAGATATTTTTTAAAGGCCTTTTTACTGATTTAACAATCAGTGTATTTACTTTATGACAACAATTAACAATGAATTTGTTCAAGTGTTGGGTTTTGCTTGAGTTCCTTTTATCAAAAATAACGATAGCTAAAGTTAACTAAAGCAAATAACGAATCTATTCAACAATAGAAAAGTCCAAGTGCAAAATTTATCTCAATAAGCAGAACCCGATAGTAAAAAAGTGATTTTATAGTAATGAAGACGTTATACATCGAAAATGAAAATTTGTTCGAAAATGATTTTTTTTTTTTATTTATAACTAAAATTAACATTGAATCTGTTCAAGTGTCGGGTTTTGCTTAAGTACCTATCACCAAAAATGACGAAAAGCAAAAGTTAACTTAAGCTATTAACGAACCTATTCAACAATAGAAAAGTCCAAGTGCAAAATTTATCTCAATAAGCAAAACCTGATATTAAAAACTGATTTTTTATTAATGAATACGTTCTACATTGAAGATCAAAATGTGTTCAAAAATGATTTTTTTTAAATTTATAACTAAAATTAACATTGAATCTGTTCAAGTGTCGGGTTTTGCTTAAGTACCTATCACCAAAAATGACGAAAAGCAAAAGTTAACTAAAGCAAATAACGAACCTACGCAACAATAGAAAAGTCCAAGTGCAAAATTTAACTCAATAAGCAAAACCCGATATTAAAAAAGTGAATTTGACTTAATACGTTATACATCGAAAATGAAAATGTATTCAAAATGATTTTTTTTTTAATTTATAACTAAAAATAACATTGAATCTTTTCAAGTATCGGGTTTTGCTTGAGTACCTACTGAATAAGTTATTTAAATAAAAAGTGATACTAAGGTAAAACCTGTTTTAAATTTTGCTTTAGTACGTCAAGAAAACAAATCTACGATAAAAAATGTAAATTATAGTTTTGCCAGGTGCAATATGGAGATATTATTATCTTAGCTTGTGTTGGTTGTTACCTGTTTTAGATCTTTTCTGTTAGCTTTTATTGGTAATCTATGCTTTGAGATCTGGTCTAAGCTGGTGTTGGAATCTACTCTGAGATCTGGTCTTAGCTGGTGGTGGAATCTACTCTGAGATCTGGTCTTAGCTGGTGGTGGAATCTATCATGTGTCGGGTTTTTCTTACGTTACGGTTTTGCACCAAAAATATCGAAAACCAAAAGTTAACTAAAGCAAATAACGAACCTATTCAACAATAGAAAAGTCCAAGTGCAAAATTTATCTCAATAAGCAAAACCCGATATTAAATAAATGATTTTGTATTAATGAAGACGTTATATGTATGTACATCGAAAATGAAAATGTGTTCAAAAATGATTTTTTTTTAAATTTATAATCACAAATAACACTGAATCTTTTCAAGTATCGGGTTTTGCTTGAGTACCTACTGAATAAGTTATTTAAATAAAAAGTGATACTAAGGTAAAACCTGTTTTAAATTTTGCTTTAGTACGTCAAGAAAACAAATCTACGATAAAAAATGTAAATTATAGTTTTGCCAGGTGCAATATGGAGATATTATTATCTTAGCTTGTGTTGGTTGTTACCTGTTTTAGATCTTTTCTGTTAGCTTTTATTGGTAATCTATGCTTTGAGATCTGGTCTAAGCTGGTGTTGGAATCTGCTTCGAGATCTGGTCTTAGCTGGTGGTGAAATCTGCTTTGAGATCTGGTCTTAACTGGATGGCAATCTATTGGGAGATGTTTTCTTTGCTGGTAATCTGTTGGGAGAGGAGTTTTAATATTAGCTTATGTTAATTAAGGTAGAGGTTTATAATTTATTTAAAATAAATATTGAAAGTTTCTTGGCCTCATAATGTTGTTTTTTTTATTCTTTGAATTTTCAATCATATAAAAAAGTTTAGAGAAATAATAAGTTTTATTCTGCTCCAAAAAAGAAATTAAATTTGTAGACACGGTTAATGTACATTGTACAAACATGACCAAATAAACTTCACAAGCAACAATTGAAAAAACAATTGCGTCTTAATTGAAGTTAAAAAACCTGAATACAAATTTATCCAAGAGTACGTTTTTTTAGATGCATTCTTATTACTTAATTAAGATGACCAACGCACAATTGTTTTTTACTTAGCTGTAGTTATATTTTGTATTATATTTTTGATATTTTACGAATTTAATTTGATATATCAATGAGACTGTACCTACATACATGCAATTCTTAATTGCAAAGAATAATGGAGGCATTTATGTAGGTATATAATATATGACGAAATACACGCGTCTTAAAACAAATATTGCATAGAATTTCATTGTATAAAAGAAGAATGAACCAAAATTTTCATTTTTCTTTACGGCACAGCAGTAAAATAATATGAATTGAAGTAATAATTACTTACCTATTACAATTCCGCTGTTTTTATAAAAATACTTTTTAGTCGTGAACGTCGAACGAGACTGCCGATTCATGGCATATATGTATATATATATGAGGAATACACGCGTCTTAAAACAAATATTGCACAGAATTTCATCGCAAAAAAAAAGTATGGCATGCACAGCAATAAAATAATATGAATTGAAATAATGATTACTTACCTATTTTTATAAAAATAGTTTTAATTAAATAATTCTTCACTTTAATTTTTTAACTCTACATTTAGCCCGTGCGTCGCGATCGCAAGGAAGCTGCCGATTGTTCACTGGTGGATGGTCTACTGAATACTGAGTTGGAATTCGGGTTGATTTCGGCTTGTTATAGCATGTATGTAGTTGAATGCAAAAAAGGAAAGCAGGGCTGTTATATGAAAATAATCTTTTGCATATGTGACAAGACAAACAGAAGTCATAATATGCTTCGCCATTTTGGCATTTTGTGACGTCATTGTCATGTTTTTTAATAAGAGTAAATACGAACGTGATGATTGTGACGTCAAAATCGTAAACTTGCGCAGCAGATTTATTTAAAAAAAATAATTATGATGATGGTCTTATGTTTGCTTATTTTTATTGGAATATGAGGGTTGATTTTTTTGAAAAAATGTGTCTTAAATAATGAACGAAAATTTTCATTTATTTTAAGGCACAACGAGAAAAGAATATTACCTATGTATGAATATTAATTACTTACTTATTAAAAGAACGCTCATTATATTATTAATTTTTCGTGTGCAGGTATCTAAAATAAGGGACCAATTATTGCTTTCATTGAAACTCATCATTTTATGTGTTACTTTGGGTCAAAATTAAAATTTTGTTGGCACCAAATAATCACTGTTTTTGCTTTTTCAGTTCCTCAAAACTTAAAAACAAAAATTTGAATGATGGTTTTCAATGAAAGCTATAACTGGCCCCTAATAAATGTAAAAGATTATTAAGAAAAATAGACTTTAAACGTACCTACATGCTTGAATATATATATATTTTATAAAAAAATGATGGTTAATGGTTTTATGTTTGCTTATTCTTCGAATATTAGGTTGCATTTTTTGCATAAATGTGTCTTAACGAATGAACGAACATTTTCGTTTTTTTTTAAGGCACAGCGAGAAAGTTGGTAGAAAAAAATTTTGTTTTCATAAACTTTCAAAAAAATAAACTCAAAAAATGCATGTTCGTGATCTAGGAAGGCCATTTCTTAAAAATTAAAAAAAAAAAAAGTTGGTAAAAAAGTTGATAAAAAAGTTGGAAAAAGAGTTTTTTTCAAGATTTTCAAAAAAATAAATAAATAAATTCCTGCTGTCAAATCTATAATTAAAAGCTATAATGAATTACTTGCCTATATTTATTAACAAAACACCTACGATACGACGCATTCTATTCTACAAATAAAAAATCTTACCTATTACATCCCTGCCTGCATCAACGATTTAATTTTTCCCACTTAACTACATGTGCACGTACATATGCATGTCCAGTTGGTTATTCTGCTAACATACACCAGGGGAATGGAAAATACTACCAGAAAACCACGCAACAAGTTTTTTTTCAATGCAGACGGATAGAGAAGGGTGGAATGAAATAATATATATGTAACATATTTTGTATTCTTGTGAACGAAAAATGTGTTCTGATTGTAGTCAAATGCAATATAAGAAAAAACTAGCGCAGGGATGTGTAGGGAAATAATGTTTTGCATATATCGTCAAATTGCACGTTTATTTTAAGGCACAAAGAATATTACCGATGTATGAAAAATAATTACTTACTTATTAAAAGGATGCTCATTATATTATTAATTTTTCGTGTGCAGGTATCTAAAATAAGGGACCAATTATAGCTTTCATTGAAACTCATCATTTAATGTGTTAGTTTGGGTCAAAATTAAAATTTTGTTGGCACCAAATAATCACTGTTTTTGCTTTTTCAGTTCCTCAAAACTTAAAAACAAAAATTTGAATGATGGTTTTCAATGAAAGCTATAACTGGCCCCTAATAAATGTAAAAGATTATTAAGAAAAATAGACTTTAAACGTACCTACATGCTTGAATAAAATTATGGTTGATGGTTTTATGTTTGCTTATTCTTCGAATATAAGGTTGTATTTTTTGCATAAATGTGTCTTAACGAATGAACGAACATTTTCGTTTTTTTTAAGGCACAGCGAGAAAGTTAGTAGAAAAAAAATTTTGTTTTCATAAACTTTCAAAAAAATAAACTCAAAAAATGCATATTTGTAATCTAGGACGTGCCACCTTTCAATCGATGCATCGCATTATATTAAAAATCGACTTTTATCTTTAAATGCGATTTGCGGCTAAACTAGACGAGTTAGAGGCATTAAAGTTGACGCCTTTAAACTCGAATTGCGGCAAAACTAAGCGACCTAGCGACTTCAAAAATGCATATTCGTGATCTGGTAAGTGCCAGTTATAAAAATCAACAACAAAAAAAAATGGTAAAAAAAAGTTGGTAAAAAAAGTTTTTTCCTAATTTTTCAAAAAAATAAACTCAAAAAATGCATATTTGTAATCTAGGAAGTGCCACCTTTCAATTGATGCATCGCATTATATTAAAAATCGACTTTTATCTTTAAATGCGATTTGCGGCTAAACTAGACGAGTTAGAGGCATTAAAGTTGACGCCTTTAAACTCGAATTGCGGCGAAACTAAGCGACCTAGCGACTTCAAAAATGCATATTCGTGATCTGGTAAGTGCCAGTTATAAAAATCAACAACAAAAAAAATGGTAAAAAAAAGTTGGTAAAAAAAGTTTTTTCCTAATTTTTCAAAAAAATAAACTCAAAAAATGCATATTTGTAATCTAGGAAGTGCCACCTTTCAATTGATGCATCGCATTATATTAAAAATCGACTTTTATCTTTAAATGCGATTTGCGGCTAAACTAGACGAGTTAGAGGCATTAAAGTTGACGCCTTTAAACTCGAATTGCGGCTAAACTAAGCGACCTAGCGACTTCAAAAATGCATATTCGTGATCTGGTAAGTGCCAGTTATAAAAATCAACAAACAAAAAATGGTAAAAAAAGTTGGTAAAAAAAGGTTTTTCCTAAACTTTCAAAAAAATAAACTCAAAAAATGCATGTTCGTGATCTAGGAAGGCCATTTCTTAAAAATTAAAAAAAAAAAAAGTTGGTAAAAAAGTTGATAAAAAAGTTGGAAAAAGAGTTTTTTTCAAGATTTTCAAAAAAATAAATAAATAAATTCCTGCTGTCAAATCTATAATTAAAAGCTATAATGAATTACTTGCCTATATTTATTAACAAAACACCTACGATACGACGCATTCTATTCTACAAATAAAAAATCTTACCTATTACATCCCTGCCTGCATCAACGATTTATTTTTTCCCACTTAACTACATGTGCACGTACATATGCATGTCCAGTTGGTTATTCTGCTAACATACACCAGGGGAATGGAAAATACTACCAGAAAACCACGCAACAAGTTTTTTTTCAATGCAGAGGGATAGAGAAGGGTGGAATGAAATAATATATATGTAACATATTTTGTATTCTTGTGAACGAAAAATGTGTTCTGATTGTAGTCAAATGCAATATAAGAAAAAACTAGCGCAGGGATGTGTAGGGAAATAATGTTTTGCATATATCGTCAAATTGCACGTTTATTTTAAGGCACAAAGAATATTACCGATGTATGAAAAATAATTACTTACTTATTAAAAGGATGCTCATTATATTATTAATTTTTCGTGTGCAGGTATCTAAAATAAGGGACCAATTATAGCTTTCATTGAAACTCATCATTTAATGTGTTAGTTTGGGTCAAAATTAAAATTTTGTTGGCACCAAATAATCACTGTTTTTGCTTTTTCAGTTCCTCAAAACTTAAAAACAAAAATTTGAATGATGGTTTTCAATGAAAGCTATAACTGGCCCCTAATAAATGTAAAAGATTATTAAGAAAAATAGACTTTAAACGTACCTACATGCTTGAATATATATATATTTTATAAAAAAATGATGGTTAATGGTTTTATGTTTGCTTATTCTTCGAATATTAGGTTGCATTTTTTGCATAAATGTGTCTTAACGAATGAACGAACATTTTGGTTTTTTTTTAAGGCACAGCGAGAAAGTTGGTAGAACAAAATTTTGTTTTCATAAACTTTAAAAAAAATAAACTCAAAAAATGCATTTTCGTGAATTAGGAAGTGCCAGGTCTTAAAAATCGAAAAAAGAAGTTGGTAAAAAAAGTTGATAAAAAAGTTGGTAAAAAAGTTTTTTTCCAAAACTTTCAAAAAAAATTATAAATTCCTGCTGTCAAATGTACAGTTAAAAGCTTTAATGAAATACTTGCCTATATTTTTTAACAAAACACCTACGATACGACGCATTCTATTCTACAAATAAAAAATCTTACCTATTACATCCCTGCCTACATCATTGATTTAATTTTTCCCCCTTAACTACATGTGCACGTACATATGCATGTCCCGTTGGTTATTCTGCTAACATACACCAGGGGAATGGAAAATACTACCAGAAAACCACGCAACAAGTTTTTTTTCAATGCAGAGGGATAGAGAAGGGTGGAATGAAATAATATATATGTAACATATTTTGTATTCTTGTGAACGAAAAATGTGTTCTGATTGTAGTCAAATGCAATAAAAGAAAAAACAAGCGCAGGGATGTGATGGAAAATAATGTTTTGCCTATAGGTATCGTCAGAATGCACAAAAAACTTAAAAATTAATTCAGATGATGGTTTTAAGTTTGCTTATTCTTCGAATATTAGGTTGTATTTTTTGCATAAATGTGTCTTAAAGAATGAACGAAAATTTTCGTTTTTTAAAGGCACAGCGACAAATTTGGTAAACAAGTTTTTTTTCCTAAACTTTCAAAAAAATAAACTCAAGAAATGCATATTCGTGCCAGATTAAAAATTTTTTCATAGCAAGCCTATGTCGTTTTGCCTGTTTAAATATACCAACAAATAATTTTTCCTGGTTCTATATACCAGGAAGCTAAAAAAATTACCAGTCGTTTTCCCTGTTAAAATATACCAAAAAAATAATTTTTCCTAGTTCTATTTACCAGGAAGCTGATAACATTACCAGTCATTTTTCCTGTTAAAATATACCAACAAATATTTTTTTCTGGTTCTATTTACCAGGAAGCAGATAAACTTTATTCTTCCAGGAAATCTGATACCATCTACCAGGAAGCCGATAAAATTACCAGTCATTTTGCCTGTTTAAATATACCAAAAAATAATTTTTCCTGGTTCTATATACCAGGAAGCTGATAACATTATCAGTCGTTTTGCCTGTTTAAATATACCAAAAAATAATTTTTCGTGGTTCTATTTACCAGGAAGCTGATAACATTACCAGTCATTTTTCCTGTTAAAATATACCAACAAATATTTTTTCCTGGTTCTATTTACCAGGAAGCAGATAAACTTTATTCTTCCAGGAAATCTGATACCATCTACCAGGAAGCCGACAAAATTACCAGTAGTTTTGCCTGTTTACATATACCAACAAATAATTTTCCCTGGTTCTATATACCAGGAAGCTGATAACATTATCAGTCGTGTTGCCTGTTTAAATATACCAAAAAATAATTTTTCCTGGTACTATTTACCAGGAAGCTGATAACATTACCAGTCATTTTTCCTGTTAAAATATACCAACAAATATTTTTTCCTGGTTCTATTTACCAGGAAGCAGATAAACTTTATTCTTCCAGGAAATCTGATACCATCTACCAGGAAGCCGACAAAATTACCAGTAGTTTTGCCTGTTTACATATACCAACAAATAATTTTTCCTGGTTCTATATACCAGGAAGCTGATAACATTATCAGTCGTTTTGCCTGTTTAAATATACCAAAAAATAATTTTTCCTGGTTCTATTTACCAGGAAGCTGATAACATTACCAGTCATTTTTCCTGTTAAAATATACCAACAAATATTTTTTCCTGGTTCTATTTACCAGGAAGCAGATAAACTTTATTCTTCCAGGAAATCTGATACCATCTACCAGGAAGCCGATAAAATTACCAGTAGTTTTGCCTGTTTAAATATACCAACAAATAATTTTTCCTGGTTCTATATACCAGGAAGCTGATAAAATTACCAGTCGTTTTCCCTGTTAAAATATACCAAAAAAATAATTTTTCCTGGTTCTATTTACCAGGAAGCTGATGACATTACCAGTCATTTTTCCTGTTAAAATATACCAACAAATATTTTTTTCTGGTTCTATTTACCAGGAAGCAGATAAACTTTATTCTTCCAGGAAATCTGATACCATCTACCAGGAAGCCGATAAAATTACCAGTAGTTTTGCCTGTTTAAATATACAAAAAAAAAATTTTTCCTGGTTCTATACACCAGGAAGCTGATAACATTATCAGTCGTTTTGCCTGTTTGAATATACCAAAGAATAATTTTTCCTGGTTCCATTTACCAGGAAGCCGATAACATTACCAGTCGTTTTTTCTGTTAACAAAATATACCAAAAAATAATTTTTCCTGGTTCTATTTACCGGGAAGCATATAAACTTTATTTATCCAGGAAATGTGGTACTATGTACCAGGAAGTTGTTAACATTACCAGTCGTTTGTCTGTTAAAATATTCCAAAAAATAATTTTTCCTGGTTTTATTTACCAGGAAGCAGATAAACTTTATTCTTCCAGGAAATCTGATACTATCTACCAGGAAGCCGATAACATTACCAGTTGTTTTGTCTGTTAAAATATACCAAAAAATAATTTTTCCTGGTACTATTTAACAGAAGCAGATAATCTTTATTCTTCCAAGAAATGTTATATTATATACCAGGAAGCCGATAACATTACCCAGTCGTTTTGTCTGTTGAAATATACCAAAAAATAATTTTTCCTGTTTCTATTTACCAGGAAGCAGATAAAATTTATTCTTCCAGGAATCTGATACTATCTTCCAGGAAGCCGATAACTTTATTATACGTTTTGTCTGTTAAAATACACCAAAAAATAATTTTTCCTGGTTCTATTTACCAGGAAGTAGATAAACTTTATTCTTCTAGAAAATGTGATACTCTCTACCAGGAAGCAGATAACATTTACCAGAAGTAGCCTCTTAGAATACATCAGGAAATAAATTTTTCTGGTTTCATTTACCAGAAAAAGCAGATAAACTATATTCTACTTTGAAATCTGATATCAAATACCAGGGGGTTTATAACATTTACCAGTATATTTTCTTAATAAAATAAACCAGGAAACCCGATGCCTGGTTCCACTTACCAGGGAGCCAGATACATTTCGTTTTAACACGAAATCTGATATCACTAACCAGAAAAACGATAACATTAACCACGATTTCTCCCGGTTTTATTAATCAGAAAATCTGGAAGAAAATTTTAAATCTGGTTTCTGGTTTAGGTTACCAGAAATCAAGATAAACTTTGTTTTAACACGAAATCTGGTGTCATTAACCAAAAAAACGATAACATTAACCACGATTTCTCCTGGTTTTATTAATCAGAAAAGCCATACCAGGATTATTTTTTGAGTGTACGTACAATCCAAAATGCCATAAGAGTGATAAACATAATTTTTAAGGAATTTCATCAGGTGATATTTTGAAAGTCTAGATTTTATAAGATCATGGTTCTGGGAATGATGTTTAAAGTGGCACCATGACGAAATATCACGTGTACTGCTCTCTAACCGATTTCATAAGAATCTTAGTATTTTTATATTAACTATATAACGTTATGTCAGATTAGTATTGTTTTTCATTGTTTTTCAACACACGCACTTAAGTAACCATTATACATCAAAACATCAGAAGAAGGACAAAGGCTTTTATATACAATCCCGCTGTTATATAGGTACCTAACCTATTAAAAATTAACTAACCTATAAATCCACAAAATTTCAAGCCATCTGTAAATGGTGGTAGGTCTCAATGTAAAAATTC
The DNA here is from genome assembly GCA_929447395.1 of Epistrophe grossulariae. Taxonomy (NCBI): domain Eukaryota; kingdom Metazoa; phylum Arthropoda; class Insecta; order Diptera; family Syrphidae; genus Epistrophe; species Epistrophe grossulariae. Next base: position 12,766,582 of record OV839567.1, on the reverse strand, counting down.
AAGTCAAAACAGTTGTTTTAAATCCCCTTAAGTCATTGAATTTTATTTTACAACCAATTTATTTAATTTCCATAAGACAATAAACCCATTTTGCCAATTATTTTAAATTAAATCGACGATAACATTATTCAATAAATTGTGTAAATTTATTAAACGATTATAATCAAACGGGGGTCGTCGGTTTATTTATTTTTTTGTGTTTTTTTTTTGTTTTTATTTTGTTTCTGCTTCAACCCATTTCATATCTCTTTTCAACAATCTATAAAATATCCTTTCACAAATCGTTTGCACCCGATTCTTGAAAAAAAAAAACAAAAAAAAATAAAATAAATCAAACCATTTTGCTTCATTAGCATTTGTATATCTGTGGTTAAACCTGTCATTCATCTGCGTTTCGACAACCGCTTTAGGCACTTTTGCGTTACGGAACGGCACAGCACAGCACAGCACTTCAACACAATCACACAGGCCAGGCAGGCTTCATAAGAAAGATAAATCTACGAAAAAGAGATTTTAATTTCACAATAAACAAAAAAAAAAAGAAACAAAAATAGGAACAGTCGAAGAAAAAGGCACAAAAACAACAAAACGAAACACCCCCTCTGCTGATGAGATCAAAGATAAAAAAAAAAAAAACAGAAGTGTGACAGAAGGTCTAGCCTGACTGATTTTGAAGTGATGAACCCTCTGCTACATGTTGATGACGATGAAGATAGGATGAGGAGAATGAGAACGTCGATGACGATGACGACGACAAAAACATCGACGACAACGTTGGACTTGGACCCCATGTGGCCAAAAAAAACATCCGGACCTGTTATAAAAATCTTTTATCCGGATCTCTTTAGCGCCAGCCGGCATAGTGTGTTTCTTGTTGGCCTTAGCAGTCATTCTGTGTCTGCAGGTCTGTGCTGTGAGTGCTACAGGGGCACCACCCTATAGATTTATATTCAATTGACTTGGATAATTGCTTCATCGGAGGACGGCTTAAAGGCATCATGAATATGGGGCTCATTTCATGACATGCCAATCGTAGAATTTCCCTTTTTTTTCATTTTTTGTTTGCATCTTTGTTTACCTACAACTACTGTCAGGAATTCGTGGGTTTTTTGCCTTGTGAAGATAAACACGTTTTATTTTGACAAATGTCAGCATATCAAATCTAAAAATACCTATATAACATTAGAAAAAGAAGGAAAAGAGTCAATTTTAATGCAATTATCTCTTTTTCCATAGTATTTATTTTGTTGTTTGTCACCCATAAACTAAAAAACCACTGAACCGTTTTCGATGAATTTTCCACAGTTTGTTTGTATAATTAGCGGGAAGGTTGGGAAAGTGTTTAATGCAAAATCCGCCTATGGCCACGCCCACTTCTCGTACATATATCTGAGTTTTCTTCTTCTTTAAAATCCCTATAGTAAGTTGGAATTTTACAAAACAGATATTTTGAACCTTAAGCATGCAAAATTTTGATTTTTAAGAGTCTAATCATCACTTTTTTTAAATAATATTTATTTTATTGTTTGTCACCTTTAAACTCAAAAACCACTGAACCGTTTCGGATGAATTTTTTAGAGTTTGTTTGTATAATTAGCAGGAAGGTTGGGAAAGTGTTTACCGCAAAATCTGCTTATGGCCACGCCCTCTTTTTGCTTATCTGAGTTTCCTCCTTATTTAAAATTCCTATTAAACGTTGACATTTTATAAATGAGCTATTTTGAACCTAAAGCATGCAATAATTAAGATTTTTAAGAGTCCACTTCCTGCCACACCCCTTTTTCTTATTTATCGCCATTCGAAAGTTTGTCTGTTATTTATAAACTTCCAAACCGATTTCGATGACATTTTCAAAATTTATTTTTATTTGTAATGGGAAGTTTAAGAAATTAATTTTAGTAGTATTCGCCCATTAACACGCCTTCTTTTTATATATTTGAGTATTCTCCTTATTTACATAATTTATTTATATAATTTTCAAAAGTCTCCCTAATTCATCAAGAAAACAACATTATAATTAAGTGGTCTTTAAACTAAGGCATGATATGTGTAACTTTATCCGCCCACTTCCACGCCCACAATATACAAAAAAAAGAATATTCTATTTATATAAAGTCTTCATAAAGTTGTAATTTTGTAAATAAGCTTCATTAAATCATGACTAATATATATGAATTTTTTTTAAGAATCCGCCTACTGCCACACCCACTTTTTTGTTTATTTTTACAATTGTTCATTACCACACTCATTTTTACTCACACTTTTACTTTATAAAATTGCATTATTCAAATGAATCTATTTTTCTTGGTAAATAAGTTCCTATAGAAACTTACAGACCTGGACCCATGTTCTGTAACTCGGCGATAACTTTTCGAGGCGAGAAACGGCGAAAAATGGAACAAAAATGGAACAAAACTCATAGGAATCCTATGGGTTTTGTTCCATTTTTCGCCGTTTATTGCCTCGAAAAGTTATCGCCGAGTTACAGAACATGGGTCCTGTTATTCGTGTTCACATTTTTTACGTTGATACAAAATTTAATTAAAAATGTTGGCAACCCTTTAATATTGTGCCCTCTATCCATACTCGTATTATGTGTGTGTCTTCATTTTGATTAAGGGTGTGCTACATATTTTAACGACAAACAATTAATTTTCATAATAAATTTACATATCGCCCCAAGTTAAAATTGTGTGTTTATGTTCTTTCCAGGTTATACAACATAACGTTTTGAGTTAAATATAAAAGGTGGTGCTGGTGCATGCATATTATATATACTGACTCATACACACCTACATATGTATATATATGTTACCGTTTTGAAAGGAATATCGCATGCTACGTAAAATTATTTCATCCATTGAGGAATAAAAAAGGATTATAAACAAACATTCACATTCACTCCACGCAAAAAAAAAGCACGCATATCTACAATAATAACGGTAACAACGTCGCCATAGTCAACCTAGTCGTAGATACATAATATATCGTATAACGTATTTGTTGTGTCGCCGTCGCCGCGGAGGAGGACAGAGATTAACCTATAGAGTCTTGTGTGTTTGTGTGTGTTTGACGACCGTTCGGTACTGCCGCTGTGTGTGTCGGGGAATGAGAAAAGTGGTATAGGTGGGTGTATTAGCTAGCAAATGAAAGGAAAATTGTTTGATAGAAATCTGAAAATGTGCGCTCTACGACGACGACTACTTTGTTCCGGATCCGGAATGGATTTCAAAAACAATGACAAATATTTGATTGGCATCGTTCTTTGGTTTATGGCTCTGCTGCAGGTGGTTCACTCGCTTGATATTGGTAAGTTGGATTATATTTGTTTCTTTTTTGTATTTTTTACTACATAAATTCCAATTGTTTTATATATCGCTGTAAACCTACATTCGTACCTAATGTAGGTACCTATATCCTATCCCTATATACGCATACATATACCTGTAATAGGAAATAAGTTTATTTAGTTCACAGATTAGTAGTGGAGATTAGATCTGCCATCATATATAAAGCTCTTAAATGATATCCTTTCATGAATGGCCATTAAATAGTTACACATTTATTATTCTACTATAGTGGTCATGCTATTCTGTATATCTATGTATGTAGGTATAATTGGTACGCACATTTAAGTCTGATGTTCCAAACCACACACACTTATATACAAAATATTGATTTGAGTGGCACTTAAAGTAGATTAATGTGAAGCAATTCCATTAAGGCCATGATAATCCAACTGGAAGCAGTTAAAAGAATCTTTATTTCTCTATCAAGAGGGTTTGGTTTGGATAATATTTTGTTTTTCTGTAGATAAAATTGATTAATTAAAGAGAGAGAACTGACCTAAGACGTGCCTATGGATAATGAAAAACTTGTTTTTTTTTGTGTACCTACCATAAACCGTGTTAAGGCGTTTAAGTATAAAATTTTATATTCTGTTTATACATTTTTAGTCTATTAAGAAGAAATATAAAATCTAGTCAGAAAGTTATAATGTGGCAAATTCGAGGTGGTAATGGTAAATTAAAAGTCTAAAAAATGCAAAAGATGTTAGGAAATCGAGACTGTCTGTCGGGATTCTAGAAAAAATTGAAAATTAAAACTATTACCCAAAATGGGGAAAAATATCAATGTGAAATAAATCTCCTAAATTCAAGATGGAAAATTCCCTTTTAATGTATACCAACAGGCTAGATATATATAATCGCAAATTTAATGGGGCCTTTTTTTCTGGAAAAAAAAAAAATATTACTTTACTAATTTTTCAAGAGTTATTCGCAAATTTAGGTGCCCATTGACTTAGAACCAAAAATTTAAGTCAATTTGCGAATAACTTTTGAAAAATTAGTTTTACAGAAAAAAGTTGTTAAGAAAATGTTTAGAACTCTTTGTTTACTATCGGGAACTCTAATCAGAACTCCTTTGTTTTGATTTTTTTGGATTTTAAATTTTTTGGTTCTATAAGTCAATCGGCACCTAAATTTGCGAATAACTGTTGAAAAATTAGTTTTAGAAAAAAAAGTTATTAGGAATATGTTTAGAACTCTTCGTTTGCTATAGGGAACTCTAATCAGAATTCCTTTTTTTCGATTTTTTTTAATTTTGAAAATTTTTGGTTGTAACTTAATTTGTCCTCACTTTTCCAATTTCGCAGAACTCTTTCTAAAACTCATCAGGAACTCTAGAACTCTTGACTTTAAGTTGAAAAACATGCTCAGAACTCTTTTTCTCAAAAAAGTCCTTGCTGCGTGAAGTTAGCAAAAAAAACTTTGTTTCGACTTTTAATACTTTATTCGCCAGAACTATTGAAAAAAAGTATGAGGAACTCTTGAACTCTTTGCTTGCTACCAGGAAATCTCATTTTTTATTCAATTTTAACCAATTATTTTGCTAACTTCACAGGACTCCAAATTCGCAGGTGCGACCTAGCCTTATAATAAGACAAATAAATCGTCAACAGATAATTTTTACTTGCGATATATAGGAACTACATATGTACATATATGGCAAGTTATGGATTCGTAAAAAAAATCGAACTCGGGATTTTGATCAAAGTTGACATAACGATGATAGCGAAGTCGAAAAAAGTGGATCTCGCAATTCTGTCCATCGGTCTGTGTGTCTGTCGGTATATGTCTGTCAGTATGTCTGTCTGCCTGTCTCTTCGGCTGCAGCCTAAACGGGTCGGTCGATTTTCTTCAAAGTTGGTACCAAGCGTTTTTTGGGCATTATCCCCACCCGGTTTTTTTATTTTTTAAGACCAAAAACAACGGTACCTGCCATACAAATTTTTTTTACCAAAAAATGAAAATCTTATTTTTCTCATAAACGAGCCCACAACTTAAAAAAAAAATTCAGTAATTTTTTTTACAAAAACGCAAGCATTTTGTAAAAAAAATTTCCGAGAAAATGGTTAGAAATGCGGTACCTCCCATAGAACCATTTTTTTGATTTTCTCAAAAACGGTTGAACTGATATTCACCTTTTTTATTGGAGAATGTTTGAAAAAGTCTAAAAAATTTTGTATACCAAAATTTTCCAAACAAAATTTTTGGGACTTTTAAAAAAAGTTTCCAAATTTTTTTTTGAGAACTTAATAATTTTAAAACAATTCGATCAATTTTTATTAAACTTGTTACCCAGCAGTTTTTTAACATTGCTAGCAGATTTTTAATTAAAATTATTCTTATAACCAAAAATAACGGTAGGTACCTCCAATACAAATGTTTAAAAACCGGTTTTGAAAATCTCATATTTCTCAAAAACGGCTACTATGATTTTGATTAAAATTTTTATGTGATCTAATATTTATACGACCTACCATATAAATGAAAAAAAAATCTAAGGTTTAAAAATGGTATCTCTCATAGAACCATTTTTTTGATTTTCGACTATCTCATTATCAGTTTAACTGATTTTGATGAATATTTTTGCACAAAAGCTTCAAATAAGTTCTAATAATATTGCATACCAAAATTTTCAAAAAAATTAATTATTGATTTTTAAAAAAAATTTCAAAATTATTTTTTGAAAATTCCATATTTCGAAAATGGGTAGATGATATTTTTTTTAATTAATTTTTTAATTCCACAATAATAAAGGCTACAAAATTGTGTACCATTTTTGGTATCTTAGAAGGTTTTTTTTTATTTTATGTTAATATTTTATGTTATTTTTTGTTAAAAGCTATTTTAAATCCAAAATTAAAAATCGTTGGAGCGGTTTTTTTATGTAGTTTTTTATACATATATAAAATTTTGAAAAAATAAAAACCGCTCCAACGATTTTTAATTTTGGATTCAAAATAGCTTTTAACAAAAAATAACATAAAATAAAAAAAAAACCTTCTTAGATTTTCAATTTTTTTCTCTCATAAATTGAGATTTTCTTAAGAAATCGGATGATGTAGGTACATCCCATTGGCGTCAAAATAATTTCAGAGGTTGTTTAATCAATTTATATTTAATTATATATTTTTTTACAATTTTTCAGTCTAAACTGTAAGTTCCATGCATATTTGCAAAACGGTGCTATATTGTTCATTAATAAAGGTACCTACTCGTTTAATACAACCTTAAACTTAACTACGTTTTAAGCAGGTGGTACAACATAGGCTCCCATAACTATTTTATTTCTTTTATAAGATAAAATATAGTTTTTGAAATATTAAAACTTTAAAACACAGTGTGATCGCACATCAGAGCAAGTTCGTGCGACCCGATCGTGCACATATTTTTTTTAATTGCATCGAATATAAACTTTAAAACTTTTAGGAAATGAGAGAATTTTTATTGAAAACCATGTAAGTGCGTGCATAGCAATAATTTCTTGCGATTGTGATTTTTTAATTGCAACGAATAAAAGTCGCAAGTGTGTTCCTGGCTTTATTTATTTATTAAAATATATACTAATATACAATTTAAAATTGATTAAAATATTATTTGTAAGAGCAAGAGCAGTAAATAGTTTTCGGCTCTTGTAGGATGAGACATAATTATATACTTATCTTAATCTTGTTTAGGATAACTTTTAATTTATAAATGTTCGTTTGGCTTTGTTCTATATCTATTTTGGATTTTCTTCTCCTTTAAGAACAAAGTTCCAAAAAAAAAAACAATTTGGGAAGACTGCTTAACATCAGTATCTGAAAGGCTAAGGTGAGAAGCACTTTTTAAATGACAAAGATACTCTTGGAGAATTTTTCAATTCTTCCCAAGACAGAAATCCCCGATAAAAACATCTGCGTTCTTAGGTGGTTTATATGTCTGAGATCCCTAAAACTTTATGATAATTCTAAGCACTTTCCAATACGCGAAGGACTTGAAAAAAACTCTACTTAATTTTTTTTTCAAAAATTTGGACTTAAAAAAGGGTTGGGGTCATTATTCTGTAAGTGCCAAAATTCAGTTTCCAAAATTCTGTAAATCTGAAATTCTGTATTTCAAAATTCTGAAAATCTAAAATTCTGTTTTTCAAAATTCTGTAAAACCAATATTCTACCAAAATTTTGAAAATTATAATTTTTATAATTTACAGAACTTTTGAAATTCAGCATTTTGGAGTTCAGAATATACAGTATTTATAATTTTCCAGAATTTTGTATTTACAGAATTTTGATATGCAGAATTCTAGATTTACAAAATTTTGATATACAGAATTCTGGATTTACAGAATTTTGGAATACAGAATAAAAGATTTACAGAATAATGAAATACAGAATTATGATCATACAGAATTTTCAATCCATTTACAGAATTTTGGTCATACAGAATAACGACCCGTTCACCTTAAAAAAGTCAAAAAAATAAAAAAAAAATTCTACTTAATTTTTTTCAAAAATTTGGACTTAAAAAAGTAAAAAAATATAAAAATACATCTCTCCAAAAAATTATAAGATTTCGTATACAAAATTTCGTACACAAAATTTAGAAAACTCACTTTTTTCAATCACTTTATAACCTTGGACCTTAAAAGCAATCCACCCGTGTATTTTATAAGTATGTATATCCATACGTATAACATCTCGGCTCCGGGATCTTATAAATTCCGCTAATGAGGTGCTGAAAGGCTTTTACTAAGACGTTGAAATTTTTTTTTTAAATTCATAAAAAAAACCTATGCCTGACCAATTACTGAAACTAGCTGACCTTTTATCACGATCCAATGGCCTTTCAAATGGTATACTTTTTTTGCGAATATCCCATAAATGAGGTGCCAAAAATCGCTAATGACCTTGAAAAAGTTCAAGCTTGAATTACAAGTTTTCTAAGCCTGACCAATTTCTGAAAATAGCTGACCTTTTATGACCAATTAGTTACCTTTTAGATGGCATAATTTTTTTGCGAATATCCCATATATGAGGTGCTAAGATCCCGGAGCCTAACATCTCTCATTAATATTCTCAAGCACCTTAAGTGTATCCATAATAATTGCTATGTTGATGAAAAGAATCATATAATTAATCAAAATATTAGAAACAATATTATGCGAAAAAAGACTCGCTAAAATCCTATAAAAATAAATATTTTATCTTATAACTTCTTGAAATCTATAAGATGAACTATGATTCTTTCCCTATATAAATTGTACTATAAATCTCTTTCTCCAAAAAGGCATTAAAAGATGAGCTGCACATAACATTTGATTGATTTTTCGTTCTTGCTTATACATAAAAAGATCAAAAAGCTATTCGTTTTTATTTTAAGGACCGAAACAGAATTAAGATCTAATTAGGTTTTTATAACTTTTGGAAGGTGTATATACAGATATATGTGAATGTATATAAGAATCGAGAATTTATCATAAAAAAAAAAATACTTCCCTATGACGGACGACGGGCAAGATAGAAGAATTATTTTATGATTCGAACATAAAAATTCTGTTTATGAGTGAAACTCAATTAAATGATTTTAATTACTTCTCTTTTATACCTAAATACATAGTTAAAGATTCTTTGAAAGTAGGATAATCAATATTTTATAAGAATAAAATTGATATTAACTTTTAATATTGATTTATTTTGTTTAAATACAATTTTGTTCATATTTTCTAGACTCAATTAAATTTTAAAAGAAAAAATAAAGGAGAATGAGTGAGTGAGTGAGAGGAGAGCTCTTGTTTTTCTTTCTTATCGATTTATTATGTTTTAGCCAGATGTTAAATCGATAGGCGCCTAATTGCCGACTCGTATATAATTGATGACATAGAAAATAAACATAGTTTGATGATTTATTTTGTATGACAACAACAGAGTGAAATTTTAATTAGTTAAGTCTTTTAGGATTATAAAGCTATACAGTAAATCTAGGTATATGATGATGTTTGTAAATTTGTCTAGCTATGCCATAAATGGCTTTCGACAGAGAAAAAAAAATTAAATGTGTTGTTATATTTTGAATAACTTCACCATTTTGAATGATTTAATCGAACTTTGACGAAAAACCCAAAACTTCAACAGTTGCACTACCAAATTGAAATGTAATCAATTCTCTATACGAGTCAATAATAAATCACCCTTAGTTTTGTTGGGTAATATAAAAAAAAAGCCAACAATATTTATTGCGCAGATGTTTCATATATAAAATCTATTCAAGTAATTGTGTATAAATTGGCTTCATATAATACTTCTTTAAAAAAAAAAAAAAAAAAATCACACCACCACCCGATTTAACTAAACATCCATACAATTAGGTATACCTTCACCACCGTATATAAAACCATATCCTCCTCTTTTTCCTCCTTGATACCTACCTACCTACCTACCTACCTCGAACAACAACGCTGTCAGGAAGGAAGATCCAGAAAATCACAAAAATATACATCCATCAAAGTACCTACATATATTTTATCCATCCTTTATAGATATAAAAACAACCAAAAACCTGATTGGGAAGAAAAACTAAGAATACCATCAATCAAAATATCATCTGTGACCAAATTGATCCATCACCACTTACGTCAGTCAGGCCTCAGATGAAGGTAATTCATCTATCTTCCTATCTATCTAACAGATCAGTAGCTGTGCGAATAATTCATCTCTTTTGATTATGCAGGAGGGAATTTATATACCAAACCAAACCAAACACACAGAAACACACCTGCTGCTTCTTGATGGTTCATTCACTTTGTTCTTTCGATCCTGAATCCCGACAATGAGGTTATGGCACCAAATTAAAACCTTACCAACTATACTTTGTTTCCTAATTGGAGTTCTCTGAAATAATATGATGATGGTGGCGGCATCAGCAACAACATGCTTCGGTCTCCTTTTGGATCTTTTTTTTTTTTTTTTTTTTTACGATATCGACTAACTTGCCTTGGCGGCAGCAGTGATGTGCTTCATCATTTTGATGGAATCAGGGGACACATATATATAATTTAGCTATGGGAGGCGACTGACGACGACCAACAGCAGTGTTTGTTGAATCAGACGGTCAGCCCTTATTAATTTCGGGTTTTCATAATTTGACGGAAGTCTTGAGTGACAGATAGAGGAAGTACATGCGGAGTATCTAATTTGTGTTTATTGTTTGGGAGCCAGATGACGCTACTTTGGTTATGGGAATGGTTTTTCGTCATCAGAATTTGGGCCTAGGGAATTTTAATTTTTTGTAATCGAATTGATTAACTAGGTAGGTAGAGAGATATGTAGGTATTGAATTGACTGCAGTAGAACCAAAATTATTGTTGAGTACTTAAATGAGATTTTGAAGATACTTTGTGGTGAATATAAGCTTATCAAACAAAAAAGGATACAAATGTAGCTTTTAGTTTTCTAGGATTTTATCAATTTTAAGTCAATTTCATAAAAACATATTGTTTTGTGTTGTTTTTGATTAAATTAAAAAAATTGATTTATTCAGGTTTCTATTGATTTCAAAGGAAAACAAAAATACTTTAGCTACGTTTAGAAGCTTAAAGGGTTGTTTTCATGATTTGCTTCAAACTATTGATCAATATGTACCACAATTAATGCTAATCATTTCAGTGCATAAAACATTGATGATTACACAAATGTTATAATGCTGTCCCAAAATACTTTTACGCATAAAATGTGTCAAATCAAATCTCTACACTCAAACTCATCTGTCTCTTTTTTTTATAAATTTAACATTTTTTTTCGAATTTTCCTGGGCTAATGTACCATTTTACTAAATCGCTACATTTAAATAAAATTTGTATGATTTTTTTTAAGTTCGACATTTTTACGAATTTTTCTGGGCCATTATACCAAATCTCCACAGTAAAATTAAGATTGTCTGATTTCTTTTTTGAGGTCGAATTTTTTTTACGAATTTTTCTGAGCTATAATACTGTCAAACCAAATCTCTACACTAAAATTCAGTTTTGTCTGATTTTTTTTTTTTTTATTTCACTTTTTTGTTTTAATTTTTTTCTGAGCCATTGTACTATTATAAAACTGTCATACCAAATCTCTACACTAAAATTTAGTTTTGCTTGATTTTTTTTTTAATTCCACATTTTTGTTTTAATTTTTCAGGGCCTTTATACTATTATACCAAATCTCTACACTAAAATTCGCTTTGGTCTGTTTGAAATTCGACATTTTTGTTTGGAATTTTCGTACCAAATTTCTGCCATAAAATTCAGATTTGTCTGACCATTGACCATTCTACCATTATACCAAATCTCTTCATTAAAATTTAGCTTTGTTTTTTAAGTTCACAATTTTTTCGTGTTTTCTTGGGTCATAATAGAAAATATCTACAATAAAATTTTAATTTTTCTGATTTCTTTTTTAAGTTGGACATTGATTTTTAGAATGTTCCTGGCCCGTTTGTACCACTATACCAAATCTCTACACAAAAATTCAGATTTGTCTTATTTTTTTTATGTTCGGTATTTTGTTTCATATTTTCCTGGACCATTGTACTTACTTTATACAAAATCTCTACACTAAACTTCACCTGAGTCTGATTTTCTTTTAAGTTCGACATTTTTGTGGACATTTTCCCAGACCATTGTACCATTTTACCAAATATGTATGTATCTACACTTAAATTCAGCTTTATCTAATTCGACATTTTCACTGGGTCATTATACTATATTATACCGAATCTCTACACTGATTTTTATTTAAGTTTTACATTTTTTTGAAGTTTCCTGCGCCATTTGTACCATAATATAAAATCTCAACACTAAAATTCAGTTTTGTCTGATTTTTTTTTATTCGATATTTTTGTTTCGAATTTTCGCCATTGTATCTACCATTATACAAAATCTACACTAAAATTCATCTGTGTCTGCTTTTGTTCATTTTTGTTGTGACATCTCTGCACTAAAATTGGGGTTTGTCTGATTTTTTTTTTAAGTTCTACATTTTTTTCGAAGTTTCCTGCGCCATTTGTACCATTATACAAAATCTCTACACTAAAATTCATTTTTTTTTTGTTTTTTTTTTATTTTTTAATTCGACATTTTTGTTTCGAATTTTCGCCATTGTACCATTATACAAAATCTACATTAAAATTCATCTGTGTCTGCTTTTGTTCATGTTTGTTGGACCGTTTTTTTGGGCCATTATACCAAATCTCTACACAAAAATTCAACTTTGTCTGATTTTTCTTTTAAAATTGCTATTTTTCTGGCCATTTAAATTAAAAAATCAAATGAAGGAAATATACTTCATTACCTGAACTCCTTGACGTAAGAGCTAATTCGTTGGATTGTCAAGCCCAGCGCTGCAAGAAGTCTGGGGTCCAATCCTAACCTATTGAACTTAAAACCACAAATGTTTTTTTTCCTAAGCGCTACCTACTGCCTCTTGAGAGAAAGTGACAAATCCTCCAAGAATAAAATATCTTGTCATGAAAAAAGTGCCTCCCATCTAAGCCCGTTCAAATTCTGCGCAGAAAATTGTAGTTTTCCTCCATTCCTGTCGGCTAACTAGGCCTTCGTTCTTCACAAGTTGTCGCGCCACCAATTTGTTATTATTTGTATATAAATATAGAAGAAAATATACCTACCTTATATACGGTAGGTAGGTATACATATTTCCTCCCTGACGACCATTATATTTTATTTTTAAATTCAACGAGCTCCAAATAAACTTTCAAGCCTCGAGTTCGTTCAGAAAAGATGTATGAAATATCATATCGCTATTCAAATTTCTTTTGATATATTCAACCGTGTGTCGACAAGTTGGCAATCTAATAAAATCATTTCGTTGACACAAAACCAATTACTATATTTTCAACATAAGTAATTGAAGCCCTTGGGGAAGTTATATAGATACATACGTATATACCTATAGCTATACGGAGCTGAAGGCAGCAGCGTGCTGTTTAGAATATCCCTGTGTATATTATATGAATGACGTATACCTTTGTTTCTTGGAAATATAGATATATATATTCAGAAAGGAATATAAAAAAATATCAAGTGTCAAACACCTCTCTTGCAATGTCTAAAAGTCCAATATGCATCATATCGCATACTTTTGCAAGTGACAGGTCCCGTTGCTGGTCTCCAGTCCCCTAGTTCATAAGTTGACGAGAACTGACAACTTCAAGGCGCTTTTATTTTTATTGAAATCCGATATTGAATGATAGTAGAGTGCTTGCACTCCAGCCCTAGCCCCCCCTCTCTCTCTTTTCCTCTTTATATTGGAATTGAAACTAAAAGATACAAGTAATAACAACAAAAAATATCAGATACACTTATTGCAAGGGGAATACTTTACTTCAAGGCATAGACTCAGTCCTTGGAAAAAGATATACTACACGGTATGAGAGTACGAGTATAGTACTTATGCTGATGACTTTGTCTGGGAATAGACATCATGATGATGATGGGAGAGCACGACTCATTTGCAATAATTAAACGACTTGTCATTGAAGATCAGAAGATCAACCAAAATGATTCCAAATGAGATGACACTCTATTGACAAGAAGCACAGTTTGTCTTATTGGATTGAATTTCAAATACTCGTATTTATGCTTTGTGTGGTTTTTAATGGAAACAAAAATGGACCAGCTGGGCTATTAAGAGTGTGGTAATTTTTTTTTGAAGAGAAAAGATTGTTTTTCAATTTTTTTTTTTGAAGGAGGATAATTTTTCCTTGTTGAATAATAATTAATTAAAGCTAGATTGTTGAAACAATCTTGAAAATCTAACTTCAACATAAACACTTTAAGTGACAGCGGAGAAAAAAGAAGTCCATAAGCGTTTAATTTGAACTTAAATATTTATTTGTCAGCAAAGGGTCTAAGGGCGAGTTTGTTCACAGTTGATTATTTTTAATCAGGGATTAATGTAAGTGGTAAATCATCGAATGTGCTTGTTTACCAATTTTTTTTATTAAGAAATCTAAAATTTGAGTTCTTAATAATAGAAGTTGCTAACCATCGGATTTTTATTTATATGCGCCATTTAATTAGAGCCTATTAAAGTGATGGTGCAGAACTAACCCACATGTGAACAAACTAGCCCTTAGTCCGTTTTACAGAGAATACTTTCTTTTTGAGAAGCATTTTTAAAGTCAGTAGCAGCAAATTTTGTTTTATTCGAATCTTACATATTCCTTCCTGCAATCAATAGTTGCTACCATGGTTTGGAAATAAAATACTTGTGCCAGTCTCAGTCTTCTAAAAAAAATTAAAATTCCTGGTTATCGAGAACCAAACCGGAAAGCTGTACTATAGCAGATGACTAGTTTCAGGAGTTGTTTGTCTGCTAATGGCTTAGGGCCAGTTTGTTCACAGCTATTCATCTTTAATCAAGAATTATTGCAACTGGTAAATCATCGAATAAGCAAGCTAATCAAATTTTTTTCAAGGAATCCATAATTTAAGTTGTTAATCATGGAAGTCGCTAATCAGCCGATTTTGGTTGATTAGCGCCATTTAGTTAGAAGATGTAAAAGTCATCGTTCAGATTTAACCCACTGTGAACAAACTGGTCCTTAGTCCGGTTCATTCTTCTATTAATCAGCGATGGATAATTGAATATTAGAACAACTCGTGATAGTCGATCCCCATGTTGGTAATTCACGCTGCTAGAATATAGTTTTGCGTGCTATCGCTGATTCATCTGGAAGTTTCAGAGTAAGGTTTCTCCACTTTGCTGCTTATTGACTGCCTCCACGGTGTTGCAGGGGTCTTAGATGCGTTACAATTTGGAGGTGTTGTTACGTTTTATCCACTTTTTGTAATAAGTATTCAAATAGTTTGTGAATGTTGGCTTCAACTTTCCGAACAGCTATTAATAGTGACATCGATGTGATATGTACATTGTTCTTGATCGAGTCATCGAATAAGGTTCTTGATGCAATTGCAAGCCAGGATGGGTTATAGTCGGAAGTTCTGATGCTTTACAAAAATGACCCAAGTGTAGTTTCTGAGCATCTCCATTTCTGATGGTTTTCGCTATTGATTTGAATTCTCCTAGTTGGATGAAGAAGAAAAAATAATTTTAATTAGTTGCAAGTGAAACGTGTAATGAAGTTTGTGAATAAAAACTCTTTTCCTGATTGCTAGCTTGAATCGATTCGCATCGTAATTTGTACCCTTTACTGCAAAAAGTAGCGCAGACAAAAATATGGTGTTATTATTTTACCAGTACTATCATGCAAAAAATGGAGCCTGAAAAAGAGGCCAAGACTTTTTTTGTGAGTTTCTGAAAAATTCGAAAATTGAGTCAGCTGGTTCTTGCAATCAGGTAACGATATCGTCAGCTAAACACGTAAAGCTACTATGTCCACTTTTGGTCGAAATTGAGATTCTGATGCCATTTTCTTCAGAAACACATTCTGAACAAATTGGCTTCACCACTTTTGTCCAATGTATCGTAGTTGTTGCAGAATCCTAAAAAGAAAATCAGTTTTTATATGGAGCCTTATGTAAATAATTTTTGTTTTTTCGCTCTTTTGTAAAATTTGCCAAAGTGGTCTTAGCAGGGCCGGCCCCAGCCAAACTTGCGCCCTGTGCAGGATTTGTAAAAAGTGCCACTTTTTATATTTGCACACATACATACATACATATATACATATATACACATGGCAAATGGTAGTACATATTTGTTTGCGCAAGATCAGATTACATTTTTTTTATCGCCCAAAAAAAATGGATATCGCCCAAATTTATATTTTTCCAAATCTTAAGTTGGAAATATCGCCCAAATATTTTCAACGTAAATTGTTTTTGTAAAATTTGGGCGTTATTTCTTCAATTTTGGGCGATATTTCCAAACTTTTTTTTTTTATTTGGGCGTTCTTTCCTAAAATTTGGGCGATATTTCCAAAGTAAAATTTCAATGATAAGAAAACCTTCAAAAAATCGCGGCGCATAAGCAGTGAGGTTTTTCTGGATTTTTTTGGGCGATATTTCTAATTCTGGGCGTTATTTCCCATTTGACTTTTAAAATTTGTATTTTGGGCGTTCTTTCCTTTAAAAAAAAAAAAAACAACAACAATTGTTCAGAATTTTTTTGGGCGATATTTCCAAATCGATTTGGGCGTTATTGCCTAATGCCGATTACATTTTCTTGCTTCTGGTAATGCGCCCTCAGAATTTTGTGCCCTGTGCATTTGCACATCTTGCACATATGGTTGGTCCGGCCCTGGGTCTTAGCAGTTTTACGTATTTAGGCGACGATATGATGTCGATATTCAGAAAGCATTCAATGACACCTTGAAGCTTGCGATGCAGTGTGGAATGGTTTTGACAAAAGCAAACTGCATGTCTGGGATGCTGCTGAATTTCTGGAGCTTTCTGAAATCCGGTTATTGAGACCCTGATCCCAGCACTTTTCTTTAAAATTGCTACGGTTTTTCCAGCTTTACATTTTTGTGGGAATATGCTGTTGTTGACACAATGTTGATAATAATGATGATTAAGAAGGTCATAATTGTGTGTGGAAGACTACTAATGTCTGAAGTTGGTGATTGCACTAAAACTCAAATTCTTAAAATGTCTTCACCGTTAAGAAAACTGAAAATATCATAAATAACTTAAAAAAAAGTATAACATGACATTTTATAGCTATTGCCGTTGATTTAAAATATTTTGTTTTTCAATTGTCAGTCGATTTTATGAAATCGTATAAAAAAAACATAGAAATCGAGTTTTTGATCAAATTTTACTTGGTAGCGAAGTCGAAAAAGTGAGCTCGTAATTCTGTTCGTCTATCTGTCTGTCTGTCTATCTGTCTGTACGTTCGACAAATTTGGTACCTAGCGTTTTTTGGGCCAAAAATAACAGTTACTACCGTAAACATTTTATTAAGCAATCAATGAAAATTTTATTTTTATAAAAAACGTTCCTACAAGTTTAAAAAAAATTCTGTAATTCTTGCATCGTCAAAATTCATGGTTGCTAAAATTTATTAGAAACTGTATATGGAAATTTAATTATTTTTTTTTATTTGTCTAAAGATATTTTTTTTTTTTGCGGTTTTTGAAATTTTTTTGACAAAAATTTGCCGGTAGGAGTTTTCCAGAATAATTTGAAATTTAAAAAAATTGAAAAAGAGCGAATTTTTTTTTAATGTTTCTTCGGTTGAGTCTTTGCAACAAAAAAGCACAGAATGATTTCTTTATCTGGTAAATTTGCAAATATGTATATCGCTACGCTCGAAATTTGAAATTTTGAAGTTTTGGTCGGAAAATTGGGTGTCAAGTTCAGAGGCTGCCTTCTTGTAAAAACAAAATTACAAAAAATGGTTATAAGTGACACCTCCCACAAAACAATTTTCTTGATTTACAATTTTCTAAAAAAGGCTCAACTGATTTTAAAATTTTTTTTATTGTAGAGAATGTTTCGAAAAGTATTAAAACTGTTGTACCTACCCCTATACCAAAATATAAATTTTTTTTTTTTTTTTGATATTTAAAAAAATGTTTAATCCGAAAACGAACCCGTCGTTAAACTTGGCACCTAGCATTTTTTTTAACATTATCTGGCAAATTTACATACAAATTATTCTTTTAACCTAAAATAACGGTACCACCTAGGTACCTACCATACCAGTGTTTAAAAATCTTAAAAAAAAAATCTAATTTTTCTCTAAAACCACTCGCAAGATTTTGATTAAAATTTCTTGTAAGCTTTATTCAGTACACGATGTAACGTATTATTGGAACAAATTTTACAGCAATCCATTATAAACGTAACCTATCTCTCGTAGAATCATTTTTTTTTTTTGGGTTTCGACTCATTATCTTTTCTATCAATTGCAATTAAATTTTATTTGTTCTAATAAGTTTGAATATCTTATAGTCAAAATTAAAAAAAAAAAAAAAATTTTGGATATTTCAAAAAAATGAAATTTTCGATTGAAGGATTTTTTTTAAATTAATCGATAATTGATATTTATTAAAGAAATCAGTTATGTAGCTGTTAGTCTTTAGTGCATTTTGAGCTCAAAATTGTTTTTTTTAGAGTTCAAATAAATATTGTTGGCTAAATACGTAAAACTGCTTAGTCCACTTTTGCAAATTTTTCAAGAGAACGATAAACCAAAAAAAAAAAAAAAAATACATAAGGCTCCATATAAAAAAGGGATTCTGCAAAAACTACGATAAATTGGACAAAAATGATAAAGCCAATTTGTGCAGAATATGATTCTTAAGAAAATGGCATCAAAAAATCAATTCCAGTCAAAAGGGAACTTATAGCTGCTTTACGTATTCAGACAACGACATAATATTTCTATAAATTTTGTCTATTATTATAATATTTTATAGGTAGGTACCTATAACTACATTTTTAAATTAATGCAGATAGGTATTTTTTCTTCTAAAGAAGTTTTCTCGGATTTCTTTAAACCAACTTTATTCTAGAGAAATGTAATGCCATGCGAGCAAGTGATTAAGGGACCTTCATTTCCCTTTAAATCGCTTTGCTTTCTACTTAACCATTTCAAATTAATTAACTAATATTAAAAGCTGTAAAGAATTTAAGGCAATTTTCAATTTCTTAGAATGACCACAAAATAAAATAAAAATATTTAAACCCAAAATGCTTTACAAGTTTTTCATCATCAAAAGCCATTAAAATAAATTTCTCTCAAAAGACCAATCTAATAATTTAATTCAAGTCGCCCTCAAGAGCATAAATTATCATAAATGCCATTTATAGCTATAAACAAGACATATACTAGGTATATCCAACAAAAACATATCATCATAAGTACCTCCTATATGTATGTTCAATACATATATAATAATAAAACAAATACATCAAATACAAACTTACAAAATACACATATACAAACCTATACCTATATTATGGTAACTCACAAGCTTGATCCTTTTCCCGATTCAATTAAAATTATGAAATGTTGTTGAATTTGAATGATGTTATTTCGACATTCAGTCAAATTCTCCCAACTCGCTCATATACATACATACTATATGGATAATAATATAGAGTCCTTGTTTCGTTCTCCATCTATACAATATGAATGCATATATATGTACATACATAAATATACAAAAACATATACCTACACCAACGAAGCTCTAAATTTGACTTTTCTTAATTAATTTGAAAATTCCTTTCATTCCAGAAACATGCAAAAATCCTCTGGGCATGGAATCCGGATCTATTGCTGATTTTCAAATAACAGCAAGTTCAGCACATGACATGGGAAATGTCGGTCCCCAGCATGCAAGGTAAGTTTTCATTTCCATATACTCTATATCATACTCCCTCTTTCTCTTTCTCTCTCCCCCACATGGTGCTTTAGGTACCGTTTTGTATTTATATATATATATGTACCTACCTACCATATCTACAAATTGAAGTAAGTAATTTTATGAATTCCATCCAACTCTCTGACAACGAGAATTCAAAATAAAACATAGACAGAAGCAGGAGGTAAAAAAAAAAAAATATATACAAAAACCAAGAATCCTTAGTGACAAAATTTATATAAAAAAAAAATAAGTCATTTTAACTGACACGAGAGGACTCTTCTGTCGTCTTTCGTCTCCGGCTCCATTTCGTTCCGCTTCATCTCGACCCGTTTCGGTGTGTTTTGTAATAAATTTCATTTTACATTCCGTTTTTTTTTTTTTTATGACCAAAAAGTCATAAATATAAAGCATGTCATCGTCCTGGCCCAAAAGAAATACATTCTTTCCAAATAAATTTTTTTTTTTTTTTTTTATTCTTTAGTTTTTCCGGTTTTTATGTCATCACGAATGATCTCACAGTCACATTTACAAAGTTAGGAGGTCCTGCTTCCTTTCTTTATTTTTTTTTTGTTGTAGTCTAGCCCCTTGAATTTACTTCTATATATTATTGATGCGGTGGCGTTATTATGTTGTGTGTGGAGGAGGTCACATAATAATAATCTTACCGAAAAGTTGGTTGTAGAATATTGGAAACCGATTTTAGTATTGTTTCAGACAAACAGAAAAAAAATAAAAAATACAGTTCTTTTGAACTTTATTTTATGAAATGATGGTTGATTTTTAGTTTTTCATCGACATTCTCTCTGGTAAACATTTGGTATCTATTGGAAAATAATTTTTTTTTCATGGTTTTCTTATTTTCTTTTTCTTCTTTTTACTTTTTCATTTTTCTTAAATTGGTTTGTTTTTAACGGAAAGATAGTTGACAGCGTGATAGACAATGTGCGTGTTTTTTTTTTCTTTTAGTTCTTCAAACCATGGTGAAGAAAAATATTGACTTTGTGGTAAAATGTAGTTATTTTGTGATCAGGAGTGGAATCGGAATCGGCTAAGGTGATAAGCGATTATTACATCAAAGATAGTCACTTGTCATGGTCATTTAGCTTTTCGTTAAATATTTTCCCAATGACATGTGTAAAAATCACATGGTTGCCATACCTAGTGAAACCTTCAAAACTGTTTTTAATACCTAAGTGGTAGAAATCGAATTGACTTATGTATTTGCGATATAATTTATATTTTCTGTTCTTTTTCAAGAAAAAAATTAACTGTTTCGACACAATTGAATGATTCTTAATTTCTTGTGTAGCAAATACTTAAAAACAAACCTTATAAAGTATTTGTATTTAGCTAATATAAACAAATCGGGGCTGCGACAAAAAAAAATTGACATTAATTTCGAAACAAATTCTGATAAAAGTTGTTTTTTGACAAAGAAATTTATTTTAAAATGTGTTAAGTAAGGTAAACTGTTCCAAAGTGAATCACTTTTTAGTTACTTCCTGCGCTTTAGATATCACATAATTTAATTTGAGGCAGTGAATTTTTTTCCACAGCTTTTTCAACGTTTAGATAGGTAAAAAAAATTAGTTACTTAAAAAATGGCTTTTATTTCAAATTAAATATATTTTATAAAAACAAATATAATTTTTATTTCTAAGTCTAATTGGTTTGGCCTAAGGCCGTCTACCAGTAAAAAAAATTATATGAACCTAACCTTTCGAGGTGATGATGTGCGTAGTTAGGGGGAAAGAATACTAAACATTTATTCGTTTACTTTCTAACATTGTCAATTTCCGATTCGAAATAGCTTTTAACGGTCTTTAAGTCCTACAAAAATTGGCGTTTCGTCCCGGCGATCTCACTTGGACTCATCAGTTGACTATAGTGAGGGCCTTGTCAATCCGCAATTTTTGCTATCTTACATAGATTTCGTTACAATTTCTTCCAATTTTATTCCAATATTCTGCCAAAATTTATTTAATAAAATTGGTAAAAATTTGTTAGTTTTGGGAATTAAACTTTTGCAACAACAAAATACCAACGACACTATATAAAGATGACAAAATTTAAATTTTGCCTACATACAATTTAACGGAGCTCGGTTGTCATGTTTTTTTTTTAAGATCTGTCGGTCCTGCATAAAAACGTAGTATGTACATATAGGAGAGTTTGAGTTGAATTCATTGTTTTTGGGTACCTACTAATAAACAACAAAATATGAAGATTCAGATTTCATCAATCTACGTCTTTGAAGGCAAAATTAATCTAAAAATTGTAAAAAGTATTTTTTATTATCCATAAAATGATATTTTATGTGTTTTTCAAATGATTTTTTTGAGATATACCTACTATTGCCTACAATCTAGAAAAATACAAATACATATTCCCGATAAACAACTTTGGTAATATTTTTATAAGAAGAGCCAATTTTCTTATTTAAAAAATTAAGAAACAAATTACAGGATATTAAAATAGGTTTTAAATTTTTCTGAAACTAAAAACTACTAATAAAAAAACACAAAAGAATAATTGTGAGAAAATTGTCGACTGATTAAAATTTCGATTTACCAAAATTTCTTTGCCAAGAAAACTTAAAACAAAAAAACTACAATATATTGTAGCTTGATCTTATTTTATTTTCAAGGTAGGTATCTACTGTTTACTAAAAAAAAACTGTTGAAATTAATGCCGGTCTGACACACCCTATTGGGCGCTCAAAATTGATCAAAATTTCTACAGTTGAAATTTCGATTCTTAATCTCTTGAGATCTGTCAACTTTTTTTAAAATCGGCATTTTAAAAAAATTGTTGTAGGTTTCTTTTTCCTATAACCAGTCGAATTTTGTTTTTGAGATTATAAAAATCGAAAATATTTTACCCAATCTCCCCAGAGTGAAATTCGTAAAGTTCAACTTTGTGCTTCTTTTGAAATTTCCCCTATACCACTAACACTTTCATATGAATTTTTATCTGAGAATTTTTGTCTGAAAATCCAGAAAAAACGAAACTTTCAAATACTTAACGCAAAAATTCAGCTAATTTTTATACGATAGTTCAAAAAATTCCGAAATATGAAAATTCTGCTATCATTATACCAACTCCTGGACCAATGTTTTCCGTCGCTAATTTAGACTCGACTACGTTCAGAAATTGGGATTAAGTCGAGCAAAATCATTTGAAATTAACCTGTGTTGAGTTGGAAGCGAATTTAATGCTTACATACACGCATGTTTGCAAAAGTGCCTAATATAGCCATAGTTTAAAATTGATGGTGGCTTATCAGCTGGCAGGAAAAATCCCTTACTACGCCAATGCAAGTGATTCACTGTATATCATGGGCGAACACAGTGAATAAGTGGATGGTACCTACACAATGAATCAAGGATTTAAAATCAGTTTATTGAGTAAAAACACATTTATATTAATTGTTAATCTATGGGTACATATCGATGGCCCCGTGCAAAGCAGTACTAAGTGTATTTTTTATCAGGAGAGACGTTTAAAGTTTGTTTTTGTTTGGGATAAATGTCGAAATAAGGCATTATACTTAGCCCTATTTAACCTCTGTTTTCAAGTCATTCTTGTTAGATTCGAAGAAAAAGTATTAAAATAAAGGGCTTTCAATAAGTTAACGGTAACTCAAAACTATATACTATGTGCACTTAGTATAGTTTTGCACGGGGCCATCGATATAAGTATGTACATATATTATTTTTCCTTAAAATAAAAAAACAAAAGCTCTTTTAACAAAAAGTTACTTTTTTCTTACATTTAAGGAGCTAAAAGACAAATGAAACTTGGTAATTAGTTACTTATAATTGCTATTCAGCGCCATTAAATTAAACTTTGAATTCTAGAGCCTCAATCGTTCACTATGTCACATTCTTCATTGACTCATTGTGACTATTTAATGAAAACAAACAAATCAAAAAAAATTATGAATTTAGTTAAAAAGAATTACAAGTACAAATGAAGAAACAGCACACATTTTTTAATAAGAACGAAAACAATACACAAAAAAAAAGAATTACCTTCCGATGCAGGAAACACAAAAACACGAGCTGAATCGACTTCGGCAACCGGATCGTGCAGCCTGATCGATGGTTTGATGCAAGGCGCAGGAAAAATATATTCTTTTCTCTTTTTAAAAATTTGTTTTAAAATAAAAAAGAGACATATCGTGTGTGCAAGTGATTCAGATTCATTGTGTACCCTGATCCATTTTTAAACAGTTTACTCTTCCTATTTCCTAAAAAGCACTTAAATTTAGACCTGTAATTTTTTCGAAAATATTCACAGTCTTAATTATAAACCCATTCCATCGATTGTCTTACTTAGACACTGCAATTGGTTGTCCAAAACGATTCTAAAGTGGCTACGTACAATGAAAAATGAATTGAAAAGTTATCTTAAAATGAATTAAATGCTCCTTGAACGTATCATGCAAATGCTCCCGAAATTGAACATTCTCATACTAAATTTCTCTTATCTGTGATTTTCTGTTCAAGAATTTTTTTAGACATAAATTCATAGTTCACACTTCACAGCGTAAAATTACAGCCTGGGCCCTATTTTATAAACATTGACAATTGCGACAGGTGACAATTTGTTAATTTACAACTTGACAATTGTCAAAATCTGTTCCATAAACAATTTGAGAATTTTGTAGAATTGTCGGAAAATACCCGACAATTGCGATCTTTTCGTTTCATAAAGAAATTGTCATGACAATGAATTGTCAAGTATTTTTCCACAATTGTCAGGAATTTTCCGACAAATTTGTACTGACAATTCTTTTATGAAATGAAAAAAATTTACAATTTACATATTTGTCAGTATTTAATTGACAATTGCGACATGAAACTCAGTTACGGTCAAGTGTTGACAGTGAAAAGACAGTAGTTGATCTAAAATGATAAATGATATATTTTCAAGTGAAAGTGATGACGATTCTCAGTTGGATCTCCGTGTAAAGGTTCCCCCACACCAACGCGAATTTTCGGTGGCGTCGACGAAAACTAACAACGTGTTGTTATTGTTGCTTTCGTCGTCGCCACCGAAAATTCGCGTTGGTGTGGGGATCCTTAATACGTCGCCGCGCCGCGCCGGCTCGAAAGATATTGTATTATTCTGACAAATTTGTCACTTGTCTATTTTTTTGAAATACAGATTTGTCAGCAAGTGTGACAAATTTGTAGAATTGTCACCTGTCAATTTTTATGAAACAGGGCCCTGAGAGTAAATTAATAAATACTGTGCTTTTTCGTATTCTTGTGCAGTTTCAAAATTCTCGAGAGAATTCCTTCATTGCTCTTAAAAATTTGACAGTTGTGTGAGTGAGAGAAAATCGGACGTATTATTTTTAAAAGGTATAAAAATTGTCATTAATTTTTAATTTTGAAAAGTAAAAGTAACCGGGTCACCCCTCTTCCTCTTCTCCCCTAGCATGATTTTTTTTGAGAATTATAAATTCAGAAATTTTCCCCGGAGTTTTTTCTCATTTTGGAAAATATTCCTATCAGTTAAAAAAGTTATCGTGAATAATTATTCCAGGGTACTTTTTCCTTATTTTGCGTTGACAAAAATTTCCTTAATTCTGGGGTAAAAATTATTTCGTGGGAGATTCGCCATTGGAAATACAGTAGAATCTCGAAAAGATGAACAGATATAAAACAGGGCCCGTTCATCTTTTCAAACAGTTCATCTTTTCGAGCATCAACAATTGGTTGAGGAAGGAGAAATAGTAATAAATAAAAACATTAAATATTTTTTACATAACAAGTCAAATCAAGTCCCAAAGTATTGTTCAGGAGGAACTAAAGGCAAAGAAAAAGTAAAAAATTATTTTTGGAATAAAGTGTTCATCTTTTCGAGTACAAAATTAAAACCCATTCATCTTTTTGAACAGTGAAAAGTGGAAATATTTCATTCATCTTTCCGAGCTGTTTATCTTATAGAACCGTTCATGTTTACGAGATTCTACTGTATTCTTTTCCCGGCGTTTTTCTGTTTTTCTGATGAAAAAAGTTCCCATTGAATTAGCGATAAGGCTGATTATTTTTATACTAAATTTAATGTCTCTTGATATTTTTAAGGTTCATGTTAAGACCTTAAACCTTAAAATCTGATATATCGCACCCTTGGAATGAAAGTGTCCTAACTCAAAATTTTCGTATAATTTCTTATTTTTCAAAAACTGACCTTAAAAAGCAAAATGAACTCTGAAACCAGGTGGTAAAAAAGTTGCCGAAGTTTTTAGTTAAGTCACTTTCATTCTAAGGGTGCGATATGTAGTTATAACTCAATTTATATGGCCCTCGTAAGACAGCCATATCTTTTCGCTGATTTGCATATTATTTTCGCTGATTTGCATAAATAACGGATTCTTTCCACTGAAGAAAGTTATTGGCAAACGATCGATTTCGAAATTTTGTTTGTTTAGCACCTCTTTTCATTCATCATGTACAACTTCCATCATTGCACTTCGGTATCGGTACCTATCTATTGTTTTGCAGTTTTAACTCTAACTCTTAAGAAGCAAATCTCGTCCCTTATTCATAAACATATGATTACACACATCTTTCTTCAGGATTTATTTTCAAAAAATCTTAAAAATCTCAACAAAATTTATCCAATTTTTTTGTACATATAAAATCATTGATATTTAAATAAGTTCCAAAGCAAAACCAAAACCAAAAAAAAAAACACAACAACAACCATTTCTCCTTCTCAAACCACAAACCATTTAACATTTTTCATTCTGATGCACGAAATATTAGTCCTTGATCGTTAAGGACTCTAATACCAGTTCAAAGGAAGCTTATAAAATAACTCCTTTCTCTTTTTTTTTTTTCCGTTGGTTTATTTTTTCCTCTGCACCACCTCCACCACCTTTATTTTGGTGTGTATAATGTGTGCCTATGTATATTATACCGCAATAAATAAACCTCAGCCAGTTATATAGGTAGATATATATCAGTTCACCGCGCCTTTGACTCCTCTTCTTTTCTTTAAGATCAATACACATTTAAATATCTAAACATCTCCTCTTGGAATCACGACGACAACAACGAAGAAGACGACTACGACGAGCAACGCAGGTAAATGTACTTATTCCAAAATATTGACTCTGAAAAGCCCTATTAAATCCCTCTCGCCGGGAATTACCATCGAACTGTTTTTTTGTTTTATTTCCATTTTTTTTTTTTTATTCAGAGTATGTATGTATGTAGGTACTATAGTGTACCTATCATTAAAATCAATAATCCGTGTTTTTTTTTTTTTTGGAGGGGGGGGGGAAGAGGGATTTTCTCGAGACGACGACGACTGACTAGGACTATGATGACGACAAAACGAAGGACGAAGGGCATAAAGTTGTATAAAATTGCGCATGACATTACTTCAAAGTGGGTGGGATAGGTGTGTGTGCCTGATGCTAAAGCATTCGTTCAAGTTCCCACGGTTCGTTTCATCATAAGGTTCATCCGTTGTCGTCGTAGTCG
This sequence comes from Epistrophe grossulariae, assembly GCA_929447395.1. NCBI lineage: Eukaryota > Metazoa > Arthropoda > Insecta > Diptera > Syrphidae > Epistrophe > Epistrophe grossulariae. Next base: position 12,739,416 of record OV839567.1, on the reverse strand, counting down.
GCGTCGCAACACAGGTATTTTCTACATACAAACATACGTACTTATTTCTTGGGGGGCAACAAATTACAACAGGGTGGTGTTTGGCGTTCAGTTCGGCATATACCTAGTAATGGCTAAAAAATAAACCTTTACGAGTGCCATCATTGAGTTTCTCTTTATACTCGTACCTACATATAACTTCGAATTCGATGTCCTCTATATTTAAGCTTTGGTGATGTGTGGCGAGTATGTGTGTGTGTGTGTGTGTATTTATAGGTACTCTTCTCCTTTTGTTAAGAAATGGTTTATAACCCTTTAACAATAAACTACCCCATATAAATACAAATACATATATTTAAACTCTTCTGCATTGTGCAGTATAGTTGGATATACTAACGGTACCAATTGGGTGTAATACCCATTTCTCAAGGCTACTTGTAGACTATTTTTATACTATATACGTAACGTACCGTACCTACTTCTTCTTCTTCTTCTGCTTTTCGACGACAAAATGGTTGTTCGTGCAGCAATAAGTCCTGAAACGTGTGCTGCTGCAGTTCGGTATTCATTCACTACCAGTTCTGGGTGGATATAGAGGAGTCCATAAGTGGCACTTGAACTGGCGAAAATGTTTATGACATATACAACACACTAATACCTTTGTTTGTATATACATATAGTATAAATCGTATAGTATATTTATTATAGTTTATGTATATGTTCTAACAAAAGCTTAAAACTGAAGTGGTCACTTAAATCATCCACTTCAAGTATGTTTGTTAAAGGAACGAGAAAGTGTGGGTGCGACACGCTGCCAAAGTACCTATAACCTACCTCCATGACTGTATGTATATGTATAACTGATGGTATACTGTTTACTTAAGTAATCGAGGGCATACAGCTTAATGTATTATATGTCGTTCAATTAGTGTTTTGATATATAAAATTTGAAGAGTTCATGAATAATATACCTACCTAACCTACCTACCTACCATCAAAAGCTGCAATTTTTAACAGCAGAAGGTTAAAATGAAAATATAGGTCGATTTATATATAGGTAGCTTGTAGATGTATAAGAACTAAATAGGTAAGAAATGGATTTTTATATGATGCCTCCCCGCATAGCCATTTATATTTTTTTAAACAAAAGTGTTTAAGTTTTAAATGCAGCTTAAAGTGTAGGTAAGGTAGGTTATATGTTGAAGTGGAAAGTCACTTTATTTCAAGTCTTTAATTAAGGTCGAGGAAATATACAGATATACCAAAGTAACTCAGTAAGGCGAGTTTTTAAAATAAAAGTTTCTGTTTCATATATAAAAGTTTTGAAAATGTAAACCTATATATTATAATATGAACCTCTCTAATCATGAAGTTCATATGTGGTTGGATTTATCATCAGGGAACTTTAAAGGATCTGTTCTGCTTACTATATTACCTACAAATATTCTTGTTTACCAAATAAAAAGCTTAGATTTCACAATATTAATTTGAAACTGTGCTAATGGGATGGGGTTTCTATAATTAAGTAAAGTTAAAGTTCGTATATATAAATAGCTAAGAGGTAAATTTGCACTTTTTCAAAAAAGTTGTTATTTAATTACTTTTAGCAAAAATTTCAGAGCTTTGAATTTTTGTTCATATTTTTCGTTTGAAGTACATACACCAAAAAAAAAAATTGGTAAAACCACCGTAAAATTAACATTTTTCGGTTATAAAAGTCGTCCAATATGAAAAATATCATTATTGATAAGGTCATAATATTACTATCACATTTTTGGAATATCATCTTGAAATGAAAAATGTTTTATTGGCATTAAAATATAATCCGTATATATTGTGCTTTTACTTGTGCTTTTAACATTTAAATTATTCATTTGATATTAATAATGATGAATATATATTTCAGGACCAATGAAATAAAAAAAATATATTTTGCATTTGTAGTTTTACATTTTAATTTATTATTTTGTTTTTCCATAATGGAAAAATGAATAATGGTGGTAAATGCAGCTGATTAATTTTAATTCCGAAAATGTATAACAATTTTATTTTATTTGAAAAAACTTATAATTTACTCACTTGGTTTTTCTGGGATTGAACTTGGAACCTTCCGCTTACGAGCCCAAAACACTTCCGCTTGGCCAATTCGCAATACGGAATGAATGTGTGGAAAATTGATAACTTTATGAATAATGGTTCAATGCCAACCAAATTTTTACATGATAAATTGATATTACAATATCAAAAATAATTGTTAATTTGATATTTTTAATACCAATCTGATCTTAAAAATATTGGTGTAATATTTGTATTATCATAAATACAACATTTTGAATCATTGTAGATATTTGATATTAAACAAATATTGAAGTGATATTCCTTTTTTTTCAATTAACATTTCTGTAAATATCAATTTTATATTAAACTGAAGAAAACATAATGTTTCTTATCAATTCAACATTGAAGACATCAAATTTAGCCTAAAAATATGAAATTAATATTTTTGTATGATATGCTACCCTAAAAAAAAATAAAAAAAAAATGGCAGCTTGCAGTCCGAAAACAAGTTGTTCAAATTTCAATATCAAAGCATTGCTTGAGAGTGTTGTTATAAAGTCCAGGAATATATAAAGTGTAAACTGTCAAATTATTTTGTTTTGGGTTTCAATACTTACCTATAACAGAAATGGCGGAAAAAATAAAATCTTGGGTTAATATTGGGTCTCCCTTCATGTATTTCTTAAATTAAATTTTTAATTCTATAAAATAAAGATTAAAAAAAAATTCTATCATTCGATGTTTTCTCTGTTTTTTTCTTTTTTGCTGAATTCATATAAAATTAGCAGAGAACCTACTTCAAAAAAAAAAAGTGAGTGTCGGGACTCACGGTTAAGATGTGTAAACATCAACATTCGTCCGAATGCTTCATAGACCGAGAGCCTACATCAAATTTAGGGTGTGGATGATAGCAAAAATTTACTGGTATTTTTATATAGATCTTAACTTTTCATAAGCAAATTTGAAAATCGGTAATGATACATGGAAAATACGCTTTTTAGTTTACCGACAAAGGCCCCAACCACGCTTATAAAAAGTTAAGATCTATCTGAACATACCAGTGAATTTTTGCGATCACTCACACCCACAAACAGCAGTGAGCTCTTAGCCAATCATTAAAATTATATTTAAAAATATTTTCCAGTCAATGACCTTATTTCGTATAATTTGCCAAAAAAGGCGGCCTTCTATGTTAAAACCCTGATGAAAGCGCAGTCCATGTACTATATGGTCTAAGCAACCAACCACATTTCAACCCAAACTGAACGCGACTTTTTGATTTCGTATATAAACACTCAGCACTCAATTTTCGTGAAGCTCAGAACAGAGATTATTGATAATTCATAAGTCTGCTATTACACGATGAATCTAGTTGCAGGCGCTTTTTCGAATTCTTCTTTGTTATTTCGTCCGCTGTTTCAAGCACTATTACACGTTGAAACCAAAGTCATGAATCTAATTTGACAGTTCTCTTTATTTTTCATTTTCGTGTTGGGCTGTGCTCAAGTAATAAAAAAACTTTTTCTGTTTTTATTTTTGTTTTCATTATTTGATACATTGAAGAAAGAAACATTGTATATAAATTCTATAGTACTACCATGATGTGGAAGTTTTAGGGCGACACCTAGTGAGTACGCCGACGTGAGCTCTTTGGAGAAAATACTTCGTGGTGTCAAACTGTTCGAGGGTTCGAGGAAAAAAAAAAAAAAAACAATTTTGTATAGAATATAATAACATAAAGGAAATGGGAATAATACTATAGAGCGAGAACATTGTAGGTATACAAATTTATTAAGAGTTCAAGGGGGACAAGAAATTTTGTGCTTTGATAATAAATGTATGTAGGTAGATATATAAGCTGTGTATTTTTTTTGTTTATAAATACGTTGTGGGGATAGACAAAATTTGAATGAATGAAAATAATGAATGAATAAAATAATTTTAAAATAGCTAATACTGGTGGGAAGGAGATAGGAATTCTAAAGACTGTGGAGTGTGTGGAATAAAAAACCATAACCTTGGCAAATTGGCTTCACATCGGGAAAAAATTGTAAAAAATGTAGGTATCACGTTTGTAGTAGGTATTTTTCATTCAAAATAATTATTGCAAAGGCCTCCTTATGGTTGGTTTGGTTGGCTGATAACTTTTGTTGTTATAATCGGATCGTTAAGGTTGAGGCCTTAAAATTTAAGTAGAATGTCAGGCTACATTTGTTTTACAAAATCATTGCGGAGTAACATAAAAATATGTGTGAAAAACGTTATTAATTTAAAATTTAGTGGAAACAAAAATTTAATTGAAAAAAAATAATTTCATGCACGTGTAATTGACCCTTTTAAGAAATCTTATGAGTGGGTAGTGTACATTTTGTAGGTAATTTTATTCAATAGTATAGTAGAAAAGAATCGATTTTGTTGGTTTGGTAGACTTATACCTAACTTCTGTTCTATTAATCGGATCTGTAACATTAACAGCCGTATCTATTAGATTTTCTTAAAACGTCTCTTAGAGTCCATTTAGTTAAGTTTGCTTAAATATTTAAATTGCCTTTAAATGATGTTACTTAAATTCTTATCTATAATCGTATTCCGATTGATACTTAACTAAACAACGATTGTGTCATGTATTCTAAGAATTGCATACTTTTAGGCTGTTATTGAAAGCTTCGAAAAAAATTCAAACAAAAAACAAGCTCATTAGCAAATAAGAGGGAAAGAGAAGCAACTGGATGGTATGTAGGCCAAAGCAAAAGAAATGAAACCGGACTCCATTTTGTTTTATGACGTGTTTTTATTTTCAAAAATTTCTTTGGTTTTTTTCAGCCGTTTGATATAAATATATCTTTTTTATAATTATTATTCATACTTTCTTTAATTAGAACACAAAACTGAAAATTCTACCTACATACATATACAGAATACATATTATGTATATTATACATATTTCTCTAATAAATACACAAAAACAATTCTTTTGAGATCTCAAAATATATATTAAATGGCTTTAAGTTACCTCTAAACGCCCTGATTGGCGTTTAAGTTAAGAGGCCTTTAAGTCATGGTGCTTAAATGTGAAAATTGATTATAGATACCAATTTCGCACTTAAGAGCTATTTAGAGGTATCTTAAAGTTAAGATGGCTTTAAAATTTCTTTATAGATACGGCTGTAAGATCTTAAGATAAAAAAAAATGTCAGGCTAACTTATTGAGTTTAAAATCATTGTTTTTATTGTTTAGGTACCTATTTATTTATAAGTTCAAAATTTATCGAAAACAAAATTATTTAATACAAAAAATGCATCGGTACTTATGTGGTGGTACCTAACCTACATACCTAAGACAAATTATCAGGTTTAAGGTAACTAGAATTGCAAGTGAACTCACTAATTCCGGCAAATCGGTTTAAGACTTATGTATATAACTTGAGCTCTAATGGTTAGATTTTTTACGGTTAAAATAAAAGCTAAATTATTAAACTATTTTATTATATATTTATAAAGGTACTATCACAATTACAATATAATATAATTACTAAGTTAGCTTAGCATCTGATACATTTTTGTGACTCACAAAAAGTAAAATTTTAATAGTGGGGAATGTTTTCTGGTATTTGCGTTAAAATAAAAATGTAAAGTATTTAAATAGATAAAGTACCCACCTAAAAATATTTATAAAAAATCTTATTTTTCTCCGTGACTCCGTGTAATTATTACACACAAATAAAAATCCGTTCTCTTAAAACACGTGTATTTATTTGCTTAATACCCGTGTATCCGGATATTAAGCATACACGGATCTTTATTACACGGATTCTTAATACACGGAATGGTTTTTGATTTTTATCTTTTCAAGGGGTGGGCTTACAAGCTCAAAATTTTGAGGGATAATGGATATAGATTTTTATTTTTGGTGATTTTCCAAAAAAATCAATTTTTAAAGAAAAAAAAAATTAAATAATTCTAAAGTTGTCGTATTTTTATCAAAAAAAATCCTATAAATTTGGCCCTCTCCAGTGATGATTTCATTATTTAAAATACACGGATCTTCGGATACACGGACGCACGGATGCACCGCGGATACACGAAATACACGGATTCAAATCCGGATATTATAAGAACACGTGTTTCCTTGTTTTTAAATATCCGTGTAATAGGGAGCTCTAGTATATACCTATAAAAAAAAATTTTATTCCGGATTATGCTGAATTGTTTTGATAGTGAAAAAAAGTGCGCACTTTTTTCCAGTCTCAAACCAAGTTTTATTTTATAATTTACAGAAGTTTGGATTTTCAGAATTTTGAAATAGGTACCTAACCTATCTAATGACCCCAAGGCCCAACCTGTATTAGAATTAGAAAAGATTTTCAAAAAAATTAATAAATAATTCAAAATAAATAACTACCTAGTACCTACCCACATATGCAATATCTACCTACAACCTGAAATATAGCAACCTTGCAAGACAATTCGCGCATAGAAATAATGAATATATGCAACATCGCTTTGATTTGATAATTGATTTTTCACAAAAATTCAAAATCAAAAATAAAAACCTAAGTTTTGCATGAAAATATAGGTATACCTACAAATATACATATCATCAGCAAAAAATCTTTTCGCATAACGATGAGAAATTAAAAAAAAAACCAAGGCCGTTGTATAAAGTCACACATACATACAAACGTTTTTTTCTATTTTCTCGTCGTTGGCATGACGATAAATATTATTTCAGTTATCTCCTTTACTCGCATCATTGTTGTCACAAACAAAATAATACAATCCTCTCGTTCTTACTACTTGTTCTCGATTCCTTCTTCATACTCTCCACTTTCAAATTAATGTAAATCAAAGGCGACTATAGCGCCGCGTAGCGAGTACGCCGAACGTAAAAAAAATCGACTCCATGATAGTACTATAGGTTATATATGCAAAGAAAGAAAGGTTTGTGTGCCTTTAAATGAATATCAGTCAAGAAAAGCAATAATTTATTTTATTTATGTTGTTTTTAAAGATGAACTTCTCATTTCTGGAAAGCCTATAAAGCTATCAATAACAGTGCGTTGCATCGAAATTTACTCTTTGAACAACAAAACCATATGAAGCAGAATGAAACGGACAAGAGAAAAGAGAAACGTCAAATAGTTGCATCGAAAATTTTACTCACGCGACACCGGTCACTTTTTTTCCGTAACATCTTATCGTTTTTTTTTCTCTTTTGCACTTAAGTAGTTCGAAAAGTCGCATGCGTCTAGATGCATCGTGTAATAGCAGACTAATCTCTGGCTCAGAATCAAAATCACGACCACGGCTACAAGATAAGAATCACGACTACGAGATGAGTGGGCGTAAATTTTAATTTTTTTTTTAAATTATGGGTTTTCTAAGTTGACGCAAAGTTTTTCAAAAAATTCAAAATTTACACTGAGCCATCTTTGGTGTCTACTTTAAGGTACATACATTCATACAATGTATGTGATGTATGTTCTGTGAAATAGGCCGCTGGTCTCAAAACAGTCATGTAATTGAAAAAAAGTAATGCAAAGAATACAAAATACGGATAAAGGTAGCTGCAAACAAACGCGATAGCGGTGGCGATCACGATAAAATTGTGGATGCCATACACATAAATCAAAGGAAAGGCACACATCTACACGATTGAAGTGTGCTTTGATTTTATATGAGGCATCCACATTTTTATCGTGATCGCCACCGCCATCGCGTTGGTTTGCGTAGCCTAATGCTAAAGAAGCGTTAAAAAGAGTCTCGTAAAACTTGGCCCACGACTCACAGGGCAACTGGTCTTCCATCTTATCTTTTTTCTCTTTCGCACTCATTATGTTCGAATAGAGTCAGACGCAAAGAATTATCGTGTAATAGGGGCTTAATATATCCTCTAAGCAGCTAACAAAATTTCAACCCGAACTGAACTCGACCTTTCGATTTCGTATATAAATACTCAACGTTTAGTTACTGAACGTACATATTGTTGAACGCACTCAATTTTCGTAAAGCTCAGAATCACGATCACGGCCACGATCACGATCACGATTACAACGTTACGTTACGTTTTCTTTTCACCCTACCGCCAGTATAGATGTTTACACATCAAAAATTTTTTCTTTTCTCACTTGAACCAACTCAGCAAAAAAAACATAGAAAATATTGCACGAAAAAATTCAAATTTTCACAATTAATAAAAGACTTCCTAATGGCAAATTATTAAGCAATATACCATTGACTGTTACAAGTTTTTACCTCCTTTTGAGGTTGTGCTTCAATAACTTGATATCAATTTAGCCATTCAGCAAACAAAATAAAACATAAAAAAACATTGCACGACAAAATTGAAATTGTAATAATTAATAAAAGCTATAAACTAAGCTTATACGGCAAGTTATTAAGCAATAAACCATTCAGTAAAACAAGTTTTTATGTGGTGTTTTGTTAAATTGATATCAATTCAGCAAATAATCCCAAAAAACATAGAAAATATTAGATACACAAAGAAATTGAAATTATCACAATTCATAAAAGACTTCCTAATGGCAAACTATATTAAGTAAATAAACAACTGTTACAAGTTTTTACCTCCTTTTGAGGTTGTGCTTCACTAAATTTATATCAATTCAGCCATTCAGCAAACAAAATAAAACATTGAAAATCAATGAACGACAAAAATTTAAATTTTAATTATTAATAAAAGTTATTAATAAATTTTTAAGCAATAAACCGTTCATTATAACAAGTTTTTACGTAGTGTTTTTCTAAATTGATAAATATTGCACAACAAAACTGAAATTATTGCAATAATTAAAAACTAATTTACGGCAAATTATTAAGTAGTAAAATATTTACTATATAAGAAGTCTGTACCGTTTTTTGAGGAGATGCTCGCTTACATAAAAAAAATATTGCACAGCAAAGTTGACATTTTTTACTGCTTATTGGGACGGTGATTCACTTCTTGTCTTTATATCAATTCAGCAAATCAGTAAACAAAAAACATAGAAAACATTTCAAAAACAAATTCGAAATTATCAAAACTATAATTAAAGACTAGCTAACAGCAAACTATAAAGCTATAAACCATTCGCAATGCTTCGCTAGCTTGATATTAATTTTGCTGAATTAAGCCTAGTATACAGTTCCTCCTCGAAAAAAAAAATTAATGTACTTCTTATGGGAGTGATTTTATCGCAAAAAAAATGTTTGACGTTTCAAATTTTATTATCGAATTGTGAACCAAACCTGCTGAAAAAAATTTATATTCACCACGGAAACTTTTTCGCGCTAAACAATGTTGGTGACATTGTTTTGTGGAAAAAAAGAGGACAACGAATACAAATTTTTTATTTCAACTCAAATTTTTTTTTCTTCCGAAAAAAAAATTCTTAGCACTTATGTTTTTTTTTTTATCAAAAGAACTGTATACTCGGCTTTAGCAAAAAAAAAAAAAAAAACAGACAAAATTTAAGGATTAATTTGGGTCTCAAAAAATATCCAAATTTGTTGCTTCCTATGACAATGTTAGTAATATGTACCTAAAGAGTGTTTTTTTTTAGACGTGTGGTTTTCAAGAAGAAATAAAACGCATATTATTTAATGTTATGGCCAAGAATTCAGCTTCATTATAAAGATAAGGGTTTGCCATTATGTTTCAAAAATGATTTCGGGCAAGTGGCCGCCGCGCCGCCGCGGCTGGCAAAATCTTCCATAAAGTGGATGGGCCCAGCTCCAATTGTTGCGGGCGATGGCGGATGGACTCATTCGGGTCTTCTTCGATACTCTGCTCCACAGCAGCAATAGCGTCTTCGGTGCGCACTGTACGGCGTCTCTGAGGATGCGTATTACCCACTAGAGTAAATGTGGTGTGAAACCGATCCAATGGTTGCTCGAATTACTCTGCTGGGCGATTATGTCAACCGAATATTGGACGCAGCGGAACTGAACCATTATTTTGGTAATAAATTTGCACGATTTGCAAACGGTGGTGTTCAGGAGTAAGTCTATTCATTATGAAATGGCAAACCAAACTGAGCATAAATCAAGTGACAGCTGTCAAAAACACCAACTCCGAATAAAGTGTTGCCAGACTGAAGTGTGGTTTTCTAAAAAAAAACATACTTTACAAAGAGAGTTTTTTAAGAAGTTCTAGCTCTATTTGCTCTGCTTTGCCTGTTTAAATAGTTTTGTAGTGGCTAAAACAGATGTGCAGCAGCACATCATCGATGCACAGGTACAGCGAGCGCCACCACCCGCATCCTTAACACATACATTATTTAATATTAATGACGAAAAATACTTAATCACCTCTTAAGTATGAATAATTTTTAAACACAAATGTACAGCTTGTCATTTTAGCTTTATTTAAATATTTCAATACAAAAATCCAATAATTAGAAGACAAGTTATAATTTTTTGAAGATAACCAAATCGATATTGTTTTTCATGATTTTATTTTATAGTTTTTTGTAAATTAAAATCAAATTTTATATTGATTTGATATTGGAATTTTAAAACGTGTTTTTTTTCATGAAATAAATAACTGACGATGCTTCCATCTTAAATTCCGAAATGCATTTAAGTAAATAAATAAATAAAATAAGTGTTTTTAAGTTATTTAAAATAATATCTTTTATTAAAATTTTATGTGTAGGAAATCTAGTTTTACCAGTAACTTTTTCTTCTGTAGAAAACTAATACAATATCTGTAGAGGAGAGTTCAGACAATAAGTTTGTAGAATATTGTTTTGCAAATTTTGTGAAATTCTTCATCAACAATTAAAAAATAAAAATAAAATTGGCAGCACACTCAATCACTTATTTAGTATGAATTTGCCCCTTTCCAATAATTTATACATAGATTTACAAAAATTTATATTGTTAAGCAACATTAAAGCTTGTTATAGAAGACTCCTCAATCTTGAGGATCCGATAGTAAAAACCTGGGCTATGTACATTCTACGAATCGGTCAATTTGAAAGCTACTTCACAGTTAATTAAGAAATATAGAGACTTTGCGCAGATTTTGGTTGCTTAAAGCCCTTGAGTGAAGCTATACTCACATAAGAACCTGGTATTATGTATTTAATTTGTCTGTATGTTTTCCCGATAGCAACTTGTGATTGCATAAGCTGAAATCCCTTTTCACCTCTTCGCTTCCAGGCATTTCAACAGTTTGTTTGCTACCAAAGTCTAAAGAAGCGGTGAAAGAACACCGCCTTGCGGTTGCCCGGCGCACTTCTTCTGACACATCTTCTATGCACAAAAAAGACAACTTGTTATAAATTGACAATTCTATGACTTAGGAGACACTTCAGCACAAGCTACCTATTCAATTAACTTATATTTAATTGAAGCTATCAGCATCGAAAGACATGAAAATTGATATTTACAATAATCCTTTAAATACTGTTCCCATATTATTTTATATCGAAAGGTTTCGGGGGAATTCATCTTCCTATACGATTTTTTTTTTTTTTTTTAACAATGAAAGTCTATTCCGAACCACAAAGACCTACCAGTACAAAATACTCTATAATATAGGTTCATGTTGTTTATGACTTTATTATCGGTTCTTATCTAAAGAAGCAAAGGCATCATCTATATATGAGGTTCCAAAAAGGACATGATGCATTTACGTATATACCTACTTATAGAGAATAGAGAAGTATATTTTGTTCTGAACATCATCAACATCATAGGTAGGTATTTCACAGAGAAAACGTTTATGGGTAAATTTTCAAAGACATTCTCATTGAGAGATAAAGAGAATCCTTTCGAAGTGAATGATAAAGCTATGCAGTCTTTTGATGTCTACTGAAGCGAAATAACTTTGTTCAACATTCATACAGACATAATACAAAAACATATCTCTTGTCTATAGCATAGGCCTTTTAACAGTAGAAAATGTCGGAAGGAAGCATCAACTGCTGCAACTGCAGATTGGAAGCCTTATATTTACCATCATATATCTAGTCTAGTAGGTAGGTACATAAGTATGTGTTTCTCTTTGTATATTCATAGAAGCAGAACAAATTTCGATTTATTGACCTAAGTTTGTCTATGATGATCTCTTAAAGGTTCTCATGTGAAATTGTATTTCTGGATAGGTATTTAAAAATAGAACGCAATTTTGTTTACATTTTTGATTTTTTTTTTCTGGTCTTGATCCAACCTATAGACACTTTTGTCGCATATCTTATGTAAATCATCAACTTTTTTTTTCTAAATCATTTGTTTTATGTTTCGTGTCCTTAAATGTATTTATTTTAAAATTTGCATAAATACATAAAATACAAATATGTATAGGTGCAAATTCAATGCAGGATAAATGATATTATAGGAACAAACAATGCAAACCCCAATCAGATGAGATATACATGAATCAAGGTGCAAATGCACAAATATTTATCCTTTAGATTTACTTATGAGTAGGTACATATTATTTATATGCAAAAGTGCAGGTAAACATATGACGTCATGTTAAGTTCTTTTCTTTTGAAAGTTCAGCATGAAGTGTTTTATTGAATCTGGATAAAGAAATATGTATACATGTAAACTGTAGTTTGATGAAATATTGACTGGGCATAACTTTTTATTTGTTTTTGAACTTAACTAACAAAAAGTGGAAAGTTTGAGGAAATTACCAAATTAAAATTATGACAAGGTACCTTAGGTATGCCTTTATAGCTTAATAGAACATGAGTACCAATCTCATGTAGGATTAATTTAAAAGTTGAAATCGTAGTTGAAATGTCTAGAAAAAGTTTAATCTTCTTCGAATTTACAAAAAAAAATAGAAATCAGAAAATTGCTTCCGTTGATATTGTTTTGTTAAATCCTTTAAAAGCTTATGCTACAAAAGTTCATGAAACCTTGTTTATTTGCACTTAACCTTAATTTTTACAAAAAATCGTGACATCGCCAAATCAGGCTCCAAGAAATAATAAAAATGAAGTAAGTCCCCAAAAGTATCGGACTTTGCAAAGTCCAGGGGCCTAATTCCGTAAAATAAAAACGATCAAACGTTATCGTTTTGGCATACCCATCTCTATCACATCTAAAGGAATAGATAGGGACAGCTATTGCCAAAACGATATCGTTCGATCGTTTTCGTTTTACGAAATCAGGCTCCAGGCTTGTAAAAGAATGCAATCTTGAATCAATTCAATAATTTGATTGAAATGCTAAAACGAAAATATGTTTTTGGTTGATAAAAACCGTGATATTCATGAAACGTCAACATTTGTCTGGCAAAATAATGCACAGAAAATTGTTTGTCTTTGAAAAATTATGTGGAGACTTTTGCTTGTACAGTTTGAAAAAAAAAACGTTTGGATTTTGCGTTTGAACTGCGTACTGCTCAAGAAAAATCCGAGACAAAATTTGTCCTGGGAAAAAATTTGTATGAGAAATAAAACTTTCCCCGAACTTTAATCAAAAAATTAGAATAATTTTTTATTCCCATTCATTTTACTGCAATCAATTGAATGCAATTTTTTGGGAATATACATGCATTCTTTGTATTCTTTTGCATTCAATGAATGCAATCGTTAAGTTGAATTCAATAAATGATTTTCAAAGAATGCATTCTTTTACAAGCCAACAATCAAAACGCAAATTCTCAAATTTTGTGATTTTTTTTTGGGTAATATTTCAAATGACAAAAAAAATTAAATTTCATCAAATTTATCTCTTACCTATATATCATCTATTTTGAGAACTTATGTAGGTGTGTTTTTTTTTGCAGTCCCTTGGACAGTTGGTTAAAAAAAAACAACAACGGGGATAAGCGAAGCCATCACAAAATGCAGTTTTCATACAAAATTATTGATAACAATAATGAAATTCACGACAGTATATAACACAATTTTTCTGCGCGATTAAGTTAAGCCCGAGCCGAGAATTCTCTGGGATTAGCTAAGCCCACAGGCGATCAGTTGTTGTTGCATTTGACATGTTAATTGTTTAGGACCGACGTCGTTTTTATCATCCAATTCTCCCGGTTCCAAAAATGACACGCTTTTTATTTCTTTTAAAATTTTAGGAACTTATTTATTGGGGTCTAATTTCGTGGAGCCGCTTTATTTAAGAGATTCCCGGTTATGAAAGAAAACTCGTCAAAATTTGTTACCCTTGAATATTTTATTCTCTCGAAAAATTTTCTGCTATCACGGGAAAAATCTCCCTCAAAATGAATTTTCCTCAAACAAAAATCCAATTTAATGACAGTCACCCAAAAAAAAAATTAATTCACGATACCAATAAATTCTCTAGAGAAACTTTTGAGCATCATTCACACACAATTCTAATTTTTCAAAGGAGGGAAATATTTCAAGGGAAATTTTTGTGTTTGAAATGGAGCTGGCTATCACCCCTTGATTAAGCAATCATCTAAAAAAATCTTTTAACAATATATATATATATTTTTAACAATAAAATCCTATAAGCAATACAAAATCTTTAAAAAGTTGAATATAATTATTTTTGTTGGACTTTTAATTTTTTTAAATTATTTTATCAGTTTACTCGGATTTCCCAAAATCACCAATTCACCAAATTTTGTGATAATCGGATTTGCACTGTGCACCATGAACTTCCTTCAAAAAATCGTAGTGGAATTTAGAAATTTGATGGAGAAGTCACAGAACTTTACCTCAGAAAAAAGATTAATTTTTTGATCTTCTGTTTGGAAATTTTTTTATTGTCGTCAAAAAATGTCTCATTCTTTTCAAAGCAAGACATTTGCAGAGGAAATCAGTGAATGGTTCCTATTCTTGTTGGTCCCAACCGCTACGACAGTGAGGATTGTAAGAAATGCCCCAATTTGCAACATCCTCTCCTTTGAACGATTGTTCAGTAAAGGGCGCAATAATACCGGTGACTTGCGCGAAATATAAGAGTCACAATTAACCAATTAAGTCTGTGAAGGTTCATATCACATTTGATAGCTTACGAGCAAATAATCACATCAAAAATGTGATTTTTTTACTTTTTTACTTTACTTACTTTTACAACAAATTTTCTCGAAAACGGCTCCAACGATTTTGACTAAACTTCTTACCTGGAATGACCAAATCGATTGTAAAAAAATCCTTTATTTCAGGTTTTTGCCTTGCCAAGAAATGCGCTTTACAGAAAAATGAGAAAATGATCTTATTTTTGAGTTATTTACCTTTATCTTCATCTTGGGTCTTGCAATCTGCTGTTTATTAATAGTTCAAATAATACTCCGTTTAAATTTGGAGATAACTTTAATTTACAAATAAAAATCAAACGAAATTTTTTTTAAGTAACTGCATACCTACTTTTATTTTTAATACTTCTGACTTTATTTAACATTTTTTTTTTTTTTTTTAATTTAGTTCCATTATAGTTGTTAATAACGACAAAAGAAAGTTCGTCCGATCCAGTCATTAGTTGTTTTAATTTTAAATAAAGGGTTTTCATTTTGAATAGACCACTATTTGAGCACCTGTCACTTTGAAAGCTGTCATCTTTTGACATTTGACAAGTAAAAACTACGCCATTACTAAAAATGGAACGATACACTGTTCAACAACGCATTGAAATTGTTGAAATTCACTACAAGATGGCGCTACGTGCCACACAAAACGAAACAATCGCAATTTTACAAGAAAAGTTTCCTGAGTGTTATTTCTCGACGAGGTGATCACAATTGGCCACCAAAATCTTCTGATTTAACACCTTTATGTCCAATTTCATAAACAAACATTAAAAGCACTTTTATCGAAAATCCTCTTAAATTTTATCAGGCCCTTAAATATTTTTAGTTTCACCAATCTATAAAAGGGAAATTTCAGGGAAATTTTTGTTAAAATCGAGTTCTCTTCACATCCCTGGAAAAATAAATTGGTTTTTTTCTTTCTAATAAGCGAAATGTATGAGAAAAAAGAGAAAGCATTATATATTGAAACAAATGCCAAGAATTGCAAAATAAATCGGTAAACTTCTTCAAAATCAAAAAAAGAACATTGGGCCGCTGCGGAAAGGTTTCAAATAAATTTAACAATGAATGCGCATATAAAAAGAAGATAACGAGAAAAAAATTACATACAAAAAATGGGCTAAATGATATTGTTGTATCTCCAAAAATTGAAAATTAAAATGTTTCAAAATTTGCAAATTTCAGCTGAAATATCCTCTTGTTAACTGCATCTGATGACATTTTAATGACACTTTTAAAATTTAATGAGCCAAAAATGGGCATTATGTTTATAAGGGTGTTTAAAAGGTCGTGCTTTGTAAAACCAAAATATCCTATTTTAAAGTTTAGAAGCCTCTTAAATGTTTAAAAGTCCTTCGTGAAATCGGCCATTAGACTTATTTCCTTGGGGCCACGTAAAAGATAAGGTTTATGCAAATACTCCACAATCGATTCAAGACCTTAAAAATTTGAATTTGTGAAGTTATCGAGGACATACAGCCACAAATGTTCGAACTGGTCATAAAAAATTTCATGAAAAGGATATGGTGCTGCAACCGTAGCCGTGGCGGCCATTTGGCTGATATCGTTTTCCATTTTTAATGGTATACCTACCTTACTCTTTACAATAAAATAAACATCCATTGATTTCTCTTGAAAAATACTCGTTTTTTTTTAATATCAAAATGAAATCTCTTATTGGGAAACCCTGTATTTTTTTTTTTTAATAGAGAGAGATAGAAATAGTTATTTTTTTGTAAAAAATATTATTATTTAATAAAAATGAAAATAATAGTTTTGTTTTTATTTAAAACTTTATTTCATGAATTAGATTTGCGACGCGTTTAGGATTGTTTACTCCATCCTCGGGCGAAATACCTTTGTTTGATGTTAATTTGGTGATGTCAAATTGTGTGTTAAATTGTCCTTTTTTAAGTAATTGTTTCGTTCGTATTTAATTGGAGTTTCGTATAATAAGTCGCGTCGCAAATCTAATTTATAAAATAAAGTTGTGAAAATAAAGTTTTAAATAAAATTAATAAATATAAAAAAAAAAAAAAATTAATTTTCATTTTTATTAAACAATAATATTTTTCATATATAACACAACTTGGAGACAAATAAGCCAAAAAATTTATTTTTTGTGTTTCAAGTTTCAGGTTCTCTCAAAAAAACATCCTTATTTATATGAAAAACATTTTTTTAATATATAATTTCAGTTCAAACTTGATCTGTAAATTAGACTTCAAGCCTTTCAAAAATTCTCTGGTTGTCAAAAATGGTTCTGGGGAGAAAATTCATCAGAAAATAGATAACTTACTTACTTTTCTGGAGTTACCAAAAAATTTCAAGCTTCAATTTTATTTAACGAAAATTACTGATTTCCTTTCTACCTGTGCGCCAGAGAATTAATTGTCTTTCATTCTCACTTCTTTTGATTGCCCATGATTGGTCATATATCGTCACCTGAATGCAAGAACCAGCTAACTCGATTTTTAAAATTTTTGAGATGTTAGGGTTTTTGCTACTTTGAATCGATTTGCATCGAAATTGTAACCTTTACTACAACCAGTAGCGCAGACAAAACATGGTGTTATTATTTTATCAATATACTATCATGCAAAAAATGGAGTGTAAAAAAGAGGCCAAAAAGTTCTTTGCGACTTTCTCAAAAATTCGAAAATTGAGTTAGCTGGTTCTTGCATTCAGGTGACGATATAACCTCGTTATGCCCCTCAATTTTAAACTTATCTGTTATTTACTTTTTATAACATTCTACAATCCAAATTCTCAATGATATAGAAATAGCTTTGATCAAAGCAATATATAGGGAATTTAGTTATCTCAAATTCGATTAATGTTTGTGGAGATATATTCGCTCCTCCTTTCCATCATCTGCACGATGCATGACCAAATAACTCCTTCCAATCAAAAGCAATGTGGCCATCGAATCAAAATCAGAATTGAATCGACACATCTAAAACTATGCACCTACATATCTGTGGAATCGACTCACACGTCATCGCTTTGACCAGAACAGGCACATGATTTAGCTGTTGGCTGGCTGCTGGTTGCATTCATCGCTTGTCTATTCTATACGGTTACGGTAGCATGATGGCAGAATCAGAATTTGAATCGAAAAACAAATTAACATCTCAGCTTGAGTGATGAAGACATATACATCCTTTACCTCTACCTCTGTATACCTCTCTCTCTCATGCTAATTTTGAGAATTTATAGCCGGAACTTTTAGCATTTAAAATCTCGAAAAAGAGGGGAATTATATATGTTCATCTACATACAAGAAGTCAAAAAAAAAAAAAATTATTAACAGTCCATTAAAGTGATATGCATTTTTGATGAAACATTTTCTGCTCTTGCTGCTCGATATATAAACATTTATTAAAAGATATAGCGGCAAGCAAAACTGATTACATCCCTTGACCAATTCGTTATCACAGTACTTCAATAAATAAACACGATTAATGTGCAACTGAGTTTCTGGCTATGGCACACATATATACATATGAGGCACCAAGCATAACTAATTGCTTTCCCATGTTTCGAAATCGATTAAAGGACCTTCATCAGCATGACCCAAAACCCAAGCACATATATAACACAAACGAGAACGAGAATCAAAAACAACGACCGTGTGTCCTGTTCCTGTTCTATCCTGTCCTTTCTCTTCTCTGATTCCTGATGAACTGTATTTGTTGTATTAGAAAAATCTATATATGTATGCATATGTAGAAGGAGAAGAGAGTTGCACCAGCATTAGCTAATTAGAAGATCAATTTTTCATGTTAGGTCATTTCTCTATATCGATGAAGGAGCATTAAGATAATCAAATATTTTGGTATAGAATTTTGGTGGGGGGGGGGGGGGGGAAGGGGACACACAAAAAAAAACACAAGGAACCTCAAAATAAACAACAAAAAAGTAAGGGTGATAAACTGCTTTTGTGTTTTTCTGGTTGTTCCACATAATTTGTTATAGAAAGAGTGACATTTTTTTTTTATCGATTGTTTTTCGATTACGGACGAATTAGTTCCAGTCAGTCATTTAATTGACTTTGAAAAATATTTGTCGACCCTGCTACACTTCTGGTGTATGTTTATATGGTACATATATTGTTTTGAAAGCAAAAGATTAGGTTATCACTTTTATATAAATTATCACTTGGCAGAGGGTGTGTTTGTACTTTATGATGAATTTTGTTTAGTGATAAAATTAAATTTAGTTAAAAAAATGTTTTTTTTTTTTGTGAATAGGAAATTTTATTATTAACCAATTTGAAGAAAAAATGCTGATACATAACCAATAACTCAATGAAAAGGCCTTCAGTAATTATCGAATCATATAAAAATGAATTGCGCCCATAACTCAGCTGAAAATCTTTCGATTTCAATGGGGATTTTTTTTTTGTTGAATTCGCATTGAAACCGGAGGGCTGGAAGCAGAAAATGGTAAATTTCAACTTGAAAGTGGAAAAATCGTAAAAATCAGAAATTGCATACTTTCAGGGGCTTACAGGTGGTAATCAGCGTTGCCGAAGTGGTACAATCGTGCTTTTTTGACACGAACATTTTTAAACCGGAGTGCGGGGAGCAGAAAATGATAAATTTCAACTGAAAAGTGGGCAAATCGTAAAAACACGAAATTGCATACTTTCAGGGGTAAATTGGTGGCAATCAGCGTTGCCGAAGTGGCACAATCGTGCTTTTTTGACACGGACATTTTGAAACCGGAGGGCGGGGAGCAGAAAATGATAAATTTCAACTGGAAAGTGTAAAAATTGTGAAAACCTTAAAATGCATACTTTCAGGGGATTACAGGTGGTAATCAACATTGCCGAAATGGCAAAATCGAGCTTTTATGACACGAAAATTTTGAAACCGGAGGGCGGGGAGCAGAAAATGGTAACTTTCAACTGGAAAGTGTAAAAATTTTAAAAACCAGAAATTGCATACTTTCAGGGGTTTACAGGTGGTAATCAGCGTTGTCGAAGTGGCACAATCGTGCTTTTTTGACACGAAATTTTTGAAACCGGAGGGTGGGGAGCAGAAAATGGTAAATTTCAACTGGAATGTGGGAAAATCGTAAAAACCCGAAATTGTATACTTTCAGGGGTTAATGGGTTGCGCTCAGCGTTGCCGAAGTAGCACAAGACTGTTTTTTGACACGAAAATTTCGTCGTGGCACGTTGCCCGGTGGCATAAATAATTTAATTTGGCACGTTTTTCTTAATTCCATTTTTTACTTCAAATAAAGCGGACTTTGAAAAATTAG
The DNA here is from genome assembly GCA_929447395.1 of Epistrophe grossulariae. Classification (NCBI taxonomy): domain Eukaryota; kingdom Metazoa; phylum Arthropoda; class Insecta; order Diptera; family Syrphidae; genus Epistrophe; species Epistrophe grossulariae. Next base: position 12,719,138 of record OV839567.1, on the reverse strand, counting down.
GAAATTTGCTTCAAATGTTGTAAAAACTGTCAGAAACTCTTATATTTTGATAGACATAGAGAACAAATATAGAGCGAATTATTTTTTCTAAGTTTTTGATGTATATTTCATCACCCCACAATTAATTAAATTATAGTTTTTTTTAATATAAGATTTCGAGTTTTTCTTTTCATATGGAACAAAAATCGCACTTTTTTTTTTAGAAAATATGGCACGGATATTTATTTTTGGGCGGCAACGCTGGTGGCGATAATTAAAAATTCCACTTTGTATGGGAAGGAGAAAATATTTTAAGGAATGTCAAGTACTATGGAATTCATAATCGGCTAATTTGGTCCCTCGGGGAAAGTGGTTTACCAACAGATGGCGTTGTTGTCCTCTTAGACTCCTAAGTTTCTGTATAAAAATTATTGGAGTGTACCCAAAAATTTGTAGTAGAGGAGTTTTTGAAGACCCTTGAAATTTAATTTTCCCTTATTTTAAAATGCTAAAATTCAAGAAAAAACCTATGTGAAGCCGGTTGGACCAACAGTACACAAATCAAAGGTATTATATTGCGCAGGTTGTCAAAGTTGGAAGTGTCAAAAAATTAAAAATGGCTGTTCCAGTGCCCACAGGAACTCAGCACGCATCATTAGAAACAACAACAAAATATTGAAATTAGACAAGTAAAGGGACACTGGATCCACCATTTTACCACCATAATACCTCAATTTTGACAGATGCGCAGATATGTGCACTATGGGTTGGACCAGCTAGTTAATCTATAAAAATGAATTGTTTTTTGTGTTTGTACGCGCGTAACTCAGCTGAAAATCATCCTATTTCCAAATGGATTTGTTTGTATGTTACATTCGTATTGAACACGGTAAAGAAAACCTACGCAGCTAAAAATTTCGAAATTTCGACTAGAAAATGGGAAAATCATGAAAATCCAAAATTGCATACTTTCAGGGGTCATCTGGTTGAGATATTTGAAATTCCAATTTGTATGAGGAGAAAAAAATATTGATTCTAAGAAATGACAAACACTACGAAATCGAAATTTGGCTAATTTGGGATCGCCAACAGATGGCGTTATCCTCTAAGACTGCTAAGTTTCTGTATAAAAATAGTTGGAGCTTGCCAAAAAATTCATAGTAACGGGTTGTTTGAGGACTCTTGAAATTTCATTTTCTCTTTTTGTTTAAAATGCTATAAAATTCAAGAAGAAAAATTCATTTGCGAATCTGGGTGGACCAGCTAGATTATCTATAAAAATTAATTGGTTTTCTGTTTGTAAGCGCATAAGTCGGTTGAAATCAACAGATTTGTATGGGTATTTTTTTTTGTTGGATTCGTTTTGAACACGGTAAAGACAATTAGGAGTCAAAAATTAGAAATTTCGACAGTAAAAGTGAAAATAATCATGAAAACCCAATATTGCATACTTTCAAGGGTTCATGGTGGAGATATTTGATAAATTTTATTTTCATTTTTTTAAATAAAAAATTTCGTGCAAAGCCTGGTGGGCCAGCTAGTTACAATATTAAGATTTATTTATATGCAAATACAAAAATTTAAATCCATTCCAAAATGCCCCAATAGCTTTTGGAAAAATTGAGTGTTAAAAGCTTATACCTTTTAAAAATAGTAACCGAAGGTAATATTTACATTAAATTTTAATTAAAAATTAAAAATCATTTCAAATATTTTGTTTAAAAATATATATAAATTCATGTATGTAAATGTACTTCTGCTACCATATTGTATTGAAATATTTAACTACCGCACATCGAAAGTTATTGATACGAAAACAATTTATTGACAATCAACAATATTGTTGTTATTATTGTTATTTAACGAAATTACTTTTTCCTGTTAACTTTATATAAATGATGATATTCTCTAACCAGAAGTTCATTAAATTAAAAAAAAAATATATATTTATATACATAAGTACTCGTAATATATAAAATATTGAAATAACAAATAATTTCATAAATACCTATTCAAAATAAAGTCAATTTAAAAATTAAAACAAAAAAGAAAAAGACCCCCCAATCATATCGTTTGCCCGTGGCTGTATATATATTGAAAACAAAATAAATATATAATAATGTAAATGTTTTTTTTTTTTCTTTATTTTGTTTTTTAAGTTTTGTTTTTGTTGTTTGCATAAATTTAAAATCGAAATTTATGTAATTTTGTATTCAATGTTGTCCGAATTTTTTTTGTTTTGTTTGTCTCAAAAAAACCAAAAGCAATATAAGTACCTACCTATGGATAGTAATATTTAGTAGAACAAAAAATAAACATTTTCCAATTTGATACCTTTATGATAAAAAATACTAAAGCCGATAGGTACTCTTGGATACTGACTGTTCTGCTTGACATAAAAATTCACAAATTCACATGCCCTTATAGCTAGCTAGACATATACATACATACAATGCTGTGAAAAAATAAGTTGGAAAATATTTATATATACAGTAGAATCTCGGAGAGATGAACGGTTCTATAAAATGAATAACTCGAAAAGATGAACGAAATATTTTCAACTTATTGCTCAAAAAGCTCGGGTTGAAATTTTGTACATTAAAAGATGAACGCTTTACTCCCAACTTAATTTTTTTACTTTTTCTTTGCCTTTAGTTCCTCTTACAATATTTATGTAGAATTTATTTTTCTTCTTCAACCCAAAATGAACAATTCGAAACGATGAACCTAATTTATATCTGTTCATCTTTTCGAGATTCTACTGTAGTTTACAGTATTTACATTCTACAGCCTTTATGTCGCTTTATAGGAAGAAGCTGGGGTCAGTTGGAGGGTGTCCAGGTTCAATTCCAAAGAAAATAATTCAAATTTGGGGTTTGAAAAAAAGTCGCGACAGTCGACTATAAAAATGTTTTCCATGGCGAATTTTTAAAAATTCGCTCCATCGAATTATCACTTCAAGCCTGATTCACAAAGTGGCGAGAAAACGACACGTAGCGATCGTGACTTGATCTCTTGGTAGTTTTCCTTTTTTATCGTCTCGTAGGCCGTCGCATCGCGTCTAAGTTAAAAAAATTTTAAAAAAGACGCTAATTTACGATGAGAAAAACTTTATTACATATTATTTATTCATTCTTTCAAGTTTCTTTTTAAGAAAGAACAACTTCAAAGAGATTTTGTCACACTTGAGTGACCAATGCGAAATATTCGCAATGACGACGAAATTTTCTCTTGTCAAAAATAATAAATTAGAATACTTACCGCAAAAAGAACAACAAATTTTTCGCTTTTGCGAAGGTTTTCATCGTCGTAGGTCGATCGTTGAAGTTGTTATTTTATTGTTCATTGTCAAATTGTTATTTTTGTTTTAAAATTAAGTTAAAGTTGTTTTAATAGCAAAATAAGAAAAACTAAAAAAAATTTATCAATTTTGAAAGTATAAATGTCACGTGAAGTACCTACCTGTAAAAATATAATTAAAAAAATAAATGGCAGACTGTGGTTTTGGTAGGAGCGATTTTTAATCGTACGATTCAATGATGATCGCTTAAATTTTGAAATGTTCACATTTCTTATATGTTTTGGTGTCGGTGATAACGATTTGAACTCGCTCAAGTAAACGAAAAAACCAATTGAAAGCGATTGAAATTTCGATTTGTCTTCTAATGGATCGATGAAAGCGATTTCAAGTGATTTTTGAAGTGATTACAAGATTTTTTTAAATGTTACAAAGCAACCAAATAACTAAAAGATTGATCGATCGCTACATTTAGTAATTGAAAGCTATGCACTGAAATCCCACCGTTCGCGCAAATTTTCTTTAGCGATCAATTGCTTGAAATCACTTATACTCGAGTGAATAAAAATTTCTGCGATCGAAACCAAATTTGCTTCAGCGATCAATAGCTTGAAATCATTTACTCGAGGGATTAAAAATCGCTGCCACAGACACCATTAATGTGGACAGACGCTTTAATTTTAGTCTGTAAATTTGGCAACGAAGTTTAGTCGCTTTTCTACACTGAATATTTCGCATTGGTTAAGGAGAGATTTGAATAGAATTTAATGACAAAAAGTGTTTTTCACAAAAAAAAAAACAGAGATTTTAATACTGAGCGTCCCTTTATATAAAAATTAATTCTAGTCCATATATCACATTTAGGCCCTAAGACTTTTTGAGCCTTTAGCGTATTATATTCATAATTTTTTCTGGAAATCAACCTACTTCTCGGCGGCTTATCTAAACCCTTTTTTCAACCCCTAGTATTTGTCGAACAATTACCTTTAAAACACTCGCTTAAGAAAAACTTGCTTTAGTGAAAATCCCGGATACCTGCCTGAAACATTTTTTCAGCCAAAATTTATATTTTTCATTTCAACAGAAATTTGCTGAACACTTTCACTTATTTTTTATTTTTCACCTCCACCAAATTTTCACTCCGAAAATGACATTTAAATTTCTGATAGATATACATATGTCACAACCGTTTGAATTTATAAGTCCGCTTGAGTTGATTTTTTTTCACTTATCCGGACTCCGCTTGAGTGAAATATTTGAAGTAAAACTTCTTTTGCGGCATGGGGGTAAACAATTTTTCTATGGAGCTGTCAGTGACATGTCAAACCGACATACAAATTCCCGTCACGAATTACAAAATTCAGCGTCACGATTTTGCAACGGTTCTGAGTTTCAAATCGGGTGCTCTGAGTGGTAGGACTTGAAAAATACTTGCCCTGTTGTCGTGAAAGAAGTTTTACTTCTAGCGCGTGTACATAAGTACGCACACTCTTTTTTTTCACTTAAGCAGGTTTCGTTTAAGTGAAAAAACCCGCTTAAGTGAAAGAAAGACTTTGATATTTTGCCGTTTCTCTTAAGTGGGTTTTACTGTATTTGAATTTTTTCCCTATTCAACACTCCTAAAAAGTAAAATTTTGTAATAACTTTGAACATAAACCATAACATGTGCTACTTTTTTTTTCAAGAGTCAACCTACTGCCACCTCCATTTTAATATTTGTGTTTTCTATTAACCATTAATTAAAGATCACAATGGACCAACAGGCCCCCGTGAACGCACAGCCTCAGGGCTGGGCACGCCCCTCCTAACCTAACCTAACCATTAATTTTAGAATGTTTTATTCAGCTGCACTGAATCTAAGGATATTTTGTTTTGAAAATCCGCTTACTACCACGCCCACTTTGCTGGTATTTGATTTTGTTTTGTTGGTATTTAATGTTTTATTTGATAGTTTGACTTTCTAATATATCTTTATTTTTGTAGAAAATTAAATTCTCTACAGTTTTGGTTAACATACTTTTACCATGAAAACAAAAATGAAAAAGTTATGATAAAAATAGAAAAAAGTTTTCAAGAAAAATGTCATTTAATCAATAAAAATTAAAAACCCTTAAAATTATATTTTCCTTAAAATTTTTTTTCTATTTTTTATTATATAACTTTTTTATTTTCGTTTTTTTTTTTTTTGGTAAAAGTACGATAATCAAAACTGTAGAAAATTCAATTTTCTACAAAAATGTGATAGAATTTTGTTGGTGAGACTTATGGTTCCCAAGATAAGAAGAAAACCCTTTTACAACCAGTTTTATAAGGGCCCATAGTTATAGCTTTCATTATTTCTAGTCAAACAAATATTTTATTTTGGTCCCAATTTTCACATGAAATTAATTTCTTTATTTCAACGATTGAATTACCTTACCATTGATCATTGAAATTTAAGAAATCTTTTTATGTGAAAGTTTAGGTTAAAATAAAATATCTTTTTGACTAAAAATAATAATTGAGTCAAGAGCTTTTTATTGCGGTTGATGCGGAATCATTGATTTTGCTTTTAACGTGTCTCAAAATAAGAATTTAAAATTTTCAATAATGAATTTAAATGAAAGCTATAACTGGCACCTAAGATGGCAGCCAAATGGGACGGGGCTAACAACCCGCAGAAAATAGTTTTATATACGAAAAAAAAGTTTTTATTTATCTGACAACGTCCCCAAATGGATTGACAAATTTTCCGTAAATAATTATCTGCCAAAACGGTGTGCACTGAACTGAAAATTTTCAACCTCTGACAATATTGTCAGAAACTTCATTGTCAGGACATTTTGTGGGCGTTTTTCTTTTTTTGTTCAGAGTAGAGCTCTGAACAGAGTCTGAACACTCCGAACATACTCTGAGCGATCTCTGAACAGAGCGTGCTTTGCTCTGAAAGTTCAGATTTATTTAAAGAAACCCGCTTCCCCAGCTGTCACTTTTTTATTTGTTCACAGTTGTCATTTTCTTTGTGTTCAGCTATTCAACTCCGCCTGCTCTATCAATTTATTCTGAGCTCCTAGAGCGTGCTCTGAACATGCTCAGAGCGAAAAAAGAAACACAAAATTGGAGCTCTGAATGCTCTGACCTAAAAAAGAAACACGATCTTTTGTTTGACAGTTCAGGCTCTGCTCTAAACTAAAAAAGAAAAACGCCCTGTAAGACCAACCATGTGACAGTGAAACTGAAAGATTTTGAAGGACAAATCTGCCAACCGTGCAGTGAACAGATAATAGGACTGTTCGCTTACTTGCCCGAAACCGCCAGATTCTACCAATTTTATTTTTTTTTATAAACTTTGACAGTCTTTCGGGCTAAAAATGGTATAGAAATGGGTAGTTTTGGGAAGTAAACGAATAAGGTTAATTTAACATTGTAAGAAAATTAGCTATTGGCCAAGTCATTTGCAGCTAGAGCATTGAAAGATCTGACAAATCGGCAGTTGCTGTAGTTGTAATAATTATTGGCCAACATTTATCGCACAGTAATGTCTCTTTGGATGGGACATATCTAACAAAAAACAACTCAGGCATAAAACGTCGAACTTTTTCGCTGTTCGGTATAGTTTGTTTTTTTTTTATTTTATTTTATTTTTTTTTTTGTTTCATCTCACACACTTTATGCACTCGTCGTTTTCCATATATACACAACTCATAAAAGTTTTTTTGAACTCATAAAAAAAGTAATAAACAAAAACTGGAACAAGCAGTAGCAGTAAGAGTATATCGTATACGCGAGATAAAAAAAAAAAAACACAATCATAAAAAATATATGTGTACATCCAGGATGAGTCCAGCAGCCCTTGGGGCGGTGTCAGTTTTACAAAACATTTCCTGTAATAGTGTTTCCTATGTCAAACAACGTATATATGAAGGTAACAAAAAAAAATGTATCTTTTATCTTTTTCCTTGTATATCCACTTAACTAATAAGCACTGGGGGTTCATTCTCTTCCTATGTATGCCTCTCTTGTCCATCTTGCGACAACATGGACGTGTCATACCTATTCTATATGCGACATTTTGACAATGAATTGAATTCACTTGTGATTAAGGAAGTCTGACATTTGAAATTGACAACATAGCTAAGCTATATACACACTGCAGTGATTCTCAATTTATAAACATTTTGTTAAAAATTTTCAAAGTTTAGCAAACGTCAAATTGTATAGGTATGCTGCCATATTGCTTATGGTCTGTATCGGTGTGTTGGGGATTTTTCTGAGGGCTTTGCAAACAAAGTATATACAAAAGTGATTAATATGATTTTCACCTCACTCTCACTCTGATGAGGTTATTCTTCAAAGAAAAAAAGCTGGAAAATTAATTATTGTAAAAGAATATTTACGACTTTATATAGGTACAGACATTTTTGTTCAGCAAACAAACACAACAAAAAACAAAAACTGTCAACGTCAATAGCAGTTGTTGTTGGTTCTGCTGCTTCGGTTGCTGCTGCTGCCGATCCTGATGCTGCCATTCACTGTTTAATGTGCTTTGCCCCATGGGTGGTTTTCGGTTGGCTACAATTGAACAAGCGACTAATTAAAGAGTGAACATTTTCAAATACCCTCAAGGTGGACTTATACATAAATACATAGGATATATACTCAACTAGGTTAGGTATAATATTGAAAAATGATGGAAATAATTGAAAGCCTGATGCTATATAAGCTTTTGTGAGAGAGTCCGTATATATATGTATAATCGTATAGGTATATGTTCAGCTCAGCATAGGATTAAGTTGCGGTGCAAATATCAGCACCTGGGGGAATTCAGAAACTATCTGTGCAAACAGTTTAACCACACAAACGATTATATCGAAAGTGGAAGACGGAATGTTGTGGCGGCTTGTTGAAAACTAAAAGTGGTTATACCCTAAGTTGTGTTACCTTCATCAGTATATATATACTCTTTATAAGTCTATAATACATCTATATTTATACATATAATACCGTTGCTGCTGCTTGCCCATTCCATTAAGCGGTTGCAAATGGAAATAATTATTATCGACAATGCATGGCATAGTAGTGTTTCGAAAAATTTGCTGACCGAGTTAATGAGGTGTTACAATTTGTGAAAGGAAAATTAATGGTGAATTTTTATATCAAAGGAGAAAATGTAGGTGCCTATATGACACAGAACAAACTGAAAATGTGGTCAAGTAAAAGCTCTAACATTATACATTCCGGTTGATATTAACACCAGGGGCCTATTTCACGGAACATACATCACATATACATTGTATGAATGTATGTACCTTAAAGTAGTCGCCAAATTTGGCTCATTGTAAATTTTAAATTTTTAGAAAAACTATGCGTCAACTTAGAAAACGCATAATTTAAAAAAAAATTAAAATTTAGGACCACTCTTATGGGGCCTATTTTACGTCACATATAACGGGTGATTTTTTAAGAGGTTTAGAACTTTTAAAAAAAAAAAAACACAAAAAATTCGAAAAAATGAATGAAATATTTATTTGAATCGATAGTTTGAACCTTGCAATTTAATGTTTAAAGATAATTTCATGCAAATGTTGACCGCGGCTGCGTCTCAGGTAGCCCATCCGCTGAGTCCAATTTTGGCATACTCTTTCACACATATCGGCCGGTATCTCACGAATGAATGCATGGATGTTGGCTTCCAGTGCGTCAATCGAAGCGGGCTTGTCCCTATAGACATTAGCCTTGACATACCCCCACAAAAAATAGTCTAATGGTGTCAAATCGCACGATCTAGGCGGCCAATTGACCGGCCCGAAACGTGAAATTAACTGTTCACCAAACTCGCCTCGCAATTGCGCCATTGTTTCGCGTGCTGTGTGGCATGTGGCACCGTCTTGTTGAAACCACATATCATGCAAGTCAAGAACTTCCATTTCGGGCAAAAAAAAGTTTGTTATCATCGCTCGGTAGCGTTCACCATTGACAGTAACGCTGCGATTCGCATCATCTTTGAAGAAATATGGCCCAATAATGCCGCCGGCCCATAAACCGCACCAAACAGTGGCTTTTTCGGGATGCATTGGTAGCTGTTGCAATGCTTTTGGCTGATCTTCACTCCAAATGCGGCAGTTGTGCTTATTTACGTACCCATTCAACCAAAAATGAGCCTCATCGCTGAACACAATTTTTCGATAAAAAAGCGGATCCTCGGCCAGCTTTCCAAGAGCCCATTCACCAAAAATTCGGCGTTGTGGTAGGTCGGCTGGCTTTAGTTCTTGCACCAGCTGTATCTTAAAAGGCTTTACGCCCAAATCCTTCCGCAAAATTTTCCACGTAGTGCTGTAACAAAGGCCTAACTGCTGGGAACGGCGCCGAATCGACATTTCGCGGTCTTCTGTCACACTAGCTGATACGGCCGCAATATTTTCTTCACTACGCACAGTACGTAAACGTGTTGGTGGTTTAATGTCCAACAAAGTAAATTTGGTGCGAAATTTGGTCACAATCTTCCGAATAGACTGCTCAGAAGGTCGAGAATGCCGACCATAAAATGGAAGCAGCGCGCGATGAACATTTCGAACCGAGCACGAATTTTGATAGTAAAATTCAATAATTTGCAAGCGTTGTTCATTTGTAAGACGATCCATGGTTAAATTGCAAACCAAACTGAAGCTGTTTGACAGTGACACAAGGTACTAAACACACGTCAGCTGTCAAAACCAGTGTTGCCAAAACCAAACCAGCTAAAAAATCACCCTTTACATTTCTGTGATGTATGTGATGTATATGTTCTGTGAAATAGGCCCCAGATTGTCGCTGTGTTATAATTTTTAAATTGTAAGAAAAATAAATTCCCAACACATAATTTGCAGTCAAAAACTCCTGCCGACCAATTTCGAGTTTTAAAATAACAAAACAAAAATGCAGGCTACATTGTTCGTTTACTTCCCCAAAGTATACGCATTTTTACCATATTTACCTCAAAAGACTGTCAAAGTTGTTATTAAGCAATGAAGCGAACAGATCTTTTGTGTATATGAACATTTTTGGGGACGGGAAGCAAATTCAAATATTTAGGGGCCAGTTCTAGCTTTCATTGAAACTCATAATTGAAAATTTAAATTTTAAGTTTTGAGGCACTTAAAAAGCGAAATCAGTGATTATTTTGTTTCCAACATAAAGCTAATGACTTAATTATTAATTCTTTCCAAAAAAAAATGTTCATTTTAGCCCAACTTAACACGTAAAAAGAGTTCCTTTATTTCAATGATTGAACTGCCTTACCATTAATCATTGAAATCTTAAAAGTCATTTTATGTGAAAAGTTGGGCACAAATTAAATTTTTTTTTTTACTAGAAATAATAATTGAGTCATTTCATTGGCGTCAAAATGTTTACTGATTTTTAATCTTTCAATGATGAGTTTCAATGAAAGCTATAACTGTTCCCTTAGGGGCCAGTTTATTTTGGTGCCAATAAAAAGCTCTTGATTCAATTATTATTTCCAGTCAAAAAAATATTTCATTTTGGCCCAATCTTTTACATAAAACGATTTCTAAAATTTCAATGATCAATGATAAGGTAGTTAAACCATTGAAATAAAGAAATTCATTTGATTTGTAAGGTTTGGCCAAAATGAAAAAAATTTTTGACTGAAATTAATAATTGAGCCATCACCCTTTTATAGGCATCAAAATATTCTCTGATTTTGCTTTCAAAGTGTCTCAAAATAGGAAATTAAATTTTTCAATGATGTGTTTCAATGAAAGCTATAACTGGCCCCTTAATTATTGATTTTTTCCAAAAAAATCTTCAATTTAGCCCAACTTAATACGTAAAAAGAATTTCTTTATTTCAATGATCGAACTGCCTTACCATTGATCATTGAAATCTAAAAAGTCAAAATTAAATATTTTTTTCACTAAAAAATAATAATTGAGTCATCAACTTTTCATTGGCATCAACATACATATTTACTGATTTTAAATCTTTCAATGATGAGTTTCAATAAAAGCTATAATTGTTCCCTTAAAAGAAAAAATTATACAGAATTTACCAGAAATTGAAAGAATTTTAATGGAGATGTAGGTACATATATGGTACCAGAGACAGAAGATTAACAACTATACAAAAATTAAGTAAATTCTCATTTCTAGCTATTCGATTTTTAAACGAATAAAAGTTTACCGTGTGAACAAGCCCGCTTTTTGTTTTGTAAAAACCGATTTAAAAACGTGCATTTAATTGTCGTGTGAACTAGGCCTAAAGCGGCCGTATATGTCAATAAGATTTCCAAATTCTCCATTCATATACTTTTACAATTTCACCACCCACCACACCATCCACATTCCACAGTATACAGACTACAGAGTACCTACAGTCTACACACCTATTTTTTGGCATTCTTCCATTCTCCTCTCCCATATCTCAACATCTGCGCTGCATCATGCATGACCGATCTCCTATTTCATATTTTTATGTCATCGTCCCTCGATAAGGAGAAAAGTTCTCTGGGAGATTTTTTTGTTCTTTGTAAAGAGAAAGTAATATAAACTGCAATACCATGCAGGTGGATTAGTTACTTTTTTTCATGATACAACACGTTCAGTTCAGTTCATAATGTGCTTTCGTTTCTTCATTTGCTCCGCGATCGGTAAACAAAATAAAAATTTTTTAAATATAAATTTCTGACTAATGTAAGAGTATTGAAAATATAATAAAAATGTAAACCAAGTGATACACGTGCATTTCACAAAAACAAAAGAAATTCATTAGAAATTTCTAATGTGCGGTATTGAAAAATTGATAAAAAATCTTAACCAAGTGACACGAGGTTCGGTTCACAAAAGAAGTACTTACCTATTTTTTTTTTTTAATATTAATTTCTAATGTGCGATATTAAAAATTCAATAAAAATGTTAACCAAGTGATAAAATTCGTGTTTAAAAGAAAAAATTAGTGAATTCGATCGCTTTGAATGTGATTTCTTTTTTTTTTTCAAATGTGAATTTTTAATGCTTTAATTTTGAATGTCGGTATTGTCGTCGAGTTTTGGAAATGTCATAAGTGTCAATATTCTTCAAATCCGTTCGTATTAGATTTGTTTTTGTTAAAATACCTTCGTTTACCTACTACTTTACGAAAACAAATAGAAATTTAAGTTCTATAAACAAACCAATGTTCCTTTATTTTAACAACATCAATTTATTCTTTATTGAGAAAATCAACATTGGTATTTGACTTCATAGAATTATTAAACTTAAAGTGAGTATTATTTTAAATCAAACACATAAACACAATTTCTTCAACTTATTACTGAATACCTGTAGAGTAGCCACGTGTTTCTATAAAACTCTTATAAAAATTCCCGCTAAAACTAATGACACAAAATTTAACACAATTTAGTACTATTAGCCCTATTATGCGGTTTTTCGCTTGAATTTTCGTATTCTGCTGTATCAGACGGAGGAAAACGCTAATGTTTCAGAAAGCATATACCTATGTAAATTGCCGTAAAATAAAATCTTAACAATTATATTCTCTCAAGAACTTCAAAAATAATTATTGATAGAGCTTTGAACTCGAAAGATTGAAGAGTTAAAAGAATAATTTGTGACAAATTAAGTGAACAATTCAAGTGAATCGAAAAATTCGATTGGATCGGATAGCAGAATAGGGCTGTATGTCAAAGGATTTTTAGTAGGACGTATGATGCTATGGTTGAAAATATAATCTTCCAAATTTTAAACAATTAGCATCGTACCATTTTTTTTTTCTTCAAATTTTCAATTCACCAAATCCCCATCTTATCATTTTAGTTCCAAACTAACTCCAAATGTCGCTTTGACAATTACAAATATGCACAAATATGAAAATGGTATGTTTGTTTACTTTTTGGTATGAACTGTCACAGTTTTAGACTTGTTCATTGGGATTTTATTGAGTAAATAGAAACAGTATGATACTAGTTAAAAAATGTTGAAAACTAAAAATGTTGAAAACTAAAAAATATTTAAAAAATAATTAAGAACTTTGATTCAAAATAGCTTTCAACGGCCTTTAAGTCCTACAAAAATTGGCGTTTCGTCCCGGCGATCTAACTTGGACTCATCAGTTGACTATAGTGAGGGCCTTTGTCAATACGCAATTTTCGCTAAGTTCAGTTCATCTTACATAGATTTCGTGACGAAATTTTGAATCAATAATTCAACAAAGTCCATTAAAATAGTGCTAGTTCTTCTACTTGGCTGATGTAATTCAGTATGTATAGTAGATATATAGAATTTGTATTATTAAAAAAAAGCATTCTTAAAGAACTTTAAAGTTAGACAATTATTGTTAAGAACTTTGATGCTATTGCCTTAATATCAGGCTGTTTAAAATTTTGCGCCAATATTTTCGGAGAATCAGGGTTATGGCCATCTTAAGCTCTTATAAAAACCCTATTTCAGGTAGGTATATGAAAAATCGTTCTTTCTTTATTTCGAATTCTGTTAAAAAGTCTACCTTCGCCCATATATAAATCTTTTTTTTTTAAGATCGTCTAGTAAATGCACTATCACTGAGTCTTAAGTAGGTATAGGACACCAGTTTTGTATACCTATAGAAGTTTGATTTCTTATTATGTAGATGTGAGTTACTAAAAACATTGATTCCGTCGAATGTTTTGTAGTTACAAGATGGCGCAAAAGTTGTCACCGGCGCGCGGCAAAAGTTGTTACGTTGCAAATGTCAATTCCATTTTGACAAATAATACGGACTCGCGAGTCGAAAAATTCAACAACAAAAATAATTGATCCAAAAAAATCTGCTGAATCAGAGCCATCTTTTGGTAATTTCAGCGGAACAATCTTGATCTGAACATTTTACTGAAAAAGGCAAAACTCAAAACCTCTTATACTATAGATCGCCATAAAAATTTTGCAAGGTTTTTATTGATTTCTTCTGAAAAATATACAAAAATAGCTTAAGAGGTTCTGCACTTTGTCGCTACAATGCAGAACTAGTCTAAGTCCAAAGTTTGAAAATAAGATTTTTCTACGTCATAAGGAAACTTGTTGTTTTCTGTGCATTTCATACAATATTCCGGATATTCCTAATACATGCAGTAGTTCCTTCAGAATTTTAATAATGGCATATAATAATAATGTCGAGCGTGGCACTGAGCTGTCAAAAAGAAAACTATGTTACTTTTTAACTCCGAGCTCTCCGAGCTCTCAACTTGCATTTCTTTTTTAGCTCAGAACTCGACCGGGGCTCGCTCGATGAGCTCGGAAAAAAATGACCGAGCACAAAGCTGAGCGCGGCTAACTTCATACAATTTTCATGTAATTTGACAGATTACTAAGCATATGAGAGTTCAGTGCTCAATTGAGTTTCTTAAATAGATCGGTGCTCTCAGGTCACGCTCTGTTCGGAGTGAGCTCTATTCGCTCAGAGCCCGCTCTGTGCCCCGCTCGGGGCTAAAAAAGAAAAACGCCTATTGTAGCGACGATTCTAACCGTCGATTTGTGAAGAAAACATAAAAAAACAACCTCAACAAGACTTGAATCACTATACTCCTATAGAGAACTCAGAATAATTACTTCGATTTTCATTATGCGACAAAATGTGCTAATCTTCTAATTAGCGTAACAACTTTTGTGGAACTTTATAGTCGTTTAGTTTCAAAAGCGCCCTTTTTTCGTCTCTTTGTAGGATGAATACTAGTTTTAAATTCTGTTTTATTTAATGCATTTCTTTCTTTTTTCTACATCCAAACAAACAAAAATCATCTTCTATCCATATAAACTACAACTTATTTCTTACAAAACCATATTCTTCGTTTTTGGCATTTCGTTCAATTTCAGTAGAGCTTTATACTCAACTCACATATTCAACATAATGCTGCAATGTTGCAACAACAAAATAAAATAACCAACATAACGATTGTCAATCTATAATTTCTTTCAACAAGTTGTTTGTTTTTTATTGCAAATGAGAAAAGAAAAAACCTCCTTCATTTAATATTAAATAGGATTTTTTTTTTTCAAAATCCCTACTGTCATCTCGAATGTCATAACATTTAATGTTCGTATATATAATTCTCTTACAATCAAAACAATTCCGCGGTCTCCTTTTGAAATCGAATAGTCTTCTGTCTGTCTGTCTGACTCTGACTCTAACTCGACTCCTTTACATAAATAAAAATACGTGATGTTAGGGAGCAGCACTGCATGATAAAGGTCGAACCTTTAACTGGCTGCAACTTGTTGCTTATAAGTATAGTTATATAGACAGGTCTCCCCCCATTGATGCCAAACTGTCCAACTTTATTGTCATATCGAAAGCATCTGGTCATCAGCCATTGCGCGCATCATCATATCGGTTCAAATGTCCGCCCCATAAAAACTCATTTAAAATGCTAATGACATTGGCTTTATCCTAAGAGTCATCATCATACCTATAACTATGTAGGTATGTATATCTATACCGCCAGTCAGTCATCTGGGTAAAAGAAAAAATTTATCTATGAATCAAGTAATTCCAGAGGGATGTGGGGGCATGATGGGACAGTGGGACCCAACGTGCATTCACTTCACTTAATATAGCTAACTTAACGATGACGATCGAAGACGGCAAGAATAGGTATAGTGATGGTTGTAGGTAATGCTGATGCAACAGCTGAAGACACTTATTTGAAAGTATTTTATTTGAGGTCACTTGATTTTGAATTAATTTGAACAAACTTTGTATTATTTACGATGAACAAAATGGGCCCTACCAATAACAAAATTTTGAGACGACTTAAATATATAAGTAAAATAGCCCATTATGGTATATAGGAAGTACCTAGGTCCTAGGTAGGTTGTTATAATATGATCTCCAAAATTTAACTTTTTTTATCACAGGAACCTGCCTACGTTCTGTAACTCTCGCATCGATAAAATTGGTCGAGAAACGGTGGAAATGGAACAAAACTCATATGATTTGTTTCAAATTTCATCATTTCTCGACTGATTTTATCGATGCGAGAGTTACAGAACGTAGGCACAGACTTACCTATAGCTTTTCGTACGGTATTGGTGGATTTTGAAAACAAATTTGATATCTACGTCATGTATTACTGATTACGATTGAATTTTTGATAGGGCTGAACAATAAAGAAATGCTAAGAATTTCAATCCGACCATATTTCACTTTTACTTACAAGTTAAAAAAAACCTACTGCGAACGGTGTTAGCTACACAAAAAAATTCAACATTTCAGTGAAATCAGGAAGTTGAGCAAAGAAAGGAAAAAGATAAGGAAGGAATTCTAAAAAAACGGCGAAGTGAAATTCAGCAAATAAGCAATGCAGTGGCCAGTGACCCTTTCTGCTTTAAAACAAAAAAATTTCTTTTTTCTCCTAATCCACCACAGTACACATATTAAAGTTAATATCATTAGCGTTTTAATTTTTGTTCAGTTCTGCGCATCTGTCAAAATAGAGGTATTATGGTGGTAAAATGGTGGATCCAGTGTCCCTTTACTTGTCTAATTTCAATATTTTGTTGTTGTTTCTAATGATGCGTGCTGAGTTCCTGTGGGCACTCAAACAGCCATTTTTAATTTTTTGACACTTTAAACTTTGAAAACTTGAGCAATATATTACCTTAGATATGTGTACTGTGATTACCCACCTCCTTTCATTAAAGTTCTTCGCTTGCACTCAAACATACACATACAAATTTGGCACCCATTTTTTTTGTGTTCTTACAGTCACCATGTTTGATTTTTATGTTATCTCGCATTTGACGCAGCGTTGCCGCCCAAACAAAAATTTCCGTGCCACATTTTGTAAAAAACCGTGCTATTTTCGTGCCATATGAACAAAAAATCCAATTCTTTTATAAAAAAAAAAATAAAATTCAATTGTTGGGTGAAATACAATACAAAATTAGAAGAAAGTGGTCTATTTGAGTACTGTCAAAAACAAGAGTTTCTGCAAGTTTTTACTCAATTTGGAGCAATTTTACCAATTTTTTTTTTATCAAAACTCGCTTTATTTGAAGTAAAAAAAATCAAGTGCCAAAAAAGCACGATCTTGCCACTTCGGCAACGCTGATTTGACGAATTTATTAATTGCCATATATAATTTAATGTCGCACGCAAGACAAAACACTCAAAACTAATTGTGTGGAACAGAAAAAGAATGAAAAAAGTCTTGAAGAGAAAATGGAATGGTAATGAAATGGAACAAAGCAACGAACCTGTCCCGTTCTGTGATTGCGTATAAATCGAATTTCTATACGTTCAGAAATACAAAATGGTTATAATTTTAAAATTTTTACACAGTTATAAATAATATTTCTCAGCTTGTAGGTATATCTATCTCATTAAGAAGGCTTAAAATTTGCGTTAAAAAATATTGACTCATGTGCACATCTTCTCTCCCATCATCAGTCTAGTTAAATCACTGCATCTGTTTTATCTTCTCAAACCATTCTATCAGATTTATTATACCCACCTACCAACAGAGAAAAAAAAAATAAATAATTCGACCCCACTGTGTCTGAAGGAAGAGTTTTCATTATATTACGGTAGCCATAGCCACAAATTGAAATTGGGATGTCCTTTCGCTTATCCGTTGTCTGACTTTATGACGTTAATAAAGCTCAGATATATTTATAATTATTTTAATCACGATTTTTAACGAAGCGAAAGAACCGTGGCTGCACCGACCCGATCCGTTCACAACTTTTAATTACTATAGACGCTCACTTATTTTTCTGTCAAATTTTTTTTTTTCATTTTTTAATTTTCATCCTGATCCTGAACTATACCTTACGTCTTCTATAGGCAGATATATTCTTTTTTTTATTATAAAATGATGCTTAACTTTAAAATTTTTTCTCTGGTCTGATTGCAGGCTTAAAATCGACAACAATGGTGGAGCATGGTGTCCCAAGCATATGGTATCGCGTGGCTTAAAGGAATATCTGCAAATCGATCTACTAAAGGTTCACGTCATCACGGCAGTTCGTACTCAGGGCCGTTTTGGCAAGGGTCAAGGGCAGGAATACACTGAGTCCTATGTATTGGAGTACTGGCGTCCAGGCATGACTAAATGGATTCGTTGGAAAAATATCCAAGGAAAAGAGGTGAGTGACATTCGGCCATTATTATATTTGGAGGATACCTACTCGTATACTCGGTATCCTATGTGACTGTGACTGAGGATGTGTGCTTAGCTAAAGCCGTCCTGATTTATGGCGGCAATTTCCGTTTACTGCGCATTTGGGTGTTATACCGAAAGTGTGATGGGAAAAATAAAATATTTTTGTATCGTTTTTTTTTTTTTTTGTGTTTGAAGAATTAAATGCCCAACAAGCAACACTCTCAATTTCAGGTTCTGCCTGGTAACATCAACACCTATAGCGAGGTGGAGAACCTCCTGCAACCGATCATTTTTGCATCGAAAATTCGCATCTATCCATATAGTCAATATGACCGAACTGTCTGTATGAGAGCTGAAGTGGTTGGATGTCCCTGGGAAGGTAAGTTTCATTAATTTCCTTTTAATGGTTGTTGATATTATATGGATGCTCAGCTATACGAGCAATCGAGTGTGTGTGTGGGGGAGGAAGAGGGTTGGTTACTTTATTTTTACTTTTTTTTTATTTTGTGAAACTAAAAGCCAGACGCAATCGTTTGCCCATCATTGCATGACGTTTATTTGTTGATTTGTATATATACCTACATACCTATATGGTGTTCTTTAAGTTGGGTTGGGTTTTAGGAAAACATGATACCAATGTTAGTAGTTCGACCATCGCACGAAACCCAAAGACAAATCCTAAACTTAAAGGCTAACGAAGGTATTTTCTTGTCGTGCTGTGTTTTTTCGTTGTCGGTCGTCGTTGGTCGTTCGTCGTCGCTGTCACGACTACATTCTTATTTCTTACAAAAAAAAAAAAAATTAACGTTTCGACGTACGTAGTCGTCGTCATCGGCTGCGTTGGCGACCACGGCGGCAAACCCGCAACATACATTACTGTGGCATGTCGATGTATATTTTGTAAAATGTGAAATTTCTATGCAACATGCAACTCTTGTAAATATTTAACATACCTACTTTGCCGGGTTTTTGTGAAAACTTTGAGCTAGCATTTTTTTTTTCTAATGTACCTAGGTATGATAAGTTAGCTATTGGTTTTGAAAATAGGGTGGATTTGTAATGTTTTGATAATTAGTAGATTTTTTTTTTGGAAAATCTAGGTACCTATAGGAATTTTTTGTATCATGGTCTTATTTTATAGCTTTATGGACTTCCTAAAATATGAATGAAGGTTCATTTATCAAAATCAATATCGAAATAAATCAGAGAAAATGCGAAATTTTAAGAAAACATTTTTTAAACTTGCCTTTTCAGGATTTTTGATTTAATAAAGTTTAATATTTTGTAGAAAAATATCACGCAAAAAAAAATGATGGGTCAAAAACAATGGTTAAATTAAATAACAAACACTTTTTATATACCTACAACCTGCAAGCTCACTAGGTAAAAGAAGGTATATTCACACAGAAAAATGATGGGTTAAAAACAACGTAAGACTCGGTTAAGTTAAATAAAGAACATTATTATATATATACAACCTGCAAACTCACTAGGTTAAGTTAAATTTTACGAATCAACTTGATTCAACAAAATTATTTAAATCTACACACTGATTCGGTTAAAGTGTTTATTTTATTAAACTACTTCTGGGTTACTTTGTTCGGTTTCAATAACCAATTAAGTTAGTTAATGAAACATATTGAATCGCTCATAATAACCAATCTACTCAGAGATTTGTGAAATTAATTAAATATATATATGTAATTATTTGATTTAAACAAGCTACTCATTAAACATAAACAATCTTCAAAATTACGAATAAGCTCTAATCAAGTTTCTCCATTAATTTAATCTTTTTTTGGTTTTTATTTTAAACAATTTTATTTAATCGAGTCGACTAGATTAGAAATAACATAGTGAACTATGTAATTTTTACCTTTGACTACATAATATGTAACACATTTTTTTTAACCATCAAAAAACGCTCTCGGTTAGGAATTATTTTTCTGTGTGATATTGAGTTTTCAAAGAGTATTAAGTTTATTTCTTAAAATTTGTACTCAAATCATTAAGGTTTAAGGTTATTCGTAAATTTTTTCCCTCAAATTTGGACTAAAATCTTATGTTTTTCGAATATGGAAGTATTTTCAAAAATAGATTAAGTAATACAGTAAAACCCTCTTAAGAAAAACTGCAAAATGTCACAGTCTTTCTTTCACTTAAGCGGGTTTTTCACTTAAACGAACCCCGCTTAAGTGAAACAAAAAACTTAAGCGGAGTCCGCATAAGTGAAAAAAAAATTGCACTTAAGCGGAGTCCGCATAAGTGAAAAAAAAATTGCACTTAAGCGGATTTAAAAATTTTAAAAAGAGTTCTGACATATCAGAAATTCAAATGTTATTTTCGTGATAAAAATTTGGTGGAGGTTAAAAATAAAAAAGAAGAAATTTTTTGTTGTTTTATTAATTTTTTTTTCATTTAAGAGGTTTTTTTTCAATGAAAAATATTAAATTTAACTGAAAATATGTTTCAGGTATCCGGGTTTTTCACTTAAGCGAGTTCGCTTAAGCGGAGTCTTATAAAGGTAATTGGTCGAAAAATACTCGGGGATGAAAAAGTGTTTCAGATAAGCGGGTTTTTCTCTTAAGCGGGTTTCTCTTAAGCGGGTTTTACTGTTCAATAAAGACCAAAATTATTTTGAATATTTCAAACTTTTATATCAAAAAAACTGTTAAACTGTTCTTAATTAGCATTGGTCTAGTCTCGTGTAGACTGGCCTTTGTGGGGCTTCAAATCTGTTATAAATTGGGATTTATTTAGTTACTTCCTCGATTAAAATGTTATCGAATTTGGATTTTCTACTGTCGCACAAATTGCAGACTCTTAATCTTGGGTTTTTTAACCTTTGCTCTATACACCTATACCTACCTATAAGTATAATCACCATACATTTTACTTCATTTTGCATTAACGCAAATTGGCACTTAAGATGTAAAATGTACATTCAATTAAATATCACTTAGTTGTATGCCAATTCACCACACAAAGATAATGTTTCTAATGTAAAGAGATTATGGATATCTTAGGCCATACACCAACGCGCGTGACATCCACTTTGTTAAGTCGTAAATCTCAACGAATAACGATGTTCGATCTCTCTTTTGGTATATCCTGTACACCTTTTTGTCGTCGCGTCGTCCTCAACGCCAGAACCAAAAAAAAAAAAAAAAAAAAAATAAGAACATTCACGACGACCGCGACGACTACGATGACAATTTTCACGATAAAAGTAAATTTTCCATTAAGCAATCTTCCACTTCCAATTATAATGCACTTCCAATCAGTCCTGCTAATTGCATGATTTAATTTCCTTTTAACGAAAATATTACATCACGCATGATTGAAAAAACCACAACGTACGTATAGTTTAAGTTTTGTGTTGCATAGATATTATATTCAGACAAGGTATTGGTATACATAGGAACGACTTCGACAGCCATAGTTTCTTACCAAAAAAAAAAAAAAGCAACATCTGCATTCAAGTCGTAACTACTTTGAATATACATAATCTATACGAAGAGTTTAGAGAGAGTCTAGCTTCGTTGTCTAGTAATGGAGGGAAAGGTATATGGAATGGTACACTACTCATGCCATTTTTAATTTATTCATTTTATGTTCTTCAGATTAAAAAGTTTCGTGCACCATGCAAATATAGCGTGCATGATGCGGAAACAGGAGGAGGTGTTTGTCATTAGCTTCTATAAAGAGAAGAGGATTAAAATCAAAAGGGTGAACTGCATTTTGGAGTGAAAGGTATTGAGAATTACCCTATTTTTTGTAGTCTTGAATTAACGTTTTGAACGACAGAATGATGAGGATGTTTAAATATTCAACAAATTATTTTAAATTAATTTTAAAATATTAAGTGTTGCGTTCCCAAAAAAACAATTTGAACTTAAAATGAAGGGATTACTAATTTAATGCTTTAAAATTTGTTAAATAGAACTTGAATTTTGTTTAACAACCATAAACTCAAAGGAACAAATTATGAAACTTTACGAGATAACCATGAATTTTCGGGACCTAACCCTAAGTTTTTCCCAGAATTATCAATTTTGTTGATACAGTGAAGAAAAATTGTACCCTTAAAAAACGACTCCAGCTTTGACCACAAATAGAAATTGTTGAACTTAAAGTTAAAAATTTCACACTGAATATTTTGTATAAATATCTTATTTTCACTTGAACTTTTTACTAGACTTTAGGCTGAAAATACATGATCGTATTTCTAAACGTTGTCTAACATTAGACAGCCGTCCAAGTTAAAGATAACCATTTCTAATTGATTTTTAAGGGTTTTCTAACCTAAACAACAGAATCGGTTGTTTAAAACTTGGCTATAATGTTAAATTTTATTTAATCAAATAGAGTATATTTCCAATTTTTTGAACAATTAAGAAACTGTATAACTATGTTTGAAGAGCGATAAAGTATGATTCGTTATCTCGTGAAAAATACAAAATTCAAATTCAAATTTTATTTTTGATTCGATCTCGAATCTTATTTTTTGGTTCTTTTAAAATAAAATTTCTTTTTCACGATCGAATCAAATCTGTTGAGATCTGTAAAATATGGATCGTTCCCGAATTTATCACGGGGGAAATTATTGGAAGATCCATTTACAAACCGTTCAAATAAGAAAAAAAAATGTCAATGTGATTTTTTTTCTAAATTTTAGACTTTTTTTTGGAATTTTTTCAAAACTATTGATTTTTTTTGTTCATTTTTTTTTTTATTTTTTTTTTTTAAATTGTTCACTTTTTTAAAATTTTGTCTCTTTTAAAATTTTTTCACTTTTTTAAAAATTTTAAACATATTTTTCAAAATTTTTGACTTTTTTCAATGTTTTTGTATCTTTTTTTTTTTACTTATTGATTTTATGACAATATTATTGACTTTTTTCTTTTCAAATTTGTTGACTTTTTCAATTTTTCAAGTTAAAAAAAACCTTTTTCAAAGTTTTTGAATTTTTTCAAATTTGTTGACTTTTTCAAAAATTTGGACTTTTTTCAAAATTTTTGATTTTTTTTTTTTAATTCTTGACTTTTCTCAAAATTTGTTCAGTTTTTTCAAAACTTATATACACATACATATGTTTCAAAATTTTACACTTTTTTCAAATTTTTTGATCTTTTAATGACTTTGTTCAAAATTGATTTTGACTTTTTTCAAAATTTTTCCCATTTTACATATTTTTCAAAATTATTGACTTTTTCAAAATTATATACTTTTTCTTAAAATGTTGGCTTTTCCCAAATTTTTTTCTTTTTTCAAATTTTTTTTATTTTTTTCAAAATTGTCAACTTTTTCAATTTTGTTTACTTTTTCCCATATTTTTTACTTTTTTTCAAAATTGTACAAATTTTACATATTTTTCAAAATTTTTGAATCCTTTTCAAAATTATTGACTTTTTTTTTAATATTAACTTTACCGAAAATGTTTACCTTTTTTTAAAAATTTTCATTTTTTTAAATTTTTTTCACTTTTTTTGAAAATTTTTTACTTTTTTAAAAATTTTACATTTTTTTTCCAAATTTGTCGCTTCATAACGGAACTGAATGGATACTTTATGAATACTGATTTATTTTAAAGATCTTTTCGGATCCTTATCTCTCACGAACGAGAGGATACAGAAAAAAATGGATTTATTTTGTTCGTGAGAGAATTATAAATTTTATCGTTCTCGAACTATATTTGTATGGTTCGCTAGAAAATCGATAAAGAATAATAAAGAACCGTATTTTATTATTCGCGAGCGATATTTTACGAACCCTGTTAACTAATCAAAAATTTATTAATAAATACACCTGACAATGTTTCGCCAGTTTGTATATAAAATATAAATGCTTTGTTGTTTCATAGCTCGGAATTTACTTTTAAAAATTTATTGTTGCAACTAGTTCTCTTCTTTCCTTTTTTTTTAATCCCGAAACACTACGATAATAATCCTCACTTGAGTGTATTTTCAAGTTGATATACAGACAACACCTCCGAAATATTTTTGTAATGGTTTTTTTTTTTTTCATTTTTTCCGAAATGTTTCTTATGTCTAGACATACCTTTGGTGGGTAATATTAAATACATATATGATAAATATTTATTTACAAGAAATACTTTCGACAGAAAGTTAATCTCTTAAATAAAAAATAAGATGAAAAATTGCTTCAAGACAAATCGAATGCATTAGATCTGCCCTTTGATTTCCTCTGGGATAAAACCTTAGCGAATATATTTGAATTTTTACAAATGCAAAAATATTGAAGTACCTACATAAATAATGAATCTAATTTTTGTTCATTCATAAAATTGTTTTAATACCAGTCCTTGATATAATAGGAATTTATGTAGGTACTATATTCCCAGTTAAAAGGAAAATAAAATAAAATGCACGTCTGGATTTCAACGAACTTTTTCTTGACGTTCAAAACTATAGCCTAGTTTCTTTACTTTGAAACTCTGTGCATTTCTGTGAATTTCTACACCAAAGTCTGTCAAAGTTCATATAAAAAAAATTAAATGACGTAGTCACACAACTGCACAGAGTTTTAAAGTAAAGGAACACACCTCTTATAAATCGAAATTCTTAAAATAATGGATAAATAATTTGTTTGTTTATAAATTTTTAATTTTTAAACTCATATGGTCCACCTGGCTTAGGCATCATCCACCCCTGAAAGTATGCAATTTTCAGATTTCACGATTTTCCATTCAACTTTTTCGGTAGAAATTTCTAATTTTCGGCTCCCTAGTGTCTTTATCTATAGTTCAATGCATTTGGAGCATCAGCATTTTTCTAAGCGCCTTCAAGTATGCTGTCTTGTTCCGCCTCCAGTTTTCTCCATACCTTATTTCAATAGACTACAATTCGTAATACAGGGGGAGAGGTTGGAAGATCGGTAACAGACCAGACTATTAAGTTATTATTATTAGGTATTTATAATAAATAATAATAATAATAATAATAATAATAATAATAATAATAATAATAACGTACTACGAATTGTAGTCTATTGAAAATATAAGGTATGGAGAAAAATGGAGGCGGAACAAGACAGCATACTTGAAGGCGCTTAGAAAAATGCTGATGCTCCAAATGCATTTGATAAACAAATGATACACATCTCGACCTGTGACGTCAGTGGTCTAAAGTAGTGGAATGCGTAGTGCATACGACTTCTAAGACTGAGCAAATCTGATATGCGTGGGTTCGAATCTCATGGTGTGCTGAAAGTTTTTCATAATAAAATTGGATTAAAGCTCAGCACCACACTAATAAGGAGACTGATGATATAGGGTTTGGCACCCCTTGAAATAGCTATATCTCCAGCCAAATAATTAATTAAAACGAATTATAAATTAATTCGTATACCATTGGTGGTAGCACCTTTAAGTTGTTGTTGTTGTTCAGAAATTCGACAAAATAAGTTTCACTAAATTTTCCCATTTTGGTACTTTGGGCGCAGTTTTACTGTCTGAGTAACTGGCACTTAAGTGGCCAATATAGGAGACTTATGTAAGTGTCACTTATTTCGATAAGTTTTCACTGCGAAATTGGGCATTAGATTTCGAAATTAGGCAATTAAGTGATACTTATTCAAGTGTGAAACTGGGGCCCTAGAATTAATAAGCTACAAGACAATTTGTCTGATTTTCTGATTAAAAAAAAAAACAAATTTAGAATCTTTTGAGAAATTTATAAAAAATTGCCTTAAAATCATTTCTCAAAAAAGAAAAACGAGTTTTCAAGATATGAAATCATTAAACACATAAATTTGTTCCTTTCATTGTCATGGCTCTTTGCTTATATCAGCTATTTAAAACTTTTCAATACTATAATTATTCAAGACTCAATTTTGAGAATCTTAAGCGTTTGACTAACTTTTTAGCATGTGCAAGACACTAACTCTTCTGAAAAAAACCCTTTTTCCTTTGCTTAAAGCAAGTAGTATATATGTTAGTTGTTATAGATCAGGGCCTATTATAAATTATTAAATTATCAAAAAAGTTATTAAATGTGTACTATAAATTGTCAAAACTGTTCTTTTTGCACATCGGTGTATTTTCACACGTTTCAACAATAACCAACTTTCAATTATTCAAGCATAATATCTTAAAATTCACATAAATGTACATCTAGCTCCAATTTCACGAAAACATCACTTTCTTCATCTGTTTTTGTTCATTTGAATATGTCAAATTTAATCAGTTTGTAGGTCGTCACAACTAATTAGTAATAAAGTTGAGGTTTCCTGTTTTATATATCTCCTTCGATATACGTATACCGAGTATATTATTCAAAGTAAAAAGATGAACACATGTTCCTAGCTATACACGCAACAGTAAGTTCTCTCATGTTATATTATAGTGTTCATTTTATATACATAAATTCGCTTATGCTGATCTAATTAACTTGAATTTCCCTCCTCTTCCTTTTTTTTTATTTTTTTTTTTTTTCATTTCATCAAAGTTCAAAATATTCATTTCTTCGTTCAATCTCCTTTCAGCCATCCCCTCTATTAATTCAAATTTAAATGAAAATAATTTGTGTAATAATTCGAGAATGACTAGCAACACGCGTTAAAGACCCCAATTTGATTTAATATTGTAATAACAACAAAAACAACAGCAAATTTCATATAAAACTTACACTATATGGTACTATACAACATCCGCTTCTAATTTTACAATTCCACCACCGAAAAAACCACTGTTACACTATATATTCCTATATATAAAAGGCAATGTCCTTGCTTTAAGGAAAATTTAAATGTTTTTGTGCTCCTGGTGTCGCCATCATTACCTACCGTTCTTGTTGTTGTTGTCGTTGTCGGTGGTGGATGGCGTCGCATCTCACTCATTTTAGTCTTCGTCTTCATCGTCGTCTCGTCTTGATCTTTGGTATGTTTTCGTCAAAAATTTAAGAACTTAGGAAGAACTAACAGATGTAGCAGATGACTGACTGACTATGCAACAACAACAACAAAAAATACTCTTACCGAATCCCCGCCAACGAACGGTGAACATGTAATATGCCACAGGATGATGGTGTGATGGTGTGGCTGACATCGAGCGAGGGGGGGAAATTACATATTTATTTCCAAGTCAAAACAGTGACATGTTTTTAATTAAGAGGCGTGATAAATGGCAGCACTAAATTTCAAAATGAAAATGGTATCCTTTGGTGCGCGTCACATCAGTCAAGGGCGCATTTCTAAAGTTCTATATATGTAGATTGTAGGTATACCCTCTTCTATATAAATGTATATGAAAAGAAAGGAAAACCTATTTTCTTTGAATTGCCAATGTCAGAACCACCATAATATCAGAACTCCTTCATTACCAGGAGCGTAGTCAATCTGAGACGAAGAAGTAAAGTATTTTACATGCGGATTGCAGATATAGAAGGTTTTGTAATTTTTAAAATGGCAGATTTTCCACCTTTCAACATTTTTTGTTGTTAGAAATTGGAATCCTGAGGATGTTCGATAGGTTCATGTTCGATAGGTTCTCTAAAATTCCCTTTAACAAATTGCTGAAACCGATAGCAAAATTTCGATATAAACATTCTGAAAGCATTTTCAATGTTGGGACGCAATTACACCGAGAAAAAAAAAACACTTTAAATTCTTGAACAAACGACTTTAAAATTAAAAGTTAAAATGTATGAAAGACAACCGTATTGATAAGTTTTCGATTTTAAAGTTACAATTTGATTTTTTTAACTTTAACGCGAATCCCTTTGAATTTAAAAGTGATATCGTTTAAATTTAAAGTTTCCCAATTTTAAGCTGCAAAGAAAAGTTTTCCTTTTAAATTCAAAGTAAACACTTTAAATTTAATGACTTACGCTTTAAAGAAACATCAAAAGTGCTTGTAATACAACTTAATTGGAACACTTTTAATTTGAAACTGACATTTTTAAAAGTCATTTGAAAGCATTAAGGCCCGTTTGCTGATACTACATATAACGATTTAAGTTGAACTTAAATTCTTAAGTGGTACTTTTTCCATGTCATAAAGTGATACCTACTTAA
This sequence comes from Epistrophe grossulariae, assembly GCA_929447395.1. Lineage (NCBI taxonomy): Eukaryota > Metazoa > Arthropoda > Insecta > Diptera > Syrphidae > Epistrophe > Epistrophe grossulariae. The sequence continues at coordinate 12,690,714 of OV839567.1, read as the reverse complement.
GAAATTAAGTTCAACTTAAATCGTTATGTGTAGTATCAGAAAAAACTTCCTAAATGATGTAAGACTAAAGTGTATTTTAATCTAATATTTTAAAATTTTTCATTTTTCAAAAACTGAAATATTTCCTTACTTTTAATCTTAACCATTGCTAAATATCTATACATTTTCATAAGCTGAACGGCAAAATTTCACTTAACGTCTATTTTGCGGTTCTATACGCAATTTTTGTTTAGTTCAGTTCATCTTACATAGAAAAACGCGAATTATTGATTTTAAAGTGCACTTTTTCCCTGAGTGTATACGTCCAGTTTACAATTTCGATTGTAGCGTAATTTTAAACAAGGCTTTGTTTAGTTAGCAATAAGATACTTCTGAAGGAACTAAACAGTACAAAGAAAAAAATATGAAGAATTGTCAAAATAAAATGCATAAACTCGCTCTTAATCTAAGTGCCCACAAGGCAACTAAGTTGCCGTCAACTTATTGCTGCACTAAGTTTCCGGCAACTTCCGACCAACTTTTGGCAATTTTTATTTTTCCTTAAAACGTTTGACTTTATTTTTAGTTATAACTTTTTTATTTTCAATTTCAGGAAAAAAAGTATTCTGATCAAATTTTTAGAGAATTCAATTTTCTACAAAAAAGTGCTAGAATTTTGTTTGTGGGACTTATGGTTCACAAGATATCGCAAAAATACTGTTTTTAACTCATTTTCCAAGATGGCGGCCATATGTTGAGGCTTTCACTCCCTGCCACACACTGACTTCTCCATCACAAAAATTTTTTTGTCCAACTTCAAGGACAATGTAATATATAAACTTAAATTCTCAAAAGTTGCTCGGAAGTTGTCTAGTGGGCGAGGGCAAGCAACTTTAAGAATCTCCATGTTGCCGGCAACAAAGTTCTATTAGCGTCTCGGAGCAACAAAAAGTGGCCGGCAACAAAATCACCTAGTGGGTGCCTAATAACACAATGTAGATAATTGAATCAGGAGCAACTAAAAGTTGCTTGGGCGTGTGGTTTTCAAGAAGAAATAAAACGCATATAATTTAATGTCATGGCCAAGAATTTAGCTTTATTATAAAGATAAGGGTTTGCCATTATGTTTTAAAAATGATTTCGGGCAAGTGGCCGCTGCGGCTAGCTCCAATAAATTCCAGCCGAGAGGCCCAATTTTCGACCACTTTTTGCAGAAATTGGGGCCGTATGTCAGCAATAACGAGCCAAATATTCTCTTCCAAGGCGTCAATCGTCTCGGGCTTATCTACGTAGACAAGGGACTTCACATAACCCCACCAAAAATGGTCCAGCGGTGTTAAATCGCACGATCTTGGAGGTCACGCCATCCACAGGCCCACGACGCGAACCACCTTTTGCTTATTTTTATTTTAATATTATTTTGCTTTTTAACGTACCCATTCAACCAAAAGTGAGCTTCATCGCTGAGCTAAATTTTCTTGTGAAATCGGGATCGACGGCCATCTCGTCGCGCGAATCGATTCATTATTTTGGTAATAAATTTTCACGATTTGCAAACGTGCGTTGTTCAGGAGTAAGTCTATTCATTATGAAATGGCAAACCAAACTGAGCATAAATCAAGTGACAGCTGTCAAAAACACCAATTCCGAAAAAAGTATTGCCAGATTGAAAACCACAAGTCTAAAAAAAACACCCGTTATTTCAAGTTGCCAAGAATTTTAAACATGAATGTCGTGCAAGCTAAAAACCGGTTTTATGATTACATTTTTGAAATAAATGAAACAAATCTTCGAAACTGATATTTTGGGCTAAAAAATTACCCCCCATTCTGTGATGCGAGTCCCTTCCATAACTGACCTGGTTTTTCTCCCCGATATAGTGGGAAAGGCAAAAGTTGCAGTAGCATCATGATTATATACCAAGTATAAGTGCACATCTTCGTATAAGATGCTGACTGTTTTCTAACAAAATTAATGTGGAACATTTGAAGATGAAGAAAAGCCACAATTAACAGAACGCGACTATAGCTATATGTAGAAGAAAATGTGCGCATTCATGTTGAATTTCATATGCATCCGCAGTCTAGACACCTGTTTTACGAGACTGGCGGGTTGTTGTAGGTATATGGTTGGATCTTGCATTGTTGGATGAGATACGATTCAATAAATTTATTGCCCTAACCCACAATGTCGTCTGAAAAATGCATTCAGCCAGCCAGGAGGAGGATACGACGAGGATATCTATAAGACTGCATCTATTTTCAATTCGATTGATTAAATTAAATTTTCTAGAAAAAACACAAAAAAAAAAAAACATGAAAACACCAGAACCTTGGGGTGCATAATTTATAACCTCATTAGTGATTAAAAGTGACATCAACCGACACTTAACCACATCAGGCATCACAGACATCATTTTCAGATGCACTGATGTCTTCTGCATCGAAAGAAAATCTCGATATATCGCTAGATTGGATATAATATACCTACGCCGCGCCGGGGCCGGTGCATCGCATCTTGGTTAGCATCTCCAGCTGTGATATGCGGGAGGAGAGAACCCTGCCTGATGTTTACAAGTAATATAGCTTGCTTCGATTTTTCTTCATATTATCTTCGCGCATCGTTGGTTATAGGTACATATAAATTATATTGAGTAATACGATACTATAGAGAGTACATCAGATATCTGCTGAAAGTAGAGGATTACATATTTTTTGAAGGCGTTGAGAATGGGTTTGATGCGAAGGAGGCCTCGGATGTATAAGATGATTTCAACGACAACGACAACGAAGTATAGAAATATCTTTTTTATACCTACCTATAGATACATATTGATAAGTCAGGCAGCTTAAATGTAATTGAATATTTTGTAAAGCCGCTGCTGTATATTGAAGCGTGTTTGTATACAGCTTATACATATATACCCCTACAAGTATCTACATTACATATATATGAATTGCTGCGAGTACTAAATACGAATATATATATTTCTATATACAAAGAGTATAATCTCTGTAAGATCTTATGAATAATTTCGTCATAATATCTAGGAAGACCTCTTCGGATTTCTATTATTATGTGATATTTAGTTACACATGAATATGTTTATATTCTGCGAAAGATGTTACATTGGGGGATATGAAAGGAAAGTGAGCAGCAGCAGCAGCAGCAGCCAGAATGTCATGTTCTATTTAATGCGAAATTGTATATTTTATATAACAATTGTTATACAAGCATTCAAAAAAAAAAAAAAAAAACGCCAACCCTTTTTTTCGGGGGGAAAAAAAAAACACACACACAGAGGGTATTTTCTAAGTGTCTTTAAATTTAAGTGTTATTACATGTTTTTTCTGTGGAAGATTGACATTGTTGTCAACAACACTGTATATAATGTAATATAAACGGAAGTTGTTGAAATTCGAGAGAAAAAAAAAATACATTCTCTCAAAAATTGACAATCTTGAAATTTAAATGGATATAAAAGTAATGTTATATAATATACTTGATGAAAAGGGTTCCTCACCTGTGCAATATATGTAAATATATTTTTCTTTAACCATGCAAAACACATCAAATATATAAAGGAACATTAATATTTTTTAACACTTTGAATTTTAGAATTATAAGAGTTCTTATTGATATATTAAATTGAATGGGATGAGAAAGTGCTTCTCATTTATATGTATACTAAAATGAAAATCGTATACAACTCATCAAGAAACTTATAAAATAAGGCTGTAGTGAAGCACTTTTGCGGGCCTTACTGCACTATGGACAGAAATATTATTATTGATTCCGGGTCAAAAAATATTGCCTACAAATTAATCATTCTGAAAAATTTCCTCACGCACAAAAATAAAATAATTTTCAACCGAGAGTGATTTTTGGTGAGTTAAAAATGTGGATGTTAAAAATTACGTGTCAGGGGTAAAAATTACTTAGTTCACTATGTTAATTCTAATGTAGTAGACTCGATTAAAATAAATTGTTTAAAAAAAAAAAATATATTTTAAACAACGGTTAAACTTACAATGCCATGCTATACATTTTTGGAAAGCCAGAAATCTTTTCTTTAATATTCATTTTAAATTACGTTGTGTTAGTGGATAGGTAGTTTTTGAAAAATTAATTTTCAAACTCGATACATTTAAGCATCCGGATTTTTGTTTTTTATTTAAAATTAATAATAGCATTGAATTTTGAAAACAAAAATAATACTTAAATTTTGAAAAAAATTAGTTTGCAATTTTTTTCTTCAAAATTTCGAGTTTGAAAATTAATTTTTCAAAAACTATTCACTAACACAACACACACAAGAAGTGATTTCTGGCTTTCCAAAAAAGTATAGCATGGCATTGTAAGTTTAACCGTTGTTTTTAAATAATTTTTTTCCATTTTAAGTAATTTTTTTAGAAAATTGACCCTCCCGCCTAAACGGGGGAAGTAGACCCCCCTCCCATACGATTTTTTTCTTGTCTTAACCCAACCTACTCACTCTGAATTTTTGGTGAACCTTATACCAATCACCCTGTATATACTAGAGCCTACGATTCAGTCCGTGTATTTGAAAAACACGGGTACACGGACTCCGTGTAATTATTACACGCAAAAAAAATTCGGTCTCTTAAAACACGTGTATTTATTTGCTTAATATCCGTGTATCCGGATATTAAGCATACACGGATCTTTATTACACGGATTCTTAATACACGGAATGGTTTGTGATTTTTATCTTTTCAAGGGGTGGGCTTACAAGCTCAAAATTTTGAGCATTTTAAGTTTTGCAAATCACGTTTCATTTTTTAAATGATTTGACAAATTATATCCTTTCGCATTTTTCATTTCGCAGTTTCTATTCAGCTTTAAGTTCGATTGGATTTTTTAGTCTCCGCAATTTCGGATTTAGCATTTTTGTTGTTTTGCTTTTTTTTATTTGGCAATTTATTATTTCGCTTTTTTTATTTGGCATTTTGTAATTTCGCGTAGCCATATTTTGCGAAATATTGAAACGACGAAACGTTATTTCGCGAAAATAAAAAAATTGACCAAATATCAAACAACGTAAAAAAAATAAAACTAAACAACAAATTACCAAATGATTTTTGCGAAATGATTGAAAACGGTTTTGAAAAGAAGCGAAATATAAAAACGCTGAATGTTAATTGCGAGTGATTGAAAAACGTAATGAATAAAAAAAAAACTTTTTTTAATAATATAAATTCTGTATACTACTGAAATACATCAGCCAGGTAGAAGACTTAGCATTATTTTATTTGGACTTGTTGAATTATTGATTCAAAATAGCTTTTAACGGCCTTTAGTCGTACTAAAATTTGGCGTTTCGTCCCGGCGATCTCACTTGGACTCATCAGTTGACAAGGCCCTCACTAGTCATCATGATGAGTCCAAGTGTGATCGCAGGGACGAAACGACTAAAGGCCGTTAAAAGCTATTTTAAATTAAAAAAGAAAACGTAAATTACCAAGTAAGGATTGCGAATAAAACGAAATATTTAATGACTACAACCAGGGCCATAGCGTCCCCTGACCAGTAGGGGGCTCCCAACGGAGATCTAATTATGGTTCTTTCGAATCAGTTTAAATCTTGTAAGCCATTTATAATTAATATCTATTGAAAATCGAAGTGCACGGCATTTAGATTTAGATTTAAGTAAAGTAAAGTAAAGCAAGAAAAAAAAAAATTTTAATAAACTTTTATTTTTGTAAGTAGAAATAAATTTATCAACTTAACAAATACAAACATAATGAGAAAAAAGTTGAAATTCATTTAACCAATATTTAGGAAGTAATTGAGAAATAGGGCTCCATATTTTATCTTGCCCCGGGGCCCCAACAGCTCAAGCTACGGCCCTGACTACAACCAAACAAAGAAATGCCAAATGAATCTCGCCCTATCGGTTTATTTTGTCCCTCACGGAAATAGAATCGGCAGCAGATGGCGTTGCGCTCTCAAACTGCTACATTTGTGGCAAAAAATTCGTTCTTTAAATTTAGTTTTCACTTTTTAAAATGCTTAATCGATAAGAAAATTCCATGCGAAACCGGGCGGAACAGCTTTTTCTATAATATGAAGAAAATCTAAAATTTCGGAAGAGCAATAGATTTTGGGAAAAAAAACCATGTCATGCACACGATATAATATTAAAGTACAGAGCCTATAATTAAGTCGTTTTTGAATGTTTTTGTCACAAATAAAAAAACCTGAGAATTTTTGTATTGCGATGATGATGTTTTGAATTTTGTCTTATTCTGTCAAATGTTCAGAACAACATTGTTACGTTGATATTGTCAAAAGGTGGCTCTGCGATTCTGTTGATTTTTTTTTGCATTAATAATATTTTTTTTTTATTTTTCGACTTGGGAGGTCCTACACCTAAACCGTCAATGCCTTCATATCAACACTGTAAACACAAAATGAATGAAATGTTGGCAAGTTTTTCTGTATTTTTATAATTCACACTTGCTTCTTCCCACAAAAATTTAATAAGGGGAAACAGAAATTCTATTTGATTTTCTTTCTATAAATTCATAGTTTTATTTACAAGAAAACATTTATTTAAAATAAAAAAACTGGCTTAAAATTTTAAAATTTTAAAATAAAAAAAAAAATCAAATTTAAAATGCTTTAATCATATTAAAAATGCTTAAATCATTTAAAATTTTGCGCCATTGTAGGTTATTTTTTAGTTGAAATTCTTTAATTAACTTTATTGAATTTTCTATAAAATCAACATTTTTTGCAATTATGTCGTTTTTACCATCAGAGGTGCGATTTATAGATTTGTCATACAGTTGATCTAAATGACTGAAACACTCTGTAACCGATTCTCTTCACATCTTTATTTGTTCATTTATTTAATAGCTTCATGTATCTGTAAATGTACAACCTTTTATGATTGCTACTTAATTTTTAACAAACTTTTAAATCTTCAAATGTAAAGGATTTTATAAACTGTGACCCCATTTTGACTTTATGGCTATTTTATGTCTGAATATTGTAAAGTCACAGTACTTCCTGCCTATTAAAATCAAAAACAACAAAACATCTTGTACAAAAACAAACTACACAAAAAAAACACAATCCAATCCTAAAATGGAATTTAAACTAAAAAAAAAACCACTTAATTGATTCAAAAACCATAAAATTCCATGTCAAAGAAAATGAGACATCGCATCGCAACTAAAAGTCAGAAAAAAAAAGTCATGTATCAAGGGCACGAGCGGCGCGACGCGACGCGGTGGCGAGCGGAAGGCAACAATTTTGATTTGGTTTTGGTATACTCATGTTATCACAGCCGTTTTCCAATCCAATCCCATAATATAAGTCCAATTCCGACTTCAGCGTGTCTAAATATCCCTGTCGTCTTTCACATGTTACAACTTATATACAAGTGCAATAAAATCGTAAGTTTTAAGATTTTATTGTAATTTCATTGCTGTGTTTTTTTCTTTATTCAGAAAGTTTTAAAATTTAAAGAAAATGTTTTTCTTTTTTTTAATGATCGTTTTTTTTATATGCGTTGACGAAGTTTTGTCCGTCATTTCATTTATATAATAAGTCTCGAGATTGTGACTGTGCGTGGTGGTTTTGACTTGAATATTCGTTCCAGATGTCAACCGATAAACGTCCTAACTTGTGATTCTTCTCTATGAGTTGTTCTTCTTGTGTGTTGTGTTTATATTTTACCGCTGCTGCGCTCCTTGGCACACAATAAAAGGTATTAGAATTTAATTAAAATAGGAAAATTAATTTATATCAAATCGATTCATAGCAGCGAGACCGAGAGGGACATATTTATTATACAAAAAAACCCAACACAACACAAAACAATCCAAAAGCAAAAGCAAAGGCACAGATGATGACAAAAGCCTTGACACAGTGGATATTACTTTCGAATGAGTGGGGCCTAACAATAGATATAGCGGTGGTGTGGCGGCATTGTTTATATCGGGGAATGGTATATGGTGGGAAACGTTTAGACCATTCAAGCTGCTCCGAAATGGATTATCATAAGCTCTTCTCTCGAGAGAGGGAAGGTTACAGGGATAGGTATATATAGAGGGACCTAAGAAAAGACCGAAGATTTGATGTCAGTTTCATATGCACAAGCAATTAACTTGCTTCATTATAATAATTTCCAAAGAAAGGACAGTTCACAAGTGCTGTGATCGCCTGTGGATGACTATGGAACAATGGTTAGAGCAAGGAAGATGTTTTGACAATGTCGCTTCAGCCTTTTAACGAAAGATGACGCATTTATATTATATCTTTTGTGTAAAGCTTTTGCAGCACCAGAGAGATATATAGTAAGTCAGTAGGTAGGTTGTGAATGTGAAGAAGAAATTTCTTTAGGTTTTTGTTATAGGTTAAGAAATTTCTTTGAAATTGTTGCTGATGTTTGGTTGCGTTGCGGGGATAGTTTCATTTCATTCTTCTTTAACAATCTCTCTCTCTCCTCTTATATATAGGAAAATAGATGGGTCATTGGCTTGGTATGGTTATCTACTTTTACTGTGTTTTATACAGAAAGATAGAGGTTAAAGGAAATGTGATTTTAACTGGCATAATGAATTGAAAGCTGTTGAATAATTAAGGTGCCAGCCTGTGTGGCTCCTTTGGACTTTGTTTATATAGTTAGGTTTATAGAGAGACTATGCATTGTCTTAACGAAAACAAAAGAATAATGAAGCTATAAAGATGTATAGAAGCAGACTGGAAATGTATTAGGTTTTTTAAATTCAATTATTAGATATAAACCGCTTATAAAAGTTAAAGTTTAAGGTTTTTTGAAAGGGTAATGTTTCTTTTGACGAAATGACAAATCCTCATGTCAAGAGTATCTCATGTCAAGATTCTTGAAAAAAAAATTCTCATCTTAGCCAATCAAATTTACCAGAAAATTGTAGGTCCTTGCCTTTTGAGTGCCTCAAAACTTAAAATCAAAATTTTCAATAAAAGTATTTCCTCTTTATAGACTACTGCAGGAGTCGTAAGACGTTCTAAGCTATAGTTCCCAAGTAAAAATTTGGCCTGTCTCAGTTTTGGGAGTTTCCTAATTTTCTAATCTATTTGACAAATCTTCTGATATTGATATTAATTTGATAATTGATTTTTTTTAATCAACTTTTCTTCTATCCCACAATAGGATTCAGGCCCCGTTAGTGCGATTTTTGCTTCTATTTCGTCTTAAGAGTCTGCTTGATCTTCATATTCATTGGATACCATGATGGTGTGTCCCCAATTCCCAATACGAAATTTGCCATATTCATTTAACCTCCCCTTACAATCTCTGATATCATATAGGAGTTTATTGCTAAGTAGGTACCTACGGCTTGGTTTTCTGACAATGACAATATTGTTGTATCGGTAATTCATTTCGATCAGGTTCTGCACATTGCTTGTGAATTGTCTCATCGGCAGAAAAAAGTTTGCTTCTCGGCTCAAATATTCCTGCATCAATCCCTTCAGAGTTCATTGATTTGTCCACATAGTGAGTGATTCATACAAAGTTCCAGTCAAAAATTATCTAGAGCTATATTTAAGCTGCAGAATTGTATTAAAGTAAAACCCGCTTAAGAGAAACCCGTTTAAGAGAAAAACCCGCTAATCTGAAACACTTTTTCCATTCCCGAGTATTTGTCGACCAATCATACCTTTTTAACACTCCGCTTAAGCGAAACTCGCTTAAGTGAAAAACCCGGATACCTGAAACATATTTCCAGTTAAATTTTATATTTTTCATTGAAAAAAACTCTTAAGTGACAAAAAAAAATTAATAGAACAGAACAAAAAATTTGCTGAACGCTTTTACTTCTTTTTTAGTTTTCACCTCCACCAAATTTTCATCACGAAAATGACATTTGAATTTCTGATACGTCAGAACCCTTTTTGGAATTTTTAAATCCGCTTAAGTGAAAAGAAAAGAAAGACTGGCATTTTGCAGTTTCTCTTAAGCGGGTTTTACTGTACAAAATTAAATCTCCAAAATTATAACATTTGGCATAATTTCTTAAATTATATCAAAATGTTAGAAATGTTTTACTCAACAATTTTTATTAGAGAGACTTCTTAGGAAACGAATAAGTACCAATAAAAGTAAAAACAAAGCAACCACCACTATTACGGTTGTTAATTGATCAATTGATAGTTGATAAATATTGAAATTTGGAACATTAAAACTCAATTTATTAAAAATCGGATCAATTATTCCGTGATTAATATCAATTTTCTTTTAATTCACAACGTTCTGCACTATTCTCAATTATCAAAAGTTGCACTTTTGTACTTTTTACTACCGATTTTCAAAATTCATCGACCATCAATTGATAATTGATAACTGTAATAGGGGTGAATGAACAACATAAACTCACAAATATTGCACAGCGGTGTCCCAAAAAAAAAACGCAAGATTTAAATTTGCCACCATTTATATATTAATGTATTGGCAACCCTAAAAAAAAACATAATTTGACAGCTGACAGTTTAGGGTTAGTAAAGATGAAGCATTACACGAAAAAACAACTCGTTTTAAAATTCGAAAACTCAAAGAATGGTCGAAATTATGATTGAACTTCGTCAACTGAGGCAATCGTTAACATTATTGAAAAATTCAGGGAAACTGGATCAATAAGTGATTCTAAACACACAGTTCGTCCAAAAACAAGCCGTTCATATTTCAATATCGAAGCACAAGCAGTGCTTGAGGTTGTTGGTAAAAGTCCAAATACTCCGAAATTTTAGAACTGGCCGCCAAAATTTTTTTATTTGTTAAATATTCATGTCGATTGTGGAATCTGCAATTCTGGATCCGCAATACAGTGGTCTTAGCCCATTTAGGGTGAAAAAAAACAGCACACTATAGTGTGAATCACTGCGGATCCAGTATTGCGGATTCCATAATCGACATGATTGTTCAACAACGAAAAAAACGTTGTTCACTTGTGTAATGCTACAGTTCTATCAGCTGTCAAATTTTTGTGTTTTTTCTTTCAGGGTTTCCAACTCTTTACAACACAAACGGCGTCAAGTTCAAATCTTGCGTCAATTTTGGTAAACCATTTAATATCGTAAAATTCTCTCAGGTGAACCTGATAGGTTTGGAAGCATAGATTAGGGGATTTCCAATATGGCAGATATCGCCAAGGTCTTCGCCTTTTGAAAACCTGGACTTGTGCTTTTCTGGTAGCACACAAAACAAGTGTTTTTTTTTCAAATAACTTTTTAATAAATAACCCCATTTGTGGTTATTTCAAGGGATGAACTTTTCTTTCTAAAAATAAGTTTTGCACACAAAACTCATATGATTCTAAGTTGCTTCGCTATCCTTATCTGACCAACAATTTATCCATATCATAATATAAAAAGTGATTTTCTAAATATAAATAAATATTTTTCCAGCATAAATTTATTTACACAACAGATTTACAAAATCAAAGATCAATATCTTCTCACAACAAAAATCCGTTTTGTTATATTTTTATTGCAACCAATATTCTGCTATCTATAAAAACATTTTATTTAATAGTATCTACGGTTATAGCTGTTCTTTTCTTCCTTAAAAATACAAAAAAATAAGAAACCTACACACACAAAAAAAAAATATATATTCTCATCATCTTAGTTATATGTTTGCTTATTTTGTTCGGGTTTTTTTTTTTTTTTTTTTTTTCTTCCAGAGGGAATTGTATCCTACACTTTGCCCAAAGGTGTTCAACGTGGAATTGAAATCGATTTATCAGATAAAACTTATGATGGCCACGAAGAAGACGATAAATATGTTGGTGGTCTTGGTCAGTTGGTCGATGGGCAAAAAGGAAAAGATAACTTCCGCACGGATATTCATGGATTTGGTAAAGGTAATTTTTTTATTTTGTTGACTGTCTATCTGTATATGGGGAGGATTTAATTTTTTTTTTTCAATGAAAATTTCAAAGGACGAATTTGTTCAAAAAATATTGATAAGTTTTTTTTTTAACAAGAAAGAAAAGAAAATAATATCACTGTGCTTGCTATATATATAAGGTTTAACTACTCAAAGTCAATCTCACTTAAGCAATGAGATGAGAATCAACGCATTAAACTCATCTGAGGAATTTTGAAAAGGTAATCGTTCCTCTTATAGATGAAGTCCCTCCCTCTTTCTATATCCGTTGCTCAGTTTGGAAAAGTTTAAAGGAAGCTTAGTAAATAACTCGTTAATGAAAACGTTAAATCTTCATCCAACAGTTCAAAATTTGCCGTATACATTCCATTTATACATAGCAAACTCAACTCAAAATTCCCATTCCGACCGTGCGTCGCGTCGCCAACACAACGTCGCACCGCACCATTCAGTCTAAAGTTAATGCCAAAGTGAAAAGTTTTCTATTATAATTTTCAACCCTCCCTCTGACGGAACTTTTACCCCCCCTGGGGGAAGCTTAAACATTGTTTATCTTGCACATAATAGCAATTGCACCCACCATACTGCCAAAAATAGGATAACGTTATCCTTTGTTGTTTAAGTTTTGGGTCACAACAAAATTGCTTCATAGCACCCTTTATCTCTTTCTCTCTCCCACTTCGACATGAAATATTTCATCACACCCTCAGAACTATAGAGTCCTAGGTTCTGGGTCCTGGTGGATTCTGCAGAATATACTGCAAACTGAATCCCAAAACGGAACAAATACCAACACCCACCCATCCATCCTTTGCCGATAATAATGAAATCTAAGTGATAATTAAATTCCAAAACAATAATATTGACACACTAATTAGTATTTATATCATAAATTTCGACCTGTTTCCCTAATAGACACAGTGTCCATGTCCACATGGACTAACTTTTGTATATTCGATGGTTGGTGTATCCGAAAACTCCAAACTCCATCTGTTCGAAGGCCAAAGTTCCCAAAACAATCGATTATCGCAGGAAAAGTTATTATATACATATATACTATTTTTTTTTAACAAAAACAGAAGGAAAAAGGGAAATAAAACAAAAAAAAACCAAGAAAGATGCAAACAATAACAAAAAAAAGGGAAATAAAATAAAAGTTCCAGAGGAAGTTTTTTTTTTTGTTTTTTGTTTTGTCTATATCTCCTCTCCTGGTGTCCTGTTGAATTTAGCAAAACTTAGTCTATAAAAGAGTAGAAAGTTATTTAACTATCGCAACTCTATTTTGAAAATCCGCAGATGATATAAAGTAGCGAAAAAGTTTTCAACTTAACAAAAAAAAAAAAAATAACAAAAAAAAAAACAACAATCAGGGAATTCAAAAATAACAAAAAAAAAAAAATAAAGAAAAAAGATGTCTGAAGAATGTGAAAGCTACAAAATAAAAAAATAAAAAAAGTAAAAAAATAAACGCAAGTTCATAATAGATGATAATACATAAATCATTTTTTTTTATTTCACAGTGAGGAATGGGTATATGGTGGGTATAGGTGTATCTAGATAAAAAATAAAAAAAAAATCAGGATTCGCATGAATAAGTGAGATGAGTATGATATATTTTCAAATATATTCAGGGCTTTAAAATAAAAAAAAAAAGTCAAAAGACTTATGTTCATATACACGAGTTAAGTCCTGAAGTTTGACAAATATGGATCGTTTAAATCAATGTATCACAACTTTTGTTTGGCGAACAAAAAAAAAAATGCTGCAAGCATGCAAAAAACATTCATATATTATAATTGTATGCAGACAAACGATTAGCAGGAGGTTTAGGATGGGATATGATTATAAGAGTAATTCTTAGCAAAATAAAAGAATGTAAACGCCTCCGAAATTGACTTGAATTAATGAAAAAAAATTGTTTTAAGTTTTTGAAGTTTTTATCTGTAAATCTTCCTGGCTTTTCATATTTTAATAAGAAATTCCTTCCCTCTACGTATATGGGGTCTTATTTTTAGGTTATCCTCGTATATTTGCTTCGATATTCTATATCAATGAGAACCTTATATTGAATAAACTATCCAAGGGTTTTTATCTCTGTCTGTTATTACGCTGTGGCTCCATTAGCAATATTTGAGGCAATGTCAATTTCATTGGCAATGACAATTAATTGCCTGGGTGGGCCTTCTATTGCCAGCTAATTTCAGTTGTCAAATGTCAGTGTAGAAATAACGACCCCAGTCAAGTGTTTTTTGCTTTTTAAATTCACAATTTTTGATAATAAAAAAACTTTAATTCACTTAATTTCTCATATTTTCAACTTTAATTTCAAAACGAAGCACAATTCATTCAAAATCGCGGAGAAACCATTTTGAAAACGGTGAAACGTCAAAATTTATTGCCTCAGCAATGGAAATCAATAATTGCCGTCCATCAACCGAGCAATATTGTCATTGCCATTGCCAAAGCGTCTCCATTAGCAATATTCAAGGCAATGGCAATGAGCCAAGCAATTTATTTCCTCAAGTAAATTGCTATAATGGAGCCGCTGGGTTAAGGAGATGCTTTTTGAAAGCTGATATTCGTCTCAAAGTTGAGAAAAAACATTGGACCCTTTTAGTTGTTAATGGACGTCGCTATAAATTGCAAAAATTGGGACTTTTATTGCAATTGGAAATTAGGGATTGAAAAGCTGAGATCTGCTATTTTTTCGAATTTTATTTCTACAACTTGTTGGCTTGTTAGATAAAACTTTTTGAAATAGACTAACTGAATCAGGGCGGTTTCAACAGTTAAATAACTGTTTATACCCAACGTATGGTGGTGTGGTAAGGGCTGGCCAAGAGACGAGACCCGACTAGAATTGTGTAACGGTTTGCTTACACTAAAATCGAATCATCGGCCGATTTCGGGTCGGAGCTATTGGGACGACTGTATCTGACGTTTGTCTACGGTGACATTCTTGATTGTGTAGTTAATTTTTCAGTTTTTTTTTATGTTTCACTACAAAAGTCATCGGCAAACGGACGAGCAGTCCAAACAATTTTGGATTCGCCGGCTGATCGGTAATACCCGGGCGGTATCGGTATCAGAGTTACCACTGGGATTCAGTTTTTTCGGTGGGATTCGAGGATAAATTTTTTTAAAAAGGACACATTTTTTCACAATCATTTTAACTTAAAGAAAGTAAAGTTTTTTTATGATAATTAAATTTATTTACTATTATTGTTTGTATATTAATGAATTCATGTATTTAATTTATGTTTTATAAAACAAAAAATCCTTCGTAATTCCTAAATTCGGACTATTTTAAAAGTTTGCCACTTATTTTTTTAAAAGGACTCATTTATTTTCAAAAGGACTCTTTTTTCATTCAGAGGGATTCATAAATAATTTTGGCTGCGGTAACACTGGTACGCACCCTCTTTCTTTACCATAAGTTTGGATCGATCGGTCGAGTTCCGCCAACGACTTCCGAGCATACTTCGGCCGATGACGGATTAGGTGTAAGCAAGCCGTAAGTCTGGTCTCGGTATATCTCTGTCTCGTCTCGGTATTGTTTTCGGTCTCCTCTAACTGATTCTCGTTACTTCTCAGTTCTTTGTATCGTATCCTCACTTTTTTTGCGGAAAAATTACATTTTTAAATTGTTAATCTTTTCCGCCGCAAGACCACCGAAACTTTCTGCAAATTTAAGTCCAAAAAGCATGGTCTCATCTCGGATGGTATTCATATGGTCTCGTCTGAGTTAGGTAGATATATACAAAAACATTTTTCGCCGGGTATACATATAGTCAGACCTAGGTGTAGTTTCTTAATAATAACCTAATGATTATCGTTATGTCTTTAAGGGTTTTTCAGTGCGAGATCATCCTTGCCTTGGGGTTAAACCTGAGGTAACTCCATAAGCGTGTTTTTCAGTCAATTGAAATCTTAAGTTAACTCTGAGTTTAATCACCTAATTTTGTGAGTTAACTCAGGGACCAAATTGACGGATTTTTCAATTGTGGCGCTATCTCCATTTTGATAGTGAAAGTTATTCACAGTGCAATTCCGTTGTGGCGTCATCTCTATTTTGATAGATAAAAGGCGTAAAAAGGTGATATCCATAGTGTCGCACATCGATGACAATAGTTTTTTGACAACTAAATGATAAAATTAATCCTCCACTGAAAAACTGCTTCCAGAGTTAACTCTGGGTTAATTTATTTACGAGATTAACTAACTCTGAGTTAACTCAGCACTGAAAAACTGGCCCTAAGAGAATCAGCTCAGATACTTTGTGAGGAATCAGAGTTATTATAAATTATGATAACATTTTTGGTTAAACTGGAAGCATCAGAACGATCGATCGGATAATCAAAATGTTGTGAGAAATAACTAACAGCCCTATTAATAAAAATACACCATCCGCTCGTAAATACACGTTTTACCTAACACATGGATAGTGGACTTATCCGTTTGATAAAATAATTAGTATAAATTTATTCGGTCTTCATTTTATCTGTTCACTGAATAACACCGAAAAGTGAGATAAGTTATCCGCTCATTGTCAAATGTCATTTAAGGCTAAAACACGTTTATTATTAAGAATTATAAGTTAAAACAGGTGTTAGTGTTGTTTCATATCTATTTTGTGACTATTATATGGGACTATAGTATGGTCCTTTGGTTCTCTAAGAAAGAACTTTAATGATTTAATATGCCAGAGGTAAAAGAAACACCAAAAAATTTTCAAAAGTAAATCTATGAACCTATATTATTGGTAATGACTAATCTGGTTTTAGTAGATAAAAGTGGAACACAGGTATAGACAGCAAAGTCCCTAACTAATTTTTTAATATATTAACCTAGAAAATCCAGACAAAGCAATGGTAAAACTTGAAAAAAAAATTCACAAAGCTGAAATTTTAAACACTGCGTTTGATTTTGCAGGGTGAAAAGGCCCAATTCTATCTTAAAAAATTTTGCACAAAATATTCTACAGTGTTTTTACGTAAGAGCAATATCAATGTAAAAAAAAGCATATTATAGGCAAAGTTTACAAACCAGTTCTTTGTTTTGACGTACCTACTTTTTTTTACATCATCGCAACTTTGGGTAGTGAGTATATTTATGAACAGTTTTCTTAAAATCTATTATAAACACTCATCCGAAAAAAAGTTTTTTTTTGTGAAGAATTTTATAACCTTAAACGTCTCAAAATTTATAAAAAAAAAAATCTTAAGTAATTTTTACGGAAATAATTAACATGAAATCCCACGTCAAAATGAAACTAGGGGTATCTATATGAGAAAAGAAGCTTAAAATTATATTCTCCAACAAATTATTTTTTTCCAATTCCCATATACATAAGTTCAAGAATAATTTCCTTTATATATAGAAAGGCAATTGAGAAACATAAATTATTACCTTGAACCATTACTAATTCACAAGAACGAAAAACGGACCAGTTTTCATGTACATTGACCTTCCAGTATTTGTTTAAGAATCTTTAGTTTCTCTAAGACTTAAAATTTAAATTTAAAACTTCCGCCCAAAAAAAAGTAAATCTTTAGAGTAATTTCAATATTTATTATCAACATATACATTATTTTTTCAGGCTATGAATGGGTTGGCTGGAGAAATGATACACCTAATCTATTGGGAAAACCAGTTGAAATAGTATTTGAATTTGAAACTGTTAGAAACTTTAGTTCTATCGTCTTACATACGAACAATATGTTTTCAAAGGATGTTCAGGTAAGAATATAAAATTTTAATTTTTAACATACCTACATATTGTCGCTGTAGATCGAATACCTCGTAAACCAGAAAAGTTCACTTTTTAGGTAATGATTTGCACTTTTATTGTAAACAACTTTCCTGATCTAATGAAAAATACCTTGTTAGCCTAAGAACGATAGTTTCAAAGCTAAACGCATAAAAATGCAGGGGCCTGATTCCGTAAAACGAAAACGATCGAACGATATCGTTTTGGCAATAGCTGTCCCTATCATTCTCTATAGATGTGATAGAGATGTGTATAGTCAAAACGATATCGTTTGATCGTTTTCGTTTTACGGAATTAGGCACCAGGTCAATGTTATTGGTCCTCAATACTTTTATATCAAATTTTTTGTTTCTCCTGAAAAATTATCTTTTCTGGGTTACAGGGTATTCGATCTACAGCGACGATATAGTGAAAATTAATTTGTATTTAAAAGACAAATTAACAACTTATGATGATTGAAAGAATTTTCTTGGGTTGGTTTAAAAATTATGCGTAGGTTTAAATTTCTCTTTTTTTCAATTATCGGCTTTCAAAATTCTACTTTTAAAAATTTTTATTAAAAAAAAAATGTTTCAAAAATGTAAAAAAAGCCAGCACTTCTTTTTATTATTTGCAGAATTTTGTAAAATAGAATTTTCCGAAATTAAAATTATTTAAAGCTCAATTTTAAAAATTATATACAAATCTTAAAGAAATGTTTTCTACTCAGATATTGATTTCGAAAAAAATTCCGACAAATCTGGATTTTGGTGAAAAGATTTGAATTGACGTTTTAACCATATCCTATATAAAAAAAAACTCTTAATTTGAGGCACTGGCTTTTGATTTTATGGTAAACTTGGTGTTCACATACAGGATCAGTCTTCGAACTCATTTTTGCTTCTCAGTACTTTATATCGCTACTAATTTATGTTGAGAAAGAAACAATCGTCACGATTGATTTTTTTATATTTTTTTTAAACCTGGAACGAGATGAAATACTGAGATGTCAAAGTAAAACAACAGTGAGTGAGTTCAATGTGAAGAAAACCTACATGAATTCGTTTTTTTTTTGTAAATATCTCTTAAAAACTACCATAGAAACCGCAAAATGTCACAGTCTTACTTTCACTTAAGCGGGTTTTTCACTTAAATGAACCCCGTTTAATTGAAAAAAATTCACTTAAGAGAATTTAAAAATTTCATTAAGCCGAAATTTAAAGCTGAAAAAAATGAATTTATTTTTTGGAGTTCCCTAGAAAAAATTTAAACAAAATTATTTTTTTTTGTTCTTTTAAGAGAGTTTTTTTTTCAATGCAAAATATAAAATTAAAAATTTGAGAAAATAAATTGATCGTCACTAACAGATCGCAATTCGTGACGACCAATTTATTTTTTCAAATTTCTGTTATTTTAGAAATTAAAACGTACATTTTAGTATCTTAACATTAATTTAAATAAGTTTTCTACCATTTTGTCTCGATTTTGTGAAGAATTTAAGTCTTATTTTAAAATCCCATTTGTTCTTTTATGCGTTGGTCGCTTTCACATGTCCTTTAGAGTTAAAAAAATTAAAGACAACCATCATGCCCTGCGTTTCTTTTTGCACATTAGGTTATACTTCTTTAAAATTTGACAATTTAGTCCAGTAATTAAAAAATAAAGACATTCAATACAAAATGTGTACTTTTCCACACAACTTTCGAGGTTGAGACTAAACATAGGTACCTACTAATCCGTTCGCATGCAATATTATTTTTAAGGTCGCACAACTTTCATGGCCCCACCTTTTATATAAATTTGGTGGGTGATTGGTAAGGGAACTGGCCACATTTCAATCTTTTTCAAAAAATTTATTGGACTGGTTATATAGTTTTTTGATGGCCTGGCTAGACTGCCAAATTAGTTTTGAAACTTTTTCACTGATGCGGCTCCAAGTTTTATTGTATCACAAATCCCGGACAAGCAACATCCTTTTCCCTCCCCCCACTTTAAGTAACAAACCTTATATCCCTTTGTTTTCCAATAACTTCATACTTGCAAATGGTTTTGTTTTATGGATTCTGATTTTATTTATTTTTTTGTTTGTTTTGTTTTTGATTCAAAAAGAAGTTCCCAAAACAAAAATCATACGAAAATTTATGTAAAAGATAAAATAATTCCAAAATAAATAATAGCCCCGTCATATCCTTCATGTATTTATACGTAGAAGTCTAGATGCTCGCTCCCCTTTTCTTTATTTCGCATAATTTTATCGATAAAACTCCCTGATGATCCCGCAATGAAATCAAAACATTCTCGTTTCTATCCCCAATTTATCTATGTATGTATATATAGTTGGAGTAATGTGATAACGCAGGTTATTACATTTTATTGTCATGTTCTCATGGTGCGTGTTGCTTATCTCCGTTTTATTATTATTTGCGATTTGTGAATGAAACGAGAAGGAATCTTTTTTCGATTCTCATTTCTCCGTCCGTCGTTTTCGTTTTCGTTGTCTTCGTCGTTGTTAATGTATTTTATTTGTACTGACACTGAAATCAAAATGAATGGGGGGGATGGATATTTGGAAATCCTTTATACAAATATAAAATATTTCCAACATCCTCCATCACCCCCATCCAAAATATATATAAGCAGGCATTTCTAACACTGAACTTTGATGGGTCATTCAACCATTCAAGCTTATTTATTGCCAGACATCAAAATCTCGTTAAAAGTTCTTACTTACTTACGGATATACCAAACACAAGACCCGGGTCGTGTCGGGGCATCATCATCATCATCGTCGTCATCACCATCGTCCTCCTGATGTGGCGATGGTCCTCTATGCCTTAGCCTATATTTAGAAACTCGAATATTGATTGAATTAAAGCGAGGAGCTATAGGCAAAGCATTCAAGCGTTACCGATACGTAAATTAACTAATCAAACTGCGAATCACTGGAAATCAATTTTCTAATAAATAATAAACGACTTGAGTAGTTTTGGTAGGTTAGGTAGAGTATATATATATATAGTGAACTGTACAGTGAGTAAGTCATTTTATACTCGGACATGGAGTAAATATGACAGGACGATCCCTTTTTTCCTCGAGAGCAAAAGTTGTGCTGAAACTTTTCTCGTGTGTCGCTCTCGTTGATTCAATCAATATTCCCGACGCGTACGTGATGGGAATTCAAGTAGGGTTTTATACATAGGGACGATGTGTTGGCTATGTGTCCTTGTCAGAAAGCAGCAAACTTTATCCTATATTTTTTTTTTCTCTGATGTTCTCAACTTGATATACAGGGTGAGGTCATAAATATTGACTTTTCAGGAAGTTAGTTTTTAATCAATTTTTTTTTTTTTTTTTTGAAAAAATGCTTCAAGGTGGTAATTTTGTCACAAAAGTTTAATTTTCATTTAATCAAAAATCTTGCAAACATTTAGGTGTGTATTTATTTTATTTCTTACTATACTAATTTATTTCAAACTAAATCAAAAAATCTGATTTATTTGGAATAATTTTGTTTAACTAAAATTATTGCAAATGAATGTCTTGAAAATGAAAAAACAAATTCAAAAATATTGCATACATTAAGGTGTATTTATTTTTTTTTTTTTTAATACAAGATTATTCCAAACTAATTCCAAAAACCTGATGTATTTAAAATAATTTTAGTTTAACAAAATTATTAAAAATAAATCAGGTTTTTATATTTAGTAAGAAGTAAAATAAATACACACCTAAATGTATGCAAAATTTTTGATATTTTTTACTTAAGGCAGTGTCCGAATTGCGTTAAAATTTTCTACCACTGGTTAAATTTTGACGTTTGGTTAAAATGAGATAATTTTTGTATTTTTGCTGTCCGAACTGTATTAAAATAGGGCGGGTTAAATGGGATTTTTAGTTAAAATTCCCGCAAGATTAAAGAAATTTTCCTAACCACAAATGTGTTCTATTATTCCAGAAAATAAATATTTTATACAAAATCCAGCTTGAATGTATCAAAATAAAAATTGGACGCGAATAAAGAATAAATTTCTTAATTTGATTTACTTTTAAAGGTTTTGCATCGATTATATCCCCAAACATTACAGAAAAAATCCTATTGTGTATTTCTTGATTCTGCAGTCTGCGAACACTAGTTCACAGCTGTCAACAAACTAAAAAAAAACAATTTAAAACAAACCAACCAATTCGCATTAATTTTGCAAGATGAATACGTAATAACAATTTGAGGAAGTATTTTATATTAATTCTTTTATATTTTTTAAAATATCAGCGTATTATTACAAGGACTGCAATAACACAGAAACGTCTATGCGAGGTATGTGTACATGCACATGAAAATTCAAAGTTCATAACTATTGATTATTTCAATTGCCCATTGTTGCACTTTTAAAAATAATTTCAAATTCAATTTTCTCTCTTTCTTGAGAAACGTCAAAATTTAACCACTAGTGTCAAATTTTAACCTGCTCTGGAGCTAGGTAATTTTGAACCCATTTTATTCACCACGCTAGTGTCAAAATTTAACCAAACGTCAAGTTTTAACCAACATTTTAACGCCATTCAGACACGGCCTAAGATTTTCATTTTCAAGACATTGAAGTTCGTATACAAATTTTAGCTATATGACTCGTCTTTTGGCCTCTTTTAATTTAATTTAATTAAGGGCAGGTTTACACTTGATTTTTAAACTCAAAAATTTGAAAATAAAATTCGAAAAATTAAGATTTAACTTCATTTCAAAACATAATTAAAGAATATGACTGGCTTTAAAACATAACTTGATATTGTAAGTGTTGCCGTAATGTTTTTATATTCATTTTCTATTTTAGAATTTTTTTTTAATTTGCCCCTCCCACCTAACGAGATGGACAAGTATAGTGGGCCGATATCTTAAAATCATGTTCATATAATGTTTAATAAAAAAAACTTGACTGTTTTATCACAAAATACACAATCTTTTAACTAAGCCACCCAACTACATAGACAAGTAAAAAACTTAACTATTTCGATTGGTTTATTTCGAAAACGATTATTTTAATGAAAAATGTATGTTAATTGTTTTTGTAGAATATTTTCCAAGCTACAAATTAGTCTTTGACATTTTTTTTTTGTCTAACTTACCATTTGGAAGTTCTTCCTGAAAAACCATTTTGGGTGTCCTTTAGCGGTGCTCATATTGATGGGGACTTTTGGCAGAAAACCTTTCTCAAGAACACCTTGAGGGGGCTATATACCAAAATCCAGCTTTCCGGCGATTATTTCCTTATTGGACTGTTTTTATGGCTTTATTGACTGGACTATTGGTGAAAAGGGGTGAAATTCATTTTTTTTTTTTTAATATTTCGAAAACTCAGTTTTTTTTGAAAAGTCTGAAAGTTGAAAATTCTAGCTTACAAAATTCCATAGAAAAAAAATTTTGTAATATTTTTTCCTAAGAATAATAGATTTCGAGAAAAACCTACGCAAACATTACATTATCATATTTTTCTTAACCCAAATGTACGATTTTCACTACCACCACAAGGGTTAAGTACTCAATGTGTTTGCGTACGTTTTTCTCAAAATCTATTGCTCTTACGAAAAAAAAAGTATTTTAATCATTTGTTTGCAGAATTTCATAAGCTACCTTTTTTTGTCTTGATATTTCCCCTGAAAAAGTGACAGTTTACGAGAAATTTACAAACAATTTGACTTTTCATCTCATTTTAGCCTATTTTTCGTCACACACAATTTATGTGATGTATGGTCCCTGAAATAGGCCCCTGGTCTAAGTTTAGGGCACTTTTAGCTTTCTACCATAATTCAGCTTTGGCGTATTTTTTTTGTTCCAAAAATTGAGAAGTCATAGTGAACCCGCAACTTTTTCTTACAACTGCCAGCATTCGTTCTTTATTTACTCAAAAGGTGCATCCCACTTCTGACATTGTAATCGCAGCCAATTGGTCAATTATGTTGTCTTGAAACTCTCAAACGTTGCTAAATTGATGTGTGTGTGTCTTAAAACGTCAGACCAGTAGTTTCCAAAAAAAAAAAGTGCTGCCAAGTTTGGAGTGGGTGCAATAATGTATGTTTGAACATATTGCAGTATTTTTTATCTGTTTAACTTGTACTGCTGCATCTAAAATGAAAATAACTCCACCCTGTGTATGTGTTCAAAAAACATCATCTTAAAATTGTGCTCTAATTTTTATCCCTTTTCTATTTTATTTTGTTTTTTCTTCCACATAGGTATTTGTTCATGCGAAAGTTTACTTTAGTATGGGTGGACGTCACTATACCGGCCAACCAGTATTATTTTCTTATATGCCAGACACTGTATTGGATCATGCAAGAGATGTCACTATTAAATTGCATCATCGGATGGGACGATTTTTACGAGTTCGACTGTATTTCGCATTGCGGTGGATTATGCTGAGCGAAATATCTTTTGTGTCGGGTAAGTTTTGTTGTTTTTTTTTTTTTTTTTTTTTTTTTGTTCTTTGATGAGTTAATATAATTTATATTTTTTATTGTTGTTGTTGATTGTATTGAAGAAAAGGAAGTTGTTGGTTGCAGTGATACGAACATACTTTTATTATATTATATACGGGATAAATCATAAAACAATGATTGTTTGTGTGTGACTGTGAGAGCCCGTATTTTTTGACTTTTCTAAGAAAATATTTTCACTTGATGTATAAATCATAAGAATGCACCACTTTGATTGTTCAAGCACAAGTAAGCAAAAAAAAAAAAAAAATGAAAATTGAAAACGAAGTTAAGCTAATTATTTATAATTGAATAAATCACGTCATTGTGTGGGAACTATCTTGAGAGAGAAAATATTTATATAATATAAGCGCATTTCTGTATATATATATGTGCATGGGCTTAAAAGGGCAATGTTTTGATGGTTTGATGATGCGGGCAATGACTTGCAATGATTTACTTGGTAAGGAGGTATAGGTTAGGTATACTTCTAGTTATGGGGATAGTTTTGTTGCGGAGTAGGTACTTGAACTTATAAAGTTGGACCTTTGAAGATGAATAGGGTATTTTTAATAATTTAAATAAGGGTGAATTTCAAATGACCATCATAAAGTAATGAAATGCAAAAAAAAAATAAAAATCATGTTTATATAGAAAGTTTGAGAGAAGTTTGAAAAGATATCAAAGAAAATATATGACCTGAAGTAGGTATTTTATTTCTGGAACAAATTCTTTAAGAAAAATCTTAAATTTGATCTTTTATTATAGGTATAAGGAAAAAAATTTAGAATATTGTTCCTTTTTTTATTGAAACAAAATCCAAAAACTAGGTAGTTGTGGATTTTTTCACGGGCCTGGATTCAATTAAATTAATTTCAGATAAGACCAACTTTTGTGTATGGTAAGATGAAATCTAAAAAGTAGCTTGAGCTAATTAAATTTAATATTTTTCTTCGGATTGATGTTCGCAATTGACCACAAAAAGAACATCACCTTTTTTTAAAGTAGGTAGAACATTTTAATATATATTAAAAGTTTTAATCACCCTTCCCAGCTTGTGTTTAAAAATCAAGAAAAAAGCAGTTCGAAATCGCAAGACCAAATTTCTAATCATTTTCATTCTTGAAGTAGCCAATCTACACGCTTGCTTCAATAATTTACTCTATTGCATCAATCAATCTATTGAGTTGGAGTAGCCTACCGATACACATTTAAAGGTTACTTATCTACTTCTTAGTTTGAGTACCGAATCTATTTGACATCGTCTCAAATAATGCCAATGGAGCCACTGCGATACTTACTCGGTTGGAGTAGCCAATCTACTTGGTAGCTTCAACCATTTTATTCAATTACCCCCAGCCAATCTACTCGGTTAAATTAGCTTGTCCACTCAATTTAAGTAGCTATGAAATAAAAGAAAAACTTTTATAAATTATAAATTTAAATATTTATTTTAAACAAATATCACAACTTTTATTATATGTATTTATAATTTATTTATTATATTTATAATTTACAATGCAAGAAAAGAAGTTTTTCTTTTATTTCATAATTCCCATACACAACTTGGAGACCGAAACCAACAATGATTTTAAGTAGCTAATTCACTCGGTTGGAGTAGCCTTTTTTCTCATTTGACGTAGCTTATCAACTCGCTCACATTAACATACTTACTCTGTTGGACTATGCGATCTAATCGGTTATTTTAACTTACCTAATCAATTATTATTACATCAGCAAATCTATACTCAATTAGAAAAGCTAATTTACTCAGTTAGAATAGCATATTTTCTCATTTGGAGTTGCTTATTAAGATACAAAATATAATCTTCTCCAAATGCACATACTTACTCGGTTGGAGTAGCCAATCTACTCTTCTTAATTACATCAGCCAATCTACTCGAATGGAGTATCCCATTCACCCGGTTGCTTCAACCAACTTTCTTCATTGCATTAGGCAACCTATACGGTTGGAGTAGCCCATCCACTAAATTAGAGTAGCTAATTTACTCAGTTTGAGACACCTATTTTTACATTTGAAGTAGTCTTTCTATTCAGTTGCTTCAGACAACCTACTTAATTGGTGTTGCCAATCTACTCATTCAAATTCTCATACTTACTCGGTAGGAGTCAATCTACTCGGTTGCTTCAACCAACTTTCTTAATTGCCATAGCCAACTAACTCGGTTGGAGCATCCCATCCACTCGGTTGCTTCAACAATTTTCTTAATAGCATCAGCCAATCTACTTGGTTGGAGTAGCTCAATTAAAGCAGCCTTTCTTAACCTTTGAAGTAGGCTTTCTACTTGGTTACTTAATGACAGCTTACTTAGTTGGAGTAGCCGATCTACTCGTTCAGACTCACATTCTTATTCGTTGGAGTCGCCAATCTACTGGATTGATGTAACCAACTACTCAATTGCATAAAACAATCTACAAGATGGATAGGCCTCGAAACTGCCCAAATGAAAAAAAAGAAAAAGCTAAAGACTTATGTATGTATATAAATCGAGCTTACTAGCAAAAAATCAAAAAAAAAAAAAATTTGTTTTAAAATATTTCTAGCGATTGTAATCAACAAAAAAAATTAATCTGTCATATAACAGGCTTGAGTATCTTTTTTTTCTCTTACGTGTTTTTCTTTATTCAAAAAAAAATTACCAAAATTAGTTATATCAAAACTATTATAAAAAATATTCAACTGATATAAATTTATCATTTTATTTGCTCCTCTAACTTTATTAAAAAATTTGTTCAGTTTAAAATGAGGCTTTTCGAAAAAAATAATTTCGTAACCTCAGTTTTTTTTTTTAACTTTGATTCTTAAAAAACTAGAGATCACCATTTAAAAAATGTTTTTTATACATATTTTCATTTTGTAATAAATTTGCATTTCCATTTCAGCTCCAGTAATTGGAAATTTCACTGAAGAAGAAATACCTGAAACAACACCTCCGCAAGAAATTCCCTACCAACGCGACGGAACACAATCAAAATATGACAAAGACAATCGAATACCTAAAAGTAAGTATATACAACTCAAAACCTATATTGTCTTATTTTTAAAACTATAACCAAAATTTTTCTAGATATTTAAAATCATATATTTAAATTAGGGTGGTTCTTATGTGTTTCAAAAACAAAGTTCGATGCCCTTAAACCCGTTCTAAATAATATCTAATCGAAAAATAAAGCCCACTTTTTTCAAATTTTCTTTAAACAAATGCAACTATTTTTAAAGCATAACTTGAGTTTTTTTTTAATATAGTTACCAGTTAGCAAATTTTCAAAAAAATAAGTCAAGTCGTTTTTGAGGATATTTGAAAAATTCTTTAAAAAAACAAAAAACTAACAAAATAATTTCTTTTCGGTTTGTTTTTTTAATAAAGAAAAACCGTTTTTTGAAAGATAGATTTTAAAAATTCACTATTAAAAATTTTAACTACTTAGGTCCACTTTTTCAGTGGAAAATCTCAAGAGTTCCTGAATAAACTCACCTAATTTAGTTCTTTAACTCGAAACAAATTAATAAAGCCCTATATAGAGCAAGAAAAGAAATAAGGCCATAAAGGATAAAAACTTGAACAAATTAGAACCCTTTATTTTTTATTAAGTCAATCCAATTTACAGGTAGGCTTCCACAATATTATGTTAAGAACCACCCTAATATGCATTTTGGCCTAGTTATGAAAATTATTCACAAGCGAAAACTGAATTGAAAAAGATTAAAATTAATCGTTATTTTTTTTTTTTGTTTCTCTCCACAAAACAGTTATTGCACCAAAACCTATCGACCAAGAACCTGAAGAGGGCTTCGTTGGTGTGATAATAGGCGTGTTGACTACAATTATTCTACTCCTGGTGGCTGTTATTCTCCTGATAATTGCCAGAAATAAACGAAAAGCGGCCCGCGGTAGCAACGTCTTGGACGTGTTCCAACACAATTTCCATTCTGATGCGCTGGGTAGCGTTGGCGGCGTTAAGCGTATGCATCACGGCAGCAGTAACATGAAGGTAGGTCAATCGAATATTTATGCAAATTTTTTTGGGCGTAATGATGTTAGCTTGGCCCCAATAGTGCCAGAGGGTGAACGACGGGTATATACCTGCTCGCAATTCAAAAACCCTTTTATGGGCATCATCAACATCCACGCTCTTGATTTGAAGAGAAGTCCTAATTGTATGCATTTCATTGTTATTTTGTTTCATGTCTGCTCCTCACCTATAATATCAGGTCGGCATGGATGACAACGATTCTATGGACAAGAACAGCATGTATCATGAGCCTTTTAACGTGAACATGTACACGAGTGCTGCAAGTGCATGCTCCATGAATGACATGCGACATCATCACATTGCGCCAGATTACACAGGTAAAAATAGTGGTATATACTGTTCAAAGTGTCCTGTGATAATAAATTTTGAAATTTATTTTGCAGAAGTATCCGATGCTGTTTGTCAGGAGTACATCGCACCGCATATGCAAAATTTTATCCCGAAAACTTCGGGCGGTTATGTGAATGTTCGCACACGACCACCGCAGTCTTTGAATAATATATTCCCCAAGCCACCACCGGTCCCGGCGCGACCAACCGAAAGCTATTATGCAGCTACTGCCATCTATCGGCCGATCTCGAATGGCAGTGGCAATGGCAGCATCGGGGGAAATGGCAATGTTACAGGATTCTCAACACCAACTGGAACTCTAGATTCTAACTCAACGATACCAGAGATGTCAATATACTTTCAGCCAACTTCAAGGATTTACAATTTCAAGAAGTTTCCGGAAAATCTATAATTTTTAATTTGTTGCGGAAAGGATTTCGATTGGGAGGCAACGTCTAGGCTATTTTGAGGAGAATTTAAAGGTAAGAAATGACATTGAGTGATGAGAAGTTTTTAGTTTATTCCCTAAAGCCAACACAAATCCGAGTTACGATTTTTAACCATTTTTCTTTGGTTTTCTTTCTTTCTTTTCAGATTTTACCTACTATATATATATTGACAACGAGCTGATTTTTGTGTTTCTATCAAGTTCCAAAATAAAAAGCATCCACACTATCATATCTTCGGGGAAAATACTATAAGACTGATTTCTTATTAAATGCGCTTAAATAAATAATGTATTTCATTTTTTTTCTGAATAATTTAAAATAAATTTAATGTTTTATTTAAAAAAAGAAGTTTGTTTTATTTTTAATAAAAGGCGGGGCAGTAAGGGGTTCTACCAGAAACAGGTCTGGCGAAAAGCTTAGCGAAAAGGGGCGGGGCAAAAAGAGAATCAAAAATGAGAGAGGAAAAAAGGGACGTGGCTGAAAGGGGGCGTGGTTAAAAGGGGTGTGGTTAAAAGAGGCGTGGTTAAAAGGGGGCGTGGCTAAAAAAGGCGTGGTTAAAAAGGGGCGTGGTTAAAAGGGGGCGTGGCTAAAAAGGGGCGTGGCTAAAAAAGGTGTGGTTAAATGGGCGTGGTTAAAGGGGGCGTGGCTAAAAGGGGCGTGGTTAAAAGGGTGTGTGGCTGAAAAGGGGCGTGGTTAAAAGGCGAGTTAAAAAAAGGCGTGGTTAAAAGAGGGCGTGTCAAAAAAGCGGTGCAAAAAGGGGCGTGGCAAAAAATCGGAACAAAAAACGGGGGTGGCAAAAATCGGTGCAAGAAAAGGGGCGAGGCCTAAAAGATTAAAAAAGCGTAGCAACAAAAAGGGTACAAAAAGGGGAGGGGCCACAAAGGGGCGGAGTCAAAAATGTGGAGGGGCTACGAAGGGGTGGGGTCAAAAAGAGCTAGTTTAAAAGGGGTGTAAAAGGGGCGAGGTATATCTTTCACATGGTCATTTTAAATGATTTTATGCAGAGGTAATTTCGTATTATTTTTAAGGAAGGTAAACGTTAAAAAAATTGGAAAATTAACGATTTGATCGCACAAAATCTGCTTTAACTCGAGAACTACTGTATCGATCTTTTAAATTAAGGTGTCTATCGAAAGATTAAACGGTCACGAATGCGTACATCATAAAATTTTTTAGGTGCCTACGCAACTTTAGTAGTTTGAGGCTTTTAAAGATAAAAATGCAAGTTTTTTATTAAACTGTCATTTAAACACCTATTTTCCAACCGATCTTCAAAATTAATAATTCATTATTTTCCCGACTAATGAGCGATCATTTCGGTATACAAAGTTTTTCCGTACGTCAACCACAAGCTGCGTAATAGAGTTTTGAATATTTTTTATAGTGAAATTTATCAAAAATGAAGGCATTTGGTCATTCAATTTCTGTGTTTGGAAAATCAAGAAAAAAGATGCCAATAAAAGGCGTGACAAAAGAGGGCGTGGCAAACAAGCGTAGAAAAAATAGGCGTGGCAAAAAAGCGTATCAAAAAGGGCGGGACCAAAAAGGGGCGTGACCAAAAAAGGTTGCCAAAAATGGTGTATCAAAAAAAAGCGTACCAGGCTCATAATACCACGGTTAAAAGGGGGTGGCCTAAAAGCGGTGCAAAAAGAGGCGTGGCAAGAAAGCAGAACAAAAAACTGGGGTGGCAAAAAATCGTTGCAAGAAAAGGGGCGGGGCTTAAAAGATAAAAAAAGCGTAGCAAAAACGAAACGTAACAAAAAAGGGTACAAAAAGGGGTGGGGCCACAAAGGGGCGGGGTGAAAAAAGAGATAGTTTAAAAGGGGTGTGACAAAAGGGGTGAGGTAAATCTTTCACATGCTCATTTTAACTGATTTTATGCCGAGGTAATTTCGTATTATTTTAAAGGAAGGTAAACGTAAA
This sequence comes from Epistrophe grossulariae, assembly GCA_929447395.1. NCBI lineage: Eukaryota > Metazoa > Arthropoda > Insecta > Diptera > Syrphidae > Epistrophe > Epistrophe grossulariae. The sequence goes on along the minus strand of OV839567.1, from coordinate 12,659,858 downwards.
GAAAAATGGAAAATTAACGATTTGATCGCACAAAATCCGCTTTAACTCGAGAACTACTGTATCGATCTTTTAAATTAAGGTGTCTATCGAAAGATTAAACGGTCACGAATGCGTACAATATAAAATTATTAAGGTACCTACACAACTTTAGTAGTTTGAGGCTTTTTAAGGAAAAAAAGCAAGTTTTTAATTAAACTGTCAATTAAACACCCATTTTCCAACCGATTTTCAAAATTAATATTTTATTATTTTTATGACCAATCAGCGATCATTTCGGTATACAAAGTTTTTACGTGCGTCAACCACAAGCTGCACAATAGAGTTTTGAATATTTTGTATGGTGAAATTTATCAAAAATTCAGGCATTTGGTCATTCAATTTCTGTGTTTGGAAAATCAGGAAAAAGATGCCAGTAAAAGGCGGGGCAAAAGGGGGCATGGCAAAAAAGCGTAGAAAAAATAGGCGTGGCAAAAAAGCGTACCAAAAAGGGCGGGATAAAAAAAGTGTAGCAAAAAGGTGCGTGGCAAAAAAGCGTTGCCAAAAAGGGTGTATCAAAAAAAGCGTACCAACAAGGGCGTGGCAAAAAAGCGGATCAAAAAACGGGGGTGGCGAAAAATCGGTGCAAGAAAAGGGGCGGGGTTTAAAAGATAAAAAAAAGCGTAGCAACAAAAAAGGGTACAAAAAGGGGAGGGCCAACAAAGGGGCGGAGTCAAAAAGGTGGAGGGGCCACAAAGGGGCGGGGTCAAAAAGAGATAGTTTAAAAGGGGTGTGACAAAAGGGGCGAGGTAAATCTTTCACATGGTAATTTTAAATGATTTTATGCAGATGTAATTTCGTATTATTTTAAAGGAAGGTAAACGTAAAGAAAAATGGAAAATTAACGATTTGATCGCACAAAATCTGCTTTAACTCGAGAACTACTGTTACGATCTTTAAAATTAAGGTGTCTATCGAAAGATTAAACGGTCACGAATGCGTACAATATAAAATTATTTGGGTACCTACACAACTTTAGTGGTTTGAGGATTTTTAAGGAAAAAAAGCAAGTTTTTAATTAAACTGTAAATTAAACACCCATTTTCCAACCGATTTTCAAAATCAATATTTAATTATTTTCCTGACCAATCAGCGATTATTTCTGTATACAAAGTTTTTCCGTATGTCAACCACAAGCTGAGATAAGCTGTTTTGAATATTTTTTATCGTGGAATTTATCAAAAATGCAGTCGGTCAATGAATTTCTGTGTTTTGCAAATCAAAAAAAAGTTGACAATAAGGGGTTGAACCAAAAAGGGGCGTTACAAAAAAGCATAGCCAAAAAGGGGCGTGACAAAAGAAGCGTACCAAAAGGGGCGTGGAGGGGGTTAAAAGATCGGGGTTAAAAGTGGCGTGGCAAAAAGGGGCGTTGTAAAAAGCGTACCAAAAGCTTAGTATCAAAAAAACCGCAGCCTAAAGGGGCATGACTTAAAAGCGTAACAAAAGGGGCGGGGCTTAAAAGATCGGGGTTAAAAGGGGCGTAGCAAAAAAGCTAGGGCCGAGACCAAAAAAAGAAAAGGGTAATGGCAAAAAAGGGGTGTGGAAAAAAGTGTACCGAACAGGGACAGACCATTAAGGAGCCGGGTGGAAAGGGGCGTGGCTAGAAAGAAGGGATATGACAAAAAGCAGTGATTGTGACTTACTTTTGTTGATATTTTTGACCCATTTTTGTCCAATGAAGAAGAAAAACAATTTTGTTAATACATTTTATTTCACTTAAATGATTAAGGTTAACAAATTAAGATATAATATTTAAATTGTGTAAGCTTCCGAGCAGAAAATATTAAGTATGTTTTTATAAGTACCTACTACTTTATAAAAATATAAAAAAAGATAAATACATAATTCAAAGAGATATCTTTTTTTTTTTTTAAATTCCAGTTAAATTAACTATTTACTATTAAATAAAAGGAAGGAAATTTAATAAGTGGAAAAAAGATATATGTGGTATGATTTGATGATGATTGATATGATCGATGTTTTTCTATTTTAACTGTTGTCTTGAGGTATCAATACGTTTCAGATGTGATGATGAGAGCAGATGGCATCATGCGGTGTTCATAAGGCGACCGTGACGGTGACCATAAATGTTTGCCTTCGCATAGCGGAACGCCTGTTAAATGAAAAATCAATTTTTTAATATTTTTGTCAAAAAAAATATAGTTTCTATATTTTACTTAATATGTTTTATGTTAGAAGTATGTCTATGTTTATGTATATTAAAAAATAGGGTAAACAGGTGTATATAAGTAAGTTAAAGTTGAAATTTTATGTTCTCAATGGTAAGTGATGATTTAGAATAGATTTATAAATTCTATGATGACTCAGGTTTCAGTTCTTATTGTGCGTCGGGCTGATGCACGCGTTATATGCATATTATGGTTGCATCGAAATAAAGAAAATAAGAATAAGAAGAAAATTAATTTTGATGAAAAAAAACTTCTCAGCCGAAATCCGAAAATTCATCTAGTTGACATACCTGCGGTTCATCCAAAAATGGTCCTCGTTGATAAAAATGGTTTTGTTACTGAAATTTCACTTCGAACTCCAGAATCCATTCAGCGACCACACCGCGGCCGGCGTCGTTATCCTTCAGCTACGGTGACTTGTCATTAGTGTCTGAAAAAAAATTAAAAAAAAAGGAAAATTAACAACAGATAAAACAAAATGGCCGACATCAATTGTCAAAATCTACTCCCATATCTATATTATTAAAAACATTCAATTTATTTTTGGATATTTTTCGTATATTGGGGAAACCCAACTTTCTGGTAAAATATTTGACCATGAGCGTAGTTTGGGGTGCGCCGCCCACCTTAGAAAACTCATTGCCCCCCTAGAAAAATCGGAAGTATGTCTACTTACCAAATTCTTCCAATTTAAGTCCAATGTTCTACAAAAATCCATTTAATATAATAGAATTGAATTCAAATTGATAGAAAATCGTTGGTTTTGCGAATAAGACGTTCAAAACAACAAAATACCAAACGCAATCTATAGTATAAAAAAATTATATTTTATAGTCACGTTTTCCAAAATATCCCAAAGTACTTTTGCTAAAAAAAGTGTTGACATTTATGCCAGTCTGACACAACTTAAACGGAGCTCTTTCAACTGAATTTTGATATCTATGAGAATTTTTATCTGACAATCTAGAAGAAATGTTATTAATTGTAAAAAAAACATTCAGCTAACTTTTCCATACTTGATGCGAATATATTATTGTCAAACCAACTCCTCCATCAATGTTTTCCGTCACTGATTTACGCCCATGTTCTGCATTTCACTTATTGTGAATTCACATGACGAAATTGAATTAAGGTTTTCCACAATTCGTTCGAAATGCTTATAGTGAATTGGAATTTCATTCCGTTCCGGTTCATTCGGTTTATTATACACTTTTTTATGTGTTTTAAAATTGGTGCATTTGCAGGTAGTCTTGTATTTCTTGGTACAAAATGTAAGCAAACTTTATATTTTTGTTCCTTTAAGTATTCCGCACCTGCCCTCCGCACTCCGCATTCTGCACTCTGTACTTTGTACTCTGTACTCTGTACTCTGTACTTTGTACTTTGTACTCCGCACTCCGCACTCTGCACTCCGCACTCCGCACTCCGCACTCTGCACTCCGCACTTCGCACTCCGCACTCTGCACACCGAACTCCGAACTCTGCACTCAGCACTCAGCACTCAGCACTCAGCACTCAGCACTCAGCACTCAGCACTCAGCACTCAGCACTCAGCACTCAGCACTCTGCATTCTGCACTCTGCACTCAGCACTCCACACTCCGCACTCTGAACCCTGCACTCGCACTCCGCACTCCGAAATTGAAAAAAAAATTTCTCAGGGATCGTATTTATGAGATATTGCTGAAATCTAGAATAGCGGGAACAATGAAAATTTTAACGAAAAAATTAATAAAAATGTACTTCTTTATTATTTTAAATAAAACTTAGCATAGAATGTCCTCCCTAGCCCCCCCCCCCCCGCCGTATGCCACTGCGTCTCGTACTCTCTCCAACATATTATTACTGTAGCACTAGCTCTTATTATGTCTGTAAAAAATGTTTAATATTATTTATTATACAAAAAATTCACATTGTTTTATCACATTAAGAGTCCCTAAGTAGTGAAAAATATAGGGCGTGTTATACGGTAAAAATATATTTACGTAGATGGATACATCACCATTTACGCGACCGCAAAATTTTTTTTCTTTAAATGTTACTTTAACTGAACATTGAAAATTATATGTAGGTATATATACAAACTTATACTTGTACCTGAGCTTGCAAAAAAAATGTTTCAATTAAATTATGCATTTTCGTCCTTCTCGCGACATTCCATTCTAACCACACGAACAGCAACTATATAGCAAGCACATATATACAAGCCACAGGAAATTGAGTGCAATATTTTATACGGAACCTCACGTATTTCTACCGCCCATATGTTACGGGCATAAAGGTGATATTAGTACGAGTACATGTCAGGTATATAAAAATTAAAAAATAAAACAGAGCGAGGGGATACTGCGCGCCGTCAGTCGTTGCCCCGCCACCACCATCAAGTGGATTTTACCTTCACATAATGTTTTAACATCGAAATGCGTTTCGTTCACAAAATTACGTGACTTGAAATTAACTCGAAACATATCCTTAAAATATAAAAAAAAAAATATAAAAAAAACTTTAATGTACGAGTGTAGGTCGAACGTATTTGTGCTTAAAGACTGACATTTCTTTAGGTGCTTCTTGTTTACTCAGAGAAAATATATCGATTGGAACACATACATATGTAAATGAACTTCAAGCCTTGCTTTATATCGATTTTCTGAAAACAGGACCAATGTCAATGGTAATTTGCTTCTAAATAAAATAAAAAAAATAATTCAAACTAACTTTTCAAAAATCAGTGCCTATGCGTTCTGTTACTCGATAAAATCAGTCGAGAAACGATGAAAATTGAAACAAATCATTTAAGTTTTGTTCAATTTTTCAACGTTTGTCCACCGATTATATCGATGCAAGAGTAACAGAACGTTGACACAGCTTTTGAAAAGTGATTTAAGGAGGTTTGCTGATACTACACATAACGATTTAAGTTGAACTTATTTCTTAAGTATCACTTACGACATAGAAAAAGTATCCCTTAAGAATTTAAGTTCAACTTAAATCGTTATATGTAGTATCAGCAAACGGGCCTTAGTAATAATTTTTTTTTTTATTAAAATTTGAATTCAGAAAAACTATTTTTCTAAATCTAAAGCAAATCTAATTACCTAAAATCGGAATTTAATAAATTTTTTTTGGTCTCCAAAGTGTGGGTAAGCTAACTTAGAGAAAAAAGAGAAAGAAATAAGTAGAAATGTAAGTACGGGATGTCTTCCTGATTCTTAAATGCGTTTCAAGATGTTGTTACATAATTAAAACATTGCCGAATTCGTCGAAAAAGTATTCTCCAATGCTGATTCTATAGTTTGGTCTATAGGCTTGGACATTCCCAAAAGAATTCACTCAGCCTGATCACCAACTTAATGGGAAGTTATTTTCCTTGAAAAAAAAAATATACCGGAGAATGAATATTTCCAATCGCGAATCCCAAGAAATAAGTTTTTGGAGAAAATTTTGCATTGACATAAGGAAAAAGTTCCATGGAAAAATTATTCACAATAGCTTTTTTTCAGAAAGAAATATTTTCCCCAAGATGATAGCAAATTTCCCAAAATGGGAAAAAAACTCCCTTTCCCTTTGGGGTATGACCCGTTGTTGGGCTTCAATTCAAGAGGGAGAGTTACGGCCTGCTCAATAAGAAATCCGTTTTTTCATACAAAGATTCGGCTATAAATTCCACGAAACCCGACCAGACGTGTTAACTGTTGACAATAGGTAAGTAGTAATGGCGGCCACGAGCGCCTAGCTCCATGACCCAGTTAGCGCTTGGTTGCGCCGTTTTGATACCATAACTCGTTTAACCCGATATATAACTTTCAGAAAAACATCGTCCACTTACTCGCGGTCGAAGTTCATCTTAGAGCCACTTCGTTATGTTGAGAAAAGGACCAAATCTTTGATCTTTATTTCGGAGAGTTCGTTGAGCATCGAAGAATGGTTTACCAAATGGCTGTAATCTTATTCTGGCTATAGCGGGGCATTTGCAGAGGAAGTGGGCAACTGTTTCCTTTTCCTGCTGGTTCCCAAAACTACGACAGAACTGTTGACAATACTTTGTTTGAAGCTTGGAGGCAATTCTGGGGATTTTTGCATTTTTCTTACTCTAGTACAGACATTAGAGTAGAACCAAGGATTCGCTGGTTCGTCATGGAACGAGAGATGAATCGTTTTTGCCTAGTTCATTTGACATTTTGTTGCCTTTATATAATACACAGTTTATATCAAGATATCCTAGGACCTAGACCCATCGAAAAGTTTGATGAACTGAGTTCATAATCATTGGAGAAATGTTCCACTAGTTTTGAATTTGAGATGACTGATGACTGACAATTTGGTGAAGGTCAGGCGCCCATATTGGAATTAGTTAAATATCAATATTCTTGTGAATTATTTATGTGGGATTTTAGATATGGCTCTGTTAACTTACTCCCTCTAATAAAATAACTCCTCCTATAAATTGAAGAATAAATAAATTGAGATGAAATAAGTCTCCAAAATTGAAGATGAAACAAATCCCAAAAAGTTATGTTCTTGGACGTTTTAATATAACATTTTTTTATTTGCCTGTTATAACCTTGATAATTTAATAAAATTAAAAATTTAAAACGTCAAAATGCCTAAAATGCCAAAATAAATGACATTTATACACCCAAATTCCAAATCAAGAAATATTTTGGCCGAATTATTACCAGAATTTAAAAACTTCTCATCAGTATAGAATAATTTAATAAGGCTCCAAATTTGTAAATCTATTTTATTTTCAAATTTTTGGACTTATTTCACCAGGAGGTAATTCCTAATTTTAAAAAAAAATATCCCCAAACTCGATTCGATAAATTTTATGGGGTTTATAAATGTTCACAGATCCATTGATATGTCTTTAGTGCTAGTAGGTAGGCCCATTTTGCAGACACTTCGATTTTCATAATTTACCAATCTGCATTAGGAAAATTGGAATTAATCCTGCGTGAGCCCGAAAGATTTACCTGCACTGTGGGTGTGGCAGGAGGTCATTTTTGAACGTGACTTTTAATGTTATACCCTCTTTAATGTTATACCCTCTGCCGTCTATCAAGTCTTTGAGCTATTAAGGGTGAATTCATTGAATAGGTACTCTAAATGGAAATTTTGAACTTTTTCATTCTTGCTAGACATAAAAACAAATTCGTCAAATAGCTTTTTCTCCACTTGAGCCCACGACTATAATAAGCTGTTTCTTTTTTCGAAGTTCCTATTAATGATGAGGCCATATAGATAACTTTCTTTTTATGACATCCGCTTGTATTTATGCGCACTTTATTCGTCTAAGGCTTCTTCTTGCCAGAAGGGGTGTCACGTCACCGTGTATAGTCTTATTTCTTTGACAGTTGACTGCTGTCTCAGTTTGTTCGAACTTTCATAGTTTAGAACCGTTCATTCGTCTCTTTCTAACGTCTATTGACCGCAGTCAATTTGGAAGAAAGGAATCTTTTAATGGCCTAGAGGAACCTGTGGGTTCTCTGTGGGAGACTTCGCTTTTTTGTATAACTCTGCAAGTACGTACATATGTGGTTTGCATTCTGCGAATCTTTGTTAGATCTGGTTCCTGGTTTTCCTTGATCGTTTTTAGTCCATTCGATCTTCGGAAATAGTAGCCAACAAGGTATTAGAATTAGAACACCCTGCGCCATTCGTACATTCTTTTGATTCAATATTATCGGACCCTGCAATATTGGGAGTCAAATTTACTCTGGCTCTTTTAAATGTCAGCGTTTTCACCAAAGATAAGCCTTGAGTGGATTTCTATTCTACTGTTTTATAACAGGATCTTCCGCCACAGTGACATCTTTGTCCGAGCTATCTACGAATTGAAAGTTATCTTTAACGATACCATTTTCGTCAACCGACGCCATCTCCCTCCCATCATCCTCAAATTCAGTAAGAGTCATGAGGTCTTCTTTAGCGATACCATTTTCGTCATCCGACGCCATCTCCCTCCCATCAGTTCCCACAGTTTCATCCTCAAATTCAGTAAGAGTCATGAGGTCCCTCCCATCAGTTCCCACAGTTTTATCCTCAAATTCAGTAAGAGTCATGAGATCTTCTTTAACGATAACATTTTCGTCATCCGACGCCATCTCCCTCCCATCAGTTCTCACAGTTTCATCTTCAAATTCAGTAAGAGTCAGGAGGTCTTCGGTATAACAAAATCATCAATTTTTATGATACCACTGTAACTGGCAAGAATGTAGTCTTCTGCTTTATACACTTTTTCTTTGTTTGAATCAATCATATGTGTCGTGTCACTATAGCCAACTTATCCTCTTTCAAGGCCAAGCCATCGCTGACAGTCGTGCTGACCGCTGTGACCACGGCAATAGTCTCCCACACTCGATTTTGTTCATTTTTACCAATTTATTTAGCGTCAAACGTAACTTCCCCCAACTACGTCAAGGTAAAAGCTCTATTGGGGCATGTCAAAAATGATTTGCTTCAGCGATTAAGTATGAAGTAGTAACATATATGGACGGAAAGCCAAACAGAATTGCGAGAGCCACTCTTTTAGGTTCATTATTATTGGATAATGTCTTATTGGACTAAAATATTTAATTACATTTTTTTAAAATGAAAGACTTGATGGGACCTAGATATAAACTAAGTCTTATTTCTAAAGCAAAATTATGTCTTATTTCTAGGTTTGTAAAAGTATGTCAACAAATAAATGAGGGACCAACTTATTGTGATGCCTTTTTTAACTAAAATCTAAAAATCTTTTGCGAATGCATAACTTTGCCTTTATAAGACCTACATAATATCTAGGTATCACAAGAGTAAAACAACCAAACGAAAGTGCTGCACGCTCTTCCAAAACAAAACCAAAAAAATAGTTATTTTCAACTATTATACACTTTTCTTTCACTTATTCGACGTTCCGGTTTTTTTTATATTTTTTTTGTCGATTTTGTTTGCAATGAAAGTTCACCAGGAGCAGAGCAGCAACTCTCCAAAAAAAAAAAATTAAATTCCCCAAAGAAGTTTTGATTTAGAAGACAGTTATTGCCGACAAGTCGCGTGTGTGTATAGAAAGCAAAGAAAAATCGAATCAAAAGTATAGTTTTGTGTGTTTTTCGAAGCTTATTCTCGTAGTACGTGAACGTGACGCCAAAGGATGTATCGACTTTCCTTAAAAAATAACTATTTTCTTCAATAATTTATATCAATTTATCAAAGCCCTCCTCAATCTCTACTCCACCCACTCTGTTATTTCGCACCCTTCTTTAGTTGAGTTGTGTGTACAGTGAGTTCCAAACTGAAAGTTTGAAGCAAGCAACACGAACAACGAGGACGGGTGAAATAATTGAAACAAAGGACCAAAACTATATTTATACACCCAAAAACACCATGGAGCTCTATATATTCTGTGTGTGGAAAGTTTTCTTCAACAAAAAAAAGAAGCAAACATAAAAAAAACAAACAAAAGTTCCGGTTTAAAGGACCAAAAAAGGACAAAATGCCACCACAGATTACCCGGTTATTCCCATGTGCAACCTTCATTCATTCAAAGGACTATTACGTATACTCGTATGTTTATGGACGATGGTATAGTTTGCTGGTTATGCAGAATCCTGTAAAACTGTATACCACCTATATATATGGATGCGCCTGTGGCTGGCCTTAATTTGTTTTAATTAATGTATAGCACTCGCATTACTTTATCATGTACAGTTACAAAACACACAGGGACAGCAAGTTTGTCTCTGTTCATTGGTTGGATGATGGTTTATTTTATTCCCATAGTGAAAGTCGGTGCAGAATATTGTGTTTCGCATGTATTTTGAATTTTGTAGATACATATATATTGTTACGAGTATATGTAGGTATATCCTTTCCAACTTAACTAACGAGATGTATGCATGAACCGAGATGCTGGCATTTGGTAGCAAGTTGGGTTTTTTTTTTTTAGGTGAGAGGATGACATTTAACTCCACCTGTGTGTCACTTATGCCAATTTAGGTTCATAGGTGAAATGAATAGAAATATTTAGTAAGTACGTATGGCGCGTATTTGTATTTATGTGGGTGCGGTAGGTATATAGACTACATTTTGCTTCATCCATAAATTTTTAGTCGGCTCGACAGGATATAATTATTGGGGGTTTGTCTGAATCAAATATTTATGAAGTTTTAAATATTTATTAGCGAGTTACATTGCTGCAGAAAGATGGATTCGAAGAACTTCAGCCTTTGAAAATTTAACCATGAATATTTTAAGGATCGAATTAAATGGTTCCTATCGGGAAAAAGGCGAAAATCCTTTAAGTTATTAAATCTGTTATTTTCTAGTTAGTCCATTTGCTATGTACAAAAAAGGTCTGACCTGGAAAATATTTAATTTTACACTTTTCTTTCACAATTCCTTTGAAGGGCTTATTAGAAACGTATGGGTAGTTTTTATGTAAAAAAATGGGGCTGGAGTCAAGACGCCATTTTGAATGACTTAAAATAGAAAAAAAAATATTTAAGAAGCACGGCAACACTAACAGTAACAAGTTATATCCATTTTAATTCTGTTTTTAAATCAATTATTATTTAAGGGAATACTTTTTCGAAAATTATATTTTCAGACTCAAAATTAAAAAATTAAAAAAAAAAAAATTGAAAACTAATTTTTTCAATTTTTTTTTTAGTTTTTACGACTTGACTTGGTAAGAACATTGAATATTATATTATAAACAGAAATACTAATTAGTAATGACAAATTTTGAAAAAAATAGTTTTTAATTTTTTTTTTGTCTTCTAAATTTTGAATTTTGTCCGTCTATCTGTCCATTCGGTTACAGCCTTTACAGGTGATTTTATTTTATTTAAACTTGGTAGCTACCTAGTTTTTTGGGCATTCCACCGACACGTCTATTTTCATTATTTTTAGGACCAAAAATAAGGTTTTTTTTTAGCAAATAATGAAAAAGCCCACAACATTAAAAAAAATCAGATATTTTTTTTTTACAAAAAGACTACCATTTTATACAAAACAAAAACATTTCCAAATAAAGATTATAAATGGTACCCCACATAGAACCGTTTTTTGACAAAACCAAAAACAAATTTTTGATTTTTAGAAAAAATTTCAAATTTTCAAGTTTTTGAAAATTCGATATTTCGAAAATGGGTAGATGATTTTTGTTCAAAATTCCTTTTTTTAATTCCGCATTAATAGAGGCTAAAAAAATGTTGTAAATCTTTCTTGAGTTAAAATCTTACTTGTGGAATTTGTTCCACCTACTATACACGCCCACTTTTATTAAATCTGGGATTCCTTCTTACTTAACATCCCTTGAAAGTTGAAATTTTGCAATTAAAATCTGTCGAACCAAAAGCATGACATGTCTAGTACCTACCTATTTTTTGCGTGCGTCAAAATAAACGTATAAATGTTTATTTAGTAAAAAATATATGAAAATCCTGTCTGATGTGTTCTTTAATTTAATTTCATTTAATTTTGACTTTGAAACTCATGCATTTAATGTCATATGCATAAAAACTAATTAACTTCGAAAATCTATTAACTTTGGCACCAAGAGCAATCATTCCAAATTTCAGGTTTTTATCTTTGCTGGTTGATTTAATTCCAACTTTAAGGGCATTCTGTCCCATTGTGCGCCGACTAATAGAATCTGTCGCTTGCATTGCGTCGACGCATACAACTGACAGCTTGATTAAATACCCACTTTTTATATATGAGAAGCAACCCATAGGTAACGCATTCGCCGGACGTAACGCAAAAAGTAGTTCAACTTTTAATTTTTCTCTCCGGCAGGTCCGTTGACATCAGTTCCAAATAATAGGCTTGTTCCATGACTTGAATGCATTGGGTGTTCCATTGTGCTTTGAATTTGTTCTTTGTTTACCCATATGTTGACTTGTAATCAGTTAAGTTTCAAAAGAAAAGATTTAATGGTAATTTGCGAATTTTTATCACAAAAACAAAAATTATTAGGTAGTAAGCTTAGTAATTTAAAGTTTGTCTTTTCTGAAAGTTGATGAAGATGTCAAAAAAAAGCAACAGATTCATTAGGTCTTCTCCGAACCGTTTCATCCGTCAACAGATCCGTTGGTTGATTTTATGGGTCGGTACCTTTAGGTCTCATAATTCATTTTTGACAAGAAATTTTTTTGACAGTTGAAGAAACGTCAATTTAGTTGAAAACTTTGTTGACAACCAAATTCAATCGTGTATAAAATGTTTTAAGAGGAAAAATATATCTTCAATTGTGTACCGACATAAGAGATATTAAAACATAACTTTTTAGTTAAAAATGAAATATTCGAGAGTAAACGTGAGATAGGCAAATCTGGTACTCAACATTTTGAATTATTTGCTTTAAGTCTTATAAAGGGTGTTTTTTTAGACGTGTGGTTTTCAAGAAGGAATAAAACGCATATAATTTATTGTTTTGGCAAAAATTTAGCTTTATTATAAAGACAAGGGTTTTCCATTATGTTTTAAAAATAATTTCGGGCAAGTGGCCGCCACGGCTGGCTCGAATAAATTCCAGCCGAGTGGCCCAAGAGCCCCAGCTCCAATTGTTGCACGCGATGGCGGATGGACTCATTCGAATCTTCTTCGATACTCTGCTTCACAGCAGCAATAGCGTCTTCGGTCGCACTGTACGGCGCGCGTCTCTAAGGATGTGAATTATCCACTAGAGTAAACGTGGTGCGAAACCAATGTCGACCGAATATTGGACGCAGCGCGCGATGCGTCGTGCGAACCGAACCATTATTTTGATGATAAATTTACACAATTTTCAAACGTTGTTCAGCAGTAAGTCTATTCATTATGAAATGGCAAACCAAACTGAGCATAAATCAAGTGACAGCTGTCAAAAAGAACAACTCCGAAAAAAGTATTGCCAGATTGAAAACCACACGCCTAAAAAAAAAACACGCTTTAGTTTAAAAATGGGCTTCAAGTTTATTTTATAAACGGCTTAATAATTTCAAATATTTTAACGAAGGCATTAAGGCAAAAACGTAAAGATTCAATTTTTGTAGAAAGTAAAACCGATATTCCATAAAATGGCAGTTTATAGGCTACTATGGTTCTGCAGAGGGTCTGATATAAGGAATATGGGCGTGGTAGTTGTCTTGAAGATTCAAATAAATCGAAATAAAAAGATTGTTTTTTTTTTTTTTTAATGAATGATATCTACCTATGTATAATAATCAGTCCTTTCGCGAATGAAATTTCCCCGGAGTTTTCCTCATTTTGTGAAATTTGTGATCATGAATCATCTTGGGGGGAAATATTCCTTTCATCAAAGCTATCGTGAATAAGTTTTCCCAGGGAACTTTTTCCTTATGTCAATCCAAAAATTTCACCAAGTAAGTTCAATATGGGTAAAATTATTCCTGGAGATTTGGAAATATTCTTTCCCATTAAGTTGGCGATACATGCTTGGGAATCATGTCGTGAATCCATACAAATTTGCATTTTTGTTCACCCGTGAGCGTGCTCGTGAAGCCATGACAAAAAGTGGAGAGTTTGCGTTCACGAGCGGTGAACCATATTCACGCGAAAAATGTACGCGGAACTCTTTGATTTTTGGTGTAGCTTTGACAATTTGACCATAAAAGCTGCAAAAGTCAAGCAAATTGTGTCAAAAATTCACTTTCTCCACTGATGGTTGTTCACTTCACGAGGAAGTATGTACTAGGCTTAAGGCTGAATATGGAACTTAAAATCTTATATTTTTTGACTTCTGAATTCGCATATAAAATGTTGTTTGAAATATTTCAAGAATATTCTTCAATCTCTATACCTATACCAAGCAACAAAAATGTAAGTAAGCCACACTGCTTTTCCCTTATACTCATCCTATTTTCCCTCCGCTGCGCCGCGCCGCCAGCCCTCATTGTAATTCCTTTAGGTATAGTCATTTATAAACTCGTATATTTCGTGTATCGAATCTTGTGGTTTACACTGAATGAAGTTGAAGGCATTATAATCCATTTCATCGGACATGAGCTCATCAATTTGAGGTCAATGAATTAGAATGCTAAACCGAATGGCATAGCATCAAAATGAGCCTTCATTAATTTTACGCAAATTTCTCTCGATATATGAGTTATACATATAAGGATTCAAATAACACTCATCAACAAGGTCTAACTAAATTTGTAACTGCTTCTGCTTTCATAGGGATTTCTGAATTGAGAAAGTAGGTATAGGTATATACGAGTTGAGTAGTAGGTCTGGGGTATTAGTATTAACATCGAGCTTTCAACATCAACCCTTTTCTCGTCGTTCAAGTTGAGTTTATGGACATCGTTTGACCCAAAGCAACTTCTTCTCCCCCTCATTCATTTTGCATCAATTTGAAATGAATCGACATTGGCAATGGTCGAGTGGAATTGAGTCGAGTTGGCCAAGAAAAGGAAGGGTGTAGGAGTATTATGTGTGCCTTGTGTCTCTGTTTCTGTTTCTGTGTCTCACAGTGCGGTCGTTAATTTAAAATTCCATTTGCAGGGTTATTTGTGGTTACCTGGTGAAAAGGAAAGGAAGAAGATATGGCAGGGGAGTACCTATACCTATACCTATAATCTTATATATAGCTGAAGTGGTTCAAATCGCAATTTTGACGAAATGACTCAGGATTGCGGTGGCATTGTTTATTTACTGACATGAAGAAGGGTGTCCATTTTGATTTGTTAACATGCGGGAGCTGTTTTTGAAAGACTTTTCAATCATAAAAGGCTTTTAAAGGATATTAAAACAACCGATGATGATGTATTTGCGACGAACATATTGCATATACATTTTAAACAGATGCGCATTTATGACAGTGTTGTTGTGATGGTGTATATCAGTATCAGTGCTAGTTATAGGGAATGGATTAATTGGCCAGTGCGCCAGCTACAGCAGTGCTTGGGGGAGTGATACGTGAATTGAAGCTTAAATTGTTAATGAATCGCAACCGCATTACTTGTGGTTCATTAATGAAAACCCCTCAACAAGATTTGGGGTGTATTGCATATATATAAGAAAGGCGGGTAGTAGGTTGGTACATTAATATATCCTTAAGGGACTAAAATCTTCAACTTGATGGGAAGGATTTATATTTATGTATGTACATATAATTTATATTATTATATATAAAGTCGTAAGTATAATGTACATTAATTTAGTAAATAAATTCACGCATAAACATGTTCAAATGAACCCTAAGGTAAATACCACTCTATATGCATGAGGCTATGTATATTTCATTCGAATTAAAAAAAAAAAAAAAAAAACATTTCAATGGGCCTTTGACATTATCAAAGACTTTGATCTTGAGGATTCAATTAAAAGAACTTAAGATATATGACAATGTATATAATTTTTTAAACTCACCTCATTGCTTTTTTTTGTTGATAAATTAAAACTGCAGACATCCTCAAGGCTCAATTGTATGGAACATCGACAAAGTGTCACAAATCTGTTTCGGAAGCCCTTGCAGGAAGGGAAGTTCTTGAAGCAGAAGAAGTTTTTGAAATTAAATATGGGAAAACATCTTTTTACGGCAGGTCATCAAAAATGTCATCTGACTCTGCAATTAAATTAGAAAAATCGTTAACCAAATTCAAGAAATTTACTACCAAAAAATAAGGACATAAAAAGAAAATTATATTATATCAATAATTGTGAGTTAAAGATACAGTACAACATTCCATATGCCCTTGAAAACAGAGTTGAACAGACAATAAATGATGCAGTCGACTGTCAAGCTAGTGTAAGGAAAGGACCAAGGTGCTAGGAATCCCCAAATAATGGGTGATATGCATAAAACATAGTAAATGCTTTTACTAAAGAATTTGAAAGTAGTTACTTTTTTTGATATGCATAAAAATGCAGTAAATGCTTAAAATCAAGTATTTACTTTGGGCCGTAGAACTTACTTTTTTCGGATGAATTTTTTCAGTAAAAACTTTATTCCGTATGCATAAAAAATAGTAAGTACCTTATTTCTGTAGGAATTACTTAATTTTTTCAAAGTTGCAAAATAGCAACTTGAACATTTTAAAGTTTGTACTTTTTTGCTTTAAACCATGAAATAGGTTGCTGTGAAACCAAAAAATAATAGTCTGTAATCTTTTTGACCACTGTATTTATTGAAATTGGGTTGCTGTTAATATTTACCGAATTATGTGCACACTTTATTGATAAGCCATTGCAATTAGCCTTGTAAACTACTTTTTAAATTTATATGAGGAACATGTTCTAATATTTTGGAAATGACTTGTATCATAAATTTTAATATTCCTCAGAGAAACTTTAGAAATATACCCAACTGCATACATAATATTTCAAACTGTCGTACTAATTATGAAAGATTTTCTCCTTTAAATAAAATGTTTACATTATTTAATCTTCTTAATAAAAGATGTAATAACTTATTTGACCAATCACTACAATTTTCAACTAAGTTCATATAAAGTTTTTAATCAATTATTTAATTGTACTATAGACCTAAGCAGTTCTGTATTTTTTAAGCTAGTCCTTAGCTACCTATGTGAAATAAAAATATAAATATCATTTAATAATTTTTTTGGTTTGGTTATTTTTGAAACTGATTTTAATAAAACCATTATTCGCTTCAGAAATAAAAAAAGTAATTAAAGTTGTTATGCATTTATCGCATTACTATTGCTTAGCTTTAGGTAATTTAAAAGTAGTCAATTTTCAAAACTGTTGAAATAATTTTAGTCCAGGGCCTTATTGGCCTTTTTTAGCTAAATTAACAAATATGTAATTAAAAAAAAATAGAGAATTTTTTCAGGGTTCGTTGGAGATCCTCGTTTTCAGGTATGTTTTTGAGAAGATACAAGAAAATACTGTTTCAGAACAGTAAATTTTTTTGCAAAATAATAAAAGATTAACCCATTTGATAAAAAGTTCATCAAATTATGAAGAACAACTGGATGCAAAATATGAATGGTTTAGCAAACACAGCTTTTCATCACATACAGAGGAGAATTGGAGCTTCGAATACACTCATACTGAGAATTGAAACCGTTATTCCATTCGGAATAATACATTCATTGAAAAGGATAACCGCTCATCAATATCCAAGCAGCTTCTGATCTAAATGAATATTGTACAAATGCAGTTAATTGTTAATCATTCAAAAAAATGTGTTTACTAGCAAAAAATTGTGAAAAAACAGCATTTACTATCAATTTCCGATGAATTCTAAGTATTTACTTGGATGAATTTAGTATCTGCTGAAAGTATTTACCAGCAAGTATGAACTTAATTTTATGCATACGAAATCAAGTAAATACTTTAAATCTAACCTTTTACTAAAAGTTATAGTTTTTACTTTAACCTTATACTTCTAGTAATTACTTCCGTTTTATGCATATCACCCATTGTCATTGTTTTAAAAAGAAACGGGAGTAGTTGGCGTAAACATGAAATGCGTCAGGAAAATACGAATAATTCAAGGAATAATTTCCCTCAAGTATTTTCAAGATAATGTTAACAAAATGCATATCATGATAATTCATTGGAACTCTATGAGGATATAGTCGCTACATAACAACATTAATAACGCATATCTACAAGGGCATATGTATGTCGCTACAACATGTAACTATATTTGGCATGAATTCAGTGTCCCAGATATTTCAACGGATTATTGAAAATATATTAAATAGAAATTTACTGAACTTTATACATAACGGAATTTTCTTTGAACAAAGGAAAAGAATATGACAGGGAACTGAAGAAAGTATTAGAATATTTTAAACGAACGGACTGTGACACTAAGGCCCTGTTTCACAATATCTAAGTAAACTTCTCATTAGTTACTCGACACTTGCCCTAGTTTGGGCAGTTAAGGTTTTTTGCATCTAGCTCCCAGGTACCGAATTTTAGCTGGTCATGCGCAATAAACAGTAAAGTAATTTAAACAATTTTAGGCCCATCTCAAAATCACCGACGTGGATTTGGTGATGGGTGTTACGGTTAAATGCATTCAAATATGGCAGATTCACACCAAAGCATATCGCTTAATCAAACAATCAGACTTCTTCGAAGGAAATTGTGAATATAACTCCTGTGGTAAAACACAATGGTTATGATAGATACGGTTATGAAATTCTTAAGAAAATAATTAAAAAAAAAAAAACATTTTGAAGCACCCTGTACAATTTGATATGAGTTTTTCTACATTACGGTTATAGGTGTGTTTTATTCATTGCTGCATAGCCAGCGCAGCACAAGTCTGAATAAAACGATTACTCACTCTATACGTTCATTTCAATAATTCAAAGTTCTATCGCCAGCACAGGCATATGTTTTTTTACTGACTTCTTTTTCGCCAGCAATCAAATTGTTTTTATTTGCCAAGGGGAATTTTGCTGCGCTGGCTATGCAGCAATGAATATTATAACACGCCTATTGTTTTTTTGAAAATATTTAGATAAGTTTTAAGTAAGAAATCAATGACCAAGAACCTAGGTAGGTAGGTAGAAATGGCGGTCACGAGCCACCTAGCTCATTGACCCAATTAGCGCTAGAGTGCACCGTTTTGATACCATAACTCTTAGAACCTGTGGATGGAAGTGGTTTCGATTTTCTGAGTCTCGCAGCAACATGCCACATTGATCAGATTGTCGGTTGGCTCAGAGACGTACAAGGTGTGTCCCCTTGGAACGATCATTTAGTTCTACTAAAAATGTCCAGTGGCAACTGAGGTTTATCCTAGAGCCCAGTTCGTTTCGTTAAGGAAGGAGATCAAATCTTTGATCTTCATCTCAGAAAGTTCGTTTAGGTCATTGAAAAAAGCTTTACCAAGTGACTGAGTTCTTTTTCTGGCCAAAGCGGGGCATTTACAGAGGAAATGAATGACTGTTTCCTTTTCCTGCTGGTCTCCGCAACTATACGACAGTGATTATTGTGGGGAATACGTAGCTTCGCTGCATGCTCTCCGATTGGCCAGTGTCCTGTACATGTTGCAACGACCCTGGCTATGTGTCGCCTGGGTCTGCACATTAAGTCATTTGTTCGGGATTTACTATAGGTGGGCCAAATCTTCCTAGAAATGATGCAATTTAACAAATTGCCCCACCTGCGATTGGATTCGGTAAGAAAAAATGGAGAATATACTGCCCTTCATGACTCCAAGAAAATTTGGGGCAGGTTCTTGGTCATTGAAATGCGTAACTAGACGTAATTTGCGACCTCTAAATGTAGTTGGATTTTCAATTTTTTGGTCTTAATCATTTGGTTTCAAGCTAAGCTTCATAATTTCACCCGGTTCCGCGGTTAAATTTCAAGAAAGGTGTTTTTTTAATCACCCTAGTTATGACAACTTTAGAAATAGTAATTTTTGAATAGACCAGAAGTTTCGTATAATTGCAGTAAATATGACGTGAAAACAAAAATATTTACCGCATTATTGGTTCTCCCAAAAATAATAATAATAGTTTAAATGAAGTTTAAAAGGTGTAGGGTGGCGTATGTGTAACATTTTTTTCAATTAATAATATTTGTAATAGGCCGTATGGTTTGGTTAGTGCTTATAGTACTGTCACGCGCGCCGAAGGTCTTGAATTCGATTCCCAGTATATGCCACCTGTAAACAGATGTGTTTTTCGTGGGTTACGGCCTTTTGCGAGGAATTGACAAATTTTCCAAGAATATGGCTGAGTTCCAAAATGCATCAGTTGCTTATTTGATACAAAATCATGAGTTCCGAATGTTATAAGTTTCTAAACGCATCGCAAACTTCCAATTTTGTTTGGATGCCTTTAATTGACAATTTGACGTTTGAATTGAAAGTGAAACAAAAAATATGGATTCTAGAGCGAAGTAAGTTTATTTTTGGAAACGGGTCGTTATTCTGTTTTGATTTTCAATAATAATCAATTGATTTTAGGTTAAACTAGAAATAACCCATAACTTCATAGACTTTTCAATAATTCGAAAAAATCAGATGTAACGATTGCCATTTACAGTTTTACTGAACTTAATAGTTGGCGGGCCAACTACATGCAACCAAATTGTTTATCTGTTTTTTAACTTAACGTATAAAGCAAGTTCATAGAGAAATTCCATAGTAGGTAGTCCAGTCATTAAACACATCCAACACCGATAAAATCAACGGAAAGCTGAATTTTGGGGTACCAGCCTCCTCACGATAATTTAAAAATAGGTTATTTTTATGAAGAAAACTATAAATATATACAATTTCTTAAAAACACCATGAGGAGGGTATACACTATACACTAAAGTACAGCTTTTTTAACTAATAACTAATGACTAAACTATTGGTACTAAAATAAATTTATTAAATAAATATGTAATGAAAGGTAGGTTGTGTTGGGTTTTCAAGTCGGACATGATAAGATGTTATTGTTGTTTTGAATAAAACAAACAAAACTTAATAAACCTGGTAGATATACCTATCTATCTACTAAGAAATTTCAATAAGATCTTTGGTTTAAATAAACTTATATGGACATATTATTTCTTTTTAAATAAATTTTGCCCCTAGTTGTATATTTTCGATCGATGCCAATTACAGAAATTTAAATGCACAACATGACTTATCTTCTATTCATATCCTAATGAAAACTCAACAATTTGAATGCTGCACCTGTGTCATGTGTACATATGTACATATATCTCTTTAGGGAGCTGGTGGGAGGAATTTTTATAAAATTTTATTTAAAAAATTTGGTTGAAAACGAAAATGGAATATCTTATACACTACATATAAATAGAATCATTGTAATTAGTTTTCTAATAAAACAATACAAAAATAGATATTTTTCTAAAGTTTATGGTGTTCATAGGAAACAATGGACGGAATCCTTGCAATTCCGAGCATAGCGATTTAGAGAAAAACTAATCAAAAGACGTGAAACTAAAGGAAAAAGTAAGTTTAATTTTTGTAAATTTAATACAATGGCAGTAACTGTACAATTGGCTTTTTTTCTATCTAAAACAAAACTTGGAACTTGATACACTATTAAAAGTAACTGGTTGGCAGCCCTGCTGTACTTATACAAGGTTAAAAAATTTTGCTTAACCTTCTAACAAATTATTACCTAATTGTTGACTTTAAATCACGCTGAAAAATGATCGGTTAAAAACAACGTAAATCTCGATTATGTTAAATAACAATGATTGTTAATATACAATTCCTGCAAACTCAACAGGTTCAGTTGTACGAGTCAACTCGATGAAATGAAATTATTTAAATCTACACACTAATTCGGTTAAAGTGTACTAAACTTCTTCTGGGTTAGTTTGTTTGGTTTCACTAACCAGTTAGGTTAGTTATTGAAACTCCATTTCACTCATAATATAACGAATCTACTAAGAGATATGTGAAATTAACTAAAAATAATTATTTGATTTAACCAAGTTACTCGTTTAACATAAACGATCTTCGAAATTGAGAATCCTTACCAAGTTTCTGCAATAATATAAACTTTTTAGGTTTTTATTTTAAACAATTTATTTTAATCGTGTCGACTACGGTAGAGTTAACATAGTGAACTATGTAATTTTTACCCTTGACTACTTAATATTTAACACTTTTTTTAACCCTCCAAAAAAACGCTCTCGGTTAGTAATTGTATTTCTGTGATTCAATGAAGCTCTACTTTATTAAAAAAAAAAAAGTCTGAAATCATGAATGTTTTATCACTAGTTTCAGGCAATCAAAATTTTGAAGCTTCAAGTCGAGAAATTGAATTGAATGGAAAGAGCTTTAGTTTTTGCTGAATTAAAGAAAATTTTTCTACCATCAGTTCCCTAACTAAAAAAAATCCAAATCATTTCTATGAAGCAGCAGTCAAATAGAAAATCATATGTTGTCTCCTTAAACAAAACTATTTCATTGTATTTGTTATGTGCATATTCATACATATATATATTTTTCTCTCAAGAATGCAGAAGTATACTTCCTTGAAAATTCAAATGGAGAAAACCTATATCGTCTCCATTAGAATTGAGAGATTTGTTTATGCCACTTAAGGGCACAGCATCAGATGATGGCTGGCAGCCATGAAGACATCAAGCCAACCAGATGGCATATGAGGTACGAATAAGAAAATTTATATTTGCTCGTATAATAAATATAAAGGACCTCTCCTTAATATACATATACATATGTATTTGAGAGAGGGAAAAAAGACTGACTTCTGTATAACAACTGAAAAAACATATACATACAGACTACCAGTAAGAGTTAAGTCTCAGCACTTAATAGTTTCGTCTTCAAAAGTATCAAAATTCCTGAGGGGAAAACTTTTGAAAATAAATTAACAAGCTCAATATATACATATAAGGAAAACACAGCTATATAGCTTCAAAGCTACATAGGCTAGGCAATATAGTGCCTTAAGTCACAAACCTTTCAAAACGAATGAGTGTCATTAAATGAATATACACAACACTCTTGATGGTACAAAAGTCGTAACTGTATACCTCAACCAAATACCTTACCTTATATATAATATATCATATGTGCCAGGTTATACGCCATCCATAGGACTTGTACTATACGTACGTCATACATTCTGTGGCTACTGTGTGCCTTCCGGGACCTAGAAAAACGCTAAGGAAATTCTCCACTTCATTGTCGTCGCCACATCCAATATTGCATTTGTTCGCTGATAGAGGGCCAAGCTATAGGCACTGTTACTTGTGTGTGCATAGTATGTGCATATGTGTGTGTGTTTCTAGAAACATGAGAAGAGTTCGACCGAAGGATATGGTATAAGGTCCCACTGGGGCTGCTGAAACTGGCATGCTAAAGGGTTGGGTGGCATTCTATGGTTAACTGTAAGCCTGCATGTACCACGGACATCATCAAGCATCCACCCGGAAACATTGTCCTCTGTGTCGAATGTAAAATTGTAAACTGTAACCCTAGCCTAGCCCGTGTGCTCCGCTTACCGTTTGGTGATGGTGAACCCCAGGTTGTGGGTGTGTTCGTACATATTTGCTTTTTCAATTGCCGACCTTACGGCCGGGCCGCCCACAGCTCAACTCTGATGCAGGACCTGCTATGTTATTATGACAGCAGGGTCCAACAAACGAAATTCCAAAAAAAAAAAAAAATAAAAAAAACATGAGGCCCGTTTCGCACTCGCCTAGACACACACACACAAACAAATTACTCATGATTTTGAATGTATATATGTATATAGGAGTTGGCTGCATGCATCTTCCTAAAAATCGATCCTGCCTGAAAACTGCTATATCCTCCTGCCTTGCCTGATGGTGCTGCTGCTGGTTCCAGTAGATGGTAGAAGATGCCACCACAGCAAAGCGGGCAATTCAAACTGGTATGTAGTCGGTTATGCAAAATTAAAGGGGGTGTACAACGAACGAACAGTACAAAAGTGGTTGTCATTTTATCCACAGGTTGTGTGGATTCCAAAAGGGGATACGTTGAATGTACCACCAGTGCCTGTGTCTGATGCAAAAAGCCTTTAAAATAAATATTTTATCTGCCTACTATGTAAGTTTGTATAAGTGCAATGGGGACTGGATGGACAGAGGAGGGAATAGACGGGATGTATAGGTCCTCCGTCATATAGGCGATTGCATGGATATGTCCTATAGTGTTATAAAACATCAAGCTAAAACACACAGGGTGTCACAATATAAATGTTTCATTGTTGCTGCTGCAAAGTAGATAAAGGTATTTTGTCGGGATAGAAAACAGCCACAAATTAATTAAGATTTTAAAATAAAATCACGCCTGTTTGAATCTGATTTTGACTTGGCTTAAAAGATATTATCACATTAGATCAAACTCTTAAGATCAATAATAGGTTGTTTTCTAAATCAGCAAGGTAGGGTCTTCTCCTCCTCGAACCTATGGGGCTGGGGTCTTACTCTGTATTTCGTTCCAAAAAGTTAATCCTATTCGAAAATGCTTTTCATTATGCAAACAAAGGCGAGGGAAAGAAATTGTTAATCCGAAAGTAGTAGCTTGAGAAATAGCCAGTACAAAATATTTAGGGCTCCTGATGGGAACCGAAGAATCTCTTGACTTGAGCTTTTGCTTTGGCCTTTTGAATTACATCAACATCTCTGTACAGCTCATAGAGTTTGCAGTTGTATCTTTTCTTCTTCTCCCTCCTCGCATGCAGGCCCGAATATCCGTGGGAACGATTTTTCTTTCAAAAAGTATATCAGCTCTCCCTTTCTGCCTTTTGCTCAATTTTCCAACCCGTAAAAAGGACTGGTATAGATTAAGTTTTTTGTAGAGACAAAGTAGTCTTACATGTAAGAAGTTTCCAACCCATTTATTTCACCAAATCGAAAAAGCAGCAGTGGTTTCCTAGAGTTAATCTTCAATGGATCTCCGATTGGGTGTTTTGTGTTAAGTGTCTTTTTCGAAGTAGCTAAACTCCTTAACTATCTCTAAACTTCTGCTACCAATAGTGAAGTTTTGTCCTAGGCGTTTGGGAGATGCTTGTTTAATAGTTAACAGCATAATAAGTTTAGTCTTGTCCTCGTTTACTTCAAGACTAACAAGTTTCACCTTCTTCTATAGCCTTGAATGACTTTTTTAGGACACATTGGGTGCAGCTGCTGCTGTTAAAAATCCTTCGCAAAACCTAACAGTTGGAAGAACTTGTTGAAGATATTGACTACGATATTAAAGCCTGCACAAAATTGGAGAAGTTTTACATCATGAAGATTCTCCTTGCTGAAATACTGTGCATGAATGGAATAGTTCGCGGAAGAGCTATTCCCTCGTGGGTTTTTTCATAGCACGCGACAGAACTGTATTAGTTCTCCCAGGAACCCGAGTTCAGCTATCTCCATATAAACGCTCGCAAAATCGACTTCCCAAAAAAAAAACAGATGTTTGATCTCCACTTTAAATTCGTTGGTCTTTCCCAGGACTTTGCTACAGTATGAAAATTTGGTCTATGGACGATTTGTGTGCCGGCAGCTGCACTGGTACTTTAAGAGTAAAGTATTACAGAACGGGAAAATGTCGAAGCCTTCACGCAGTTCGTTGGATAGGATCTTACATCCGTAAATAATCCTGGAAAACCATTTGATCGCCTTTTTTTCTGAAGGAACTATTGGAACCGAAATACCAGTAATCGGGAATGCTTACTTCCATCTAATTTTAGTTGATGATTTGATGCATGCGTCTTATCCTCAAGACAATATAAGAGACTATATTAAAAAAGGCCCTAGCAATTTCTTGCCATTGGAGTGGCGTCGGACATGAAACTTCCCCACCTTTTTTTTTTTCTTATTTTTGAGGTGTTTGGAATATCCAGGAGCGTATAAGTTGGCTACAACAAGGTAGTGGTCCGAGTTAAAAGGGATACATTATCACAAACAAAAATTTCCCTAGGAATATTTCACTCCTTCGAACAAGTCTAAATAAAACGAAATAAATAAATAAATAAATAAATGTTCCCTCGGAATTAATAAGTAGTTATCGAGAATACATTTCCCTGGGAGGTTTGCATGGCATTACATTGCATTTTTGTTCAAGGGAAATTTATTCCCGGGGTAATTTAACGATAGCTGAAATATTTTGGAGGGAATCAAATATTCTGAGGGAAATACAATATTCCTAGGAAAACAAAATTTCTCTTGAGATTTCCGATAAGGCCCAATGTCGACCCTTGAGAAAGTTCGCACATCCAAGTGAGTTTTTAGCCAATAGTAGGAATAGCAGTTTTATTTTTATCACTTAAGGTATTACTAGAAGGAAGTCTAAGCAAAATTGTAGGAGCAGTTTATGAGTCTTGGGATCGATTCTCAGCATGTATGCCACTTAAAAACAGAAATGTTTTTCGCGGGTATTGCTTCTTGCCATAAATTGACAAATTCTCCAAGAGTACCTCTTGTCATAAAAAAGTGCCTCTCAACTTTTCCGTTCGAATTCTGTAGGAAATTGTAGGTCACCTAGATTCCTGCCAATAAAGTTTTAATCACTATGCCCTGGTTTTAAACGTTCTGTAGCTTTAGGCAAAAGAGAACCTCAACGCACATCTTGTAGGTGCACAGAACGACGGACTATATACTATTGGAGGAAAACCATATTTCAAGACTTTTCCGTCAAAGAATTGTTGAGTTTGAACAAATGTTTAACATGAAACCAATATTTTCCCAAGAGTCTATAGAGCAAGTTTATTTAAGTTATTATTAAAAAATCCCTCTTTACATTAGTCATAGAAAACTGTAAATAAATAAATAAGAACAACAATAAAAAAAAAGGAAGTTTATCTTTAAAGTTTCAATATTTCCTGTCAATGGCTCCAAACTGCAACAACAACTTCAAATTCACACCGTCACGTTACTGTCCTCTGTGTCACTATGGTCTCTGATACTCGAGATATCCCAGTGACGAGCTATCAAAAGGTTTCTCCTGTTTCTCTGTCAACGTCCTAGGTGATAGTTCCTAGTCCCATATAGCTACGAATATATCTCACCACTGTGCACTTTTTAATTTGCGGGTTTTTTTTTCCACCTTCCTTTCTCATCTTCCGGTTTGTAATTGTTAGCTGCTTTGCATTGACAGAAAGAGACAGAAAGAGAAGAGTAGATATTATATAGTAGTAGTCGTTCCTTTGATTTTTGCGAGTGCAGATTTTATATCACAAAGTAAAGTATATATAACGTGGTAAGGTTCCTTATCTACAGTTAGTTTTTCTACAAAGTGAGAAAAATGTTCGAAAAACTAGAAAAAAAATATAAACAAAAAAAAAACTTTGAAATGTAACTGTCTGTATTGTGTGTTTCGTTGATGATGGAAATCAGAGAGGTGTGGTGGTATGAGTTTTGTGTTGGTGTGGTTATACCAGGATATGAAGTTTCATTTGATTCAAAGGGAGATTTTTCTCTTGATAAAGACTGAAACCAAATGTTTCTGTGCATGGGGCTTTGCTTCAAGGAGAGGACGGATTCTAAATGGGAATTTTTAAAACTGCTTTTCCTAGGTGTTTTTTTTTTTTTTTGGTGTGTTATTTTTAATAAGAGAGAAAGATAAGGAGTGCATTATGCTATCAAACGAATTTGATGAAACCCAGCACGTGCTTGTGGTGGAGAGTCTTTAATTTTTTTTAGGAAATGCAAAAAAAATTGTAAATTGAAAACATATAGGTAGGTATACCTAAATTATACATACGAATAGGACATAGGGACTAGGGAGTAGTTATTATTCCTATAACCGGTGTCTTGGAAAAATATGAGTTATTTTTTATCTGATTTGATTAAATTGAAATTGGAATTGTTTATTTTATGAATTCAAAGTGAAACCATGGATTCAAGTGAAATTTGTATTTAATTAAAAAATATCTAAAATGAGTTTTATAAGTGATCTATGACGAGAAGAAATGCATTGGTTTTCTACTGTGTGGGCATTTGGTACCTATGCATTTATTAGATGACATCAGAGACATAGCTGTTTGTTTTATTTAGTTAACCAGGGGTATTATAATTTGAAATGAAATATGTTTTTTTAACTAGAAACTACTAATATTTTTATTTATAACTTTAAGATTGTTGAAGTATAATTGGATGCGTTAGCAACCATGAATTACAAAAATATATATGAATTACTAAAATGGCAAAAAATGTCAAAAAAAGAAAATAGGTGCGTTCGATATAGTTGTTTACACGAGACATTGATATGTAACAATCTCGCCACTCGTTAAGAATCTACGGTGAGTATCTCAATGGGGATCTTCGAATTCTTCCGGTACGTCGAGGAATGATTGTTGGAGACCTTGGCTGGAAGCTTGGTGCTTGTCTTTGCTGTTGACTCATTGTGACTGCGGGTGTAGTAGGTGGCACTGGAACTAGATCTGGATTTGGCGAATCTTCGTAGAAACGAATTCGCCTTTCTGAATTTTCATCCGGCTTTGAATTTGAAATTGTTGGAGTATATGCTTTGAGTTGGTCGATGTGTCTTTTATGTCGAACTCCCTTGTGTTCAACTTCATAATGTAGATTTCCAAGTTTAGTAACTATTGTTCCCGGTAACCAAGGAGAAGATGAAGAACTGTATGAGCGAAACATCACTTGTTGATTTTGTTCAAGGATTCTTGGTTGTTGAAGAATTTCAGGTTCCTGCTTTGCTAAGACTTTAAGCTTTAATTCTGGTCGTAAACAGTCTAAACGCGTTCTTATTACTCGACCCAAAAAGAGTAATGATGGAGGCTGTCCAGTTGTCTGATGTGGTGCTTTATGAAATTGAATCAGGAATTTGTTGATGCAATGTTGAAGGTTAGTCGAATTCGCTCCAGATAGAAGAAGGGATCTTTTAACGGTTTGTACATAGCGCTCAGCTTGGCCATTGGTCGAAGGATGGTAAGGTGCGGTTCGCTTATGAAAACGTACACCCTGAATTTTCAAAAACTGTTGAAACGTCTCTGCACAAAACTGTGGTCCGTTATCTGAAACTATAGTAGTAGGAACTCCAAACGTTGAGAAGACTTCTTCGAGTAGTTTGCATGTTGCTTCAGCAGTAGTAGATGAAGTTATTTTCACTTGAGTCCATTTAGAGTAAGAGTCGACTATGATAAGCAAGTATTTACCCTGAACTGGGCCAGCATAATCGATATGAACTCTCTCCCAAGGATTGGACGGATACTCCCAATGATGAATGTTGTATTTCGGTGGCAGTTTGGCGTGTTTAAGGCATTCAGAACATGATTTTGCTAGTTTCTCTATATCTTGGTCTATAGAAGGCCAGTAAATTAAGGATCTAGCAATACCTTTCATTTTTGTGATTCCGATATGGGCAGTATGAAGTTCTTCAAGAAGTGTATGACGGAATTTCTTGGGAATGACTACCCTGTGTCCAAGTAGAAGACATCCACAAGATTGAGTGTAGTTTAGCTGGTTGCCAGTGTAACCCATTGATGATAAACTTCTCCCATCTTGAATGGCAGAAAGCATTGGAGATAGTTCAGCATCCTTCCTTGTCTCGGAAGCGATGTCATCTGCGGTAACTGGTATCTGACGTATTTGCTGTAGAACGAACTGATCGAAATCATCATTGTCTGACGGGGAAATGAGATTGACAGCATTCACAGTATTAGAATCCTGGATGGAGATGGCACGGGATAGGTAGTCGGCATTCGCATTTGCATTTGATGTCTTCAATTGAATTTCATAGGTGAAGTTTGTAAGGTAGCTAGCGTAGTTAGAACATCTGGACAGAGTGAATTTAGGAAGTAATGCATTTGGTGCAAAAATATGCGAAACAGGTTTATTATCTGTGATAATTATAAACTTCCTTCCGTAAAGGTATTGAAAAAATTTTTTTACTCCCCACACAATAGCTAGGGCCTCTCTGTCTATTTGTGGGTAGGCACGTTCGGTTGAATTCAATGATTTGCTAGCGTATGCAATTGGGCGCTCACCACCATCTGGCATTCGGTGGGATAGCACTGCACCCAAACCAACAGGACTAGCATCAACAGCAAGTAAAAGCGGCAAGTTAGGATGGTATGAAATCAGAACTTTATCAGAAATAAGTTCATCTTTTAAAAACTCGAATGCTTTTTTTCCTTCTGAAGTCCAGGAAAATTTAGTTTGCTTGAGCATGTCGCGAAGCGGCGCGGAAATTGTTGACAAATTTGGTATAAATGAATGATAATATGTGATCTTACCTAAAAAAGTTTGAAGTTCTGCTGCTGTTGTGGGTTGAGGGGCGTTACGTATTGCGGAAACATGCCTGTCTAATTTGTGAATCCCATCCTCGTCGCCAATTTATTATAATTTGAAATGAAATATGTTTTTTTAACTAGAAACTACTAATATTTTTATTTATAACTTTAAGATTGTTGAAGTATAATTGGATGCGTTAGCAACCATGAATTACAAAAATATATATGAATTACTAAAATGGCAAAAAATGTCAAAAAAAGAAAATAGGTGCGTTCGATATAGTTGTTTACACGAGACATTGATATGTAACAGGGGGTGGATCAGTTTAATTTGTCACTAAGACATTATACAAAAATAATTAAAAAATAATTAAAAAATAATTTAAAAAAATTAATAAATAGGGTGGCGCGACAGCTCGTGTAGAACCAGGGCCAAGTGGCTTGCAACTCTCAACCATTAATGTGTGTGTGTGTGTGTGTGTGTGTGTGTGTGTGTGTGTGTGTGTGTGTGTGTGTGTGTGTGTGTGTGTGTGTGTGTGTGTGTGTGTGTGTGTGTGTGTGTGTGTGTGTGTGTGTGTGTGCTATTGGCAGGAATGGAGGGGAAAATTTTCTGCCGATTTCGAACGACTTAGAAGAAACACTTTTTCATGACAAGAGACGCTCTTAAAGGCCCTACACACCATCAATGTTACTCGTCAGGTAATATTGACAATTTTTTTCGTCAGGTAAAATTGATGAAAAAAAGCCTCCACACGTATCAATGAACATTGACAATTTTGTTAGGGAATTTGTTAGTGTAGTTCAGTAAATCAAACATTTTTTCAATTAAAATTGAAGAAAATCAAAATAATTTTGTGTTTCATCAATGTATCAATTTTCCTTGTGACGATCATTGAATTGCCTACTAACGATCAATTTTACCTGAATCGAGACTCGTTCAAGTAATATTGTCAGGTAACATTGATCGTGTGTAGGGCCCTTTAGAGGATTTATCAATTCCTCGCAAGAGGCAATCGCCCGTGAAAAACATTTCTGTTTTTAGGTGGCATAGGCTGGGAATCGAACCCGCAAGGCCTTCGGGGTATAGCAGTCCTAATTAAAACTTATATGTGTATCTATACTAATTTACAAACAAACAAATGTTTCATTTAGCCATATTTAATTTAATTTGTTTATAAAGGGTGTTTTTTTAAGACGTGTGGTTTTCAATCTGGCAATACTTTTTTCGGAGTTGGTCTTTTTAACAGCTGTCACTTGATTTATGCTCAGTTTGGTTTGCCATTTCATAATGAATATAGACTGACTACTGAACAACGTTTGCAAATTTATTACCAAAATAATGGTTTGGTTCCGCTGCGTTTAATATTCGGTCGACATAATCGCCCAGCAGAGTCGGTAATTCGCCCTGCAGAGTCGGTAATTCGAGCAACCATGGATCGGTTTCGCACCACGTTTACTCTAGTGGGTAATACGCATCCTCAGAGACGCCATACAGTGCGCACCGAAGACGCTATTGCTGCTGTGGAGCAGAGTGTCGAAGAAGACCCGAATGAGTCCATCCGCCATCGCACGCAACAATTGGAACTGGGCCCTCTTGGGCCCAAGTGCTATGAATTTTTTTTTTAACCGTACTGCACGAATGTGGAATGATTTATCTCGGTTTATTTCCACTATCCTCTCCGGGTAGTGCCAGTTGCATTCCAACATAATACTCGCACTCCATACATACAGATGTAATTTTCATGTATTGTGAGATTTTTTTTTCAACCGTACTTCACGAATGTGGAATGATTTATCTCGGTTTATTTCTACTATCGCACTTATACACTTATCCTCCCCAGGTAATGTCTGTTGCATTTCACCATAATACTCCCACTCCAGACGTACAGACGTAAATTTTAAGGGCCAGTTTCACAGTGCACACTTAAAAAAAACAAGTGGCACTTAATTTTCCCATTTTGGCACTTTAGCCGCAGTTTTACTGTCCGAGTAAGTGGAACTTAAGTGGCCAACATGGGGGACTTAAGTTTCAATTATTCCCATAAGTTAAAACTGCGAAATTGTATCGAGTGTGAAACTGGGCCTAAGTATTATGAGTTTTTTTTTTCAACCGTACTTCACGAATGTGGAATAATTTACCTCGGTTCATCACACTTATCCTCTCCAACTTATATAAATCTAAATAAATCGGTTTATTTTAAAAATGATTTACATGGGGGGAAACACTAGAGGAGGAAATATGCCAATTTTTTGTTGTATATATGCTTCGGGCTGTGAAGAACAATAGGTTAAATCCAAAGTCCAACCTTTTAAAAATTTGTATGTTCTATCAACATGCCTTCCATAAATTTTGTATAGACCAATAGGTCTATAGGTATCTACTCTACATACATTAAACATTTTGCAAATTATAAAAGATTTAAGGAAATCCTTTCATTCGTTTTGTATATAGATAAGTTAAGGTACAGTAGAATAGTAAATCAAAATTTCTTCATTTTTCTATAGGATTATTTGAATAAAATCTAGTTTTCTATTTTACATCAAAACCAGTACTTATACTTAAACAACCTATATACACTTTCATTCATGTAAAATACTAAATTCCAATGTTTATACAGGTGAATGAATAACTCCTGATGACGGGGGTCAAACCCTCTCTAAATAAACCTTCAACAAACACCCTTTTTTTAAACCTTCAATTTAATACTTTTCAAAAAAAATTCCTACCTACTGAATTTCTATTCTTGTTCATCTATCTTTCATAAATTGCATTCTTTCACTAAAATGAACAATCATCATTCATTCTTTTAATTCTTAGATAAATTTTGACGAAAATATAATCAAGCGCTTTTCAAAAATACAAAAATAAAAAAAAAACACCAAGCCAAATCAAACCAAACAACCAACCAACCAACTCCACCATCGTCATCTTTTGTGCTGAAATTTCATCTTTTTTGAATGCGAATCCACTTCATGTCACACTTTGCTCTTCAAAACTCGGATGTAAGATATATACATAGGCAACAAAAAGGGTATAGGTAAAAGAAAGGTAGGCAGGTATCAAAGTTTTGATATCCAAACAAAGGGGCAAATATTGAAATGTATACTGCCAAAGGAACACAAGCTGAAGCTAAAGCTGAATGCCTCTGCTCCTTTGGTTTCTCTTTCAAATCAATTTTCTCTTGTAGAGATCCTTTTGCCCCTTTTTTTTGGAAAACGGTGCCAAAGGTGTGGTGTGGCATGACTCTTAGATTTGAGTTGTATATATATACGCGTTCTTCCTCTTCTTCAACTTCACCTTTCGTTCGTCCACCGCGACTGCCTTCAATGACGACGACCGACGATGAGGATGAGGACGGCGGGACTTCAGCTTTCAGATTCTTGACTTTTCGGATCGATAGTTCCTTTGTTCCGGAGAAAATGAAAGCGAATTTCTCAACATCAAATTGAATGGAGAACTTTGATTTACAATCCTCCACCCTTCCATTTTGTTGCCCTTTCTTTCTTTTTTGTGGAAATTTAAGGGGGGTTTTTGATTCCACCCTTCGACTTCGTCGTCGTCGTTGTTGTCGCCGTCATTTCTGGCAGAAAAGACGAAATTCCAAAAATCGAAACGTAAACTTATTCGAGTGGCAAAAACCCAAAACCGGCACGGTTAAGGTATGTACTACAGCTATACGTATATATCTACAGAACTACAATAATATTAGGCAGCAAAAGGGGACGATGGCGACGACGACAACGATGCTTCATCTTCTTCCGATTCTGTCCTTTTCAAAATGAAGGTCCTGAATTTTATATTTCACTTTTCACAAGTGGGGACATCGATTTCACATTATCATCCGAATAATATCGAAAATAACTCAACAGAATTACAGGGAATTATTTATCTTTGAGTTTCTCTCCAACGAACATCGGTCTTAATTCGAGACATTTTGTGAAAAGCATTTAACGGAACGGTGTGCTGTGATGGGGATGGGGAAAGGGTGGTGTATGGTGGACCAAGAAAAGCATTGTTGTATATATAAGATGCTTGTCGGTCGTTCTTTTTTATTTGGTTGGAAAGGTACGAAGGTACACACAATAACATAACACAACGCCTACAATTCACAATGTTTTCAGTATTTTCTGTTTTTTTTTTTTTTATTATTTATTACACTTTTTATTGTCACTTTGAATAAAGTATTGTTCTGTGTTTTTGGACAAATTTATAGGAATTTGAGTTATATTGGGCCATAAACACATTTGCAGACATTTTGCGTGCAGATTATAGACGTGCACTCGACTCAACGAGATATCAGTGAAAATGTTTTACGAGGTATACTTTGGTTGGGGGTGCACAATCTGATATGGAGACGCAGTGTCGGGCGCCTTGATGGAACTATACCATATAGGCCCTTGTTGAAGTTGTAAATTTCGAGGTGGTTTCGACAAAAGATATGCCTATATCTACTTTATGCTTCGCAAAATTGATGGAATAACATGAACATGAACATGAACACGCTAGATAAAATTTAAGCTCACCAGCTGCATGGAAACATATGGACCATATTGATTTGGAATATTGTAAATGGCAATAAATATCAATGCCATAAGCTCCTGCAATAATCTATTACCATTGTCGATTGTGTTTAGATACACGTAATCAATGTTATAGGTTAATGAGATGAGGCGAAATAGTGACTTAGTTAAGGAAGGCAGTATAATGTTCTTGGTCAGAAAATAATGGAGATGTTTTTCTTTTTCCTACAGAATTCTCCCACAGCTTAAATTGCAAAAAAAAATAATTCATTTTCGCAGAGAAATTTTTGCGATTGGAAAACGCTTCGTTCGATATGAATTATGATGTGTCGAAAAAGAGTATTTTTACTTGCTCTGTAGGTTAAGTATTGGTTTCTGTTTGAATAATTTTAATATTATAAAACTTGAAGATTTAAATCATTCTCAATATAACAGTGATGGAAAACAAAAAAAAAAGTGGTTTTCGTCAAAAGGGCTGACCACGGAACGAGAAAAGTATCGATTTCATCTCGGAAAACTGAGTTGGTGTACCAAGACTTTACTACCTTTAAACTGTTCAAGATGAGATAAATATGAAACCATATTTTTTTGGACTGAAATTTAAGGACATTTGTCGGCGGAGATCTCAGCAGAAAATATTAAAAACAAAAATTAGCATTTTTTTTAATTATTAATCTGAATTTTGAAAATATTAATCAGCTTCTAGGCTCAAGCTCTAGTTCGACTGAAATTAAACGACAATTCTCGGTAGAGATCTGAGCAGAAAATATTAAAAATAAAAATTTGGATTTTTTTAAATAATAAACTTGATTTCTGAAAACATTAGGCGAAACATTTCGAGATCTCAGCAGAAAATATTAAAAATAAAAATTAATAATATCCCAAATAGGTACTCCATTAACATTGTCGCCTTATATAGAAGGAAAGCCTTGCATCAGATCCGGTAAATCTAATTTTTTGTTGAGTTGTTTATGATGTTGGCCTAGTGAATAAACTCATGTTTTTGACTTCGAGGACTGGGCAAGATTGTCAAAAAACCACAAAAAACGCGAATCTTTCAATCTTACCTCAGTTATGGGCGATTTCAACCATAAATTCATATTTGAAATTAAATTGTTATTATCAACAGGTTTTGAAAAATGTATAGGTAAGTTCGAAAATACTGTCGGGAATTCTTAATCTTTAAAAAAAAATTTTTTTTCTTATTTAGGTGCCAGTTATAGCTTTCATTGAAACTCATCATTGAAAATTTTAATTTCTTATTTTGAGACACTTAAAAAGCAAAATGAGTAATTTTTTTGATGCCAATAAAAAGCTCTTGACACAATTATTATTTCCAGTCAAAAAAATATTTCATTTTGGCCCAATCTTTTACATAAAACAATTTCTAAGATTTCAATAATCAATGATAAGGTAGTTCAATCATTGAAATAAAGAAATTCATTTGATTTATAAGGTTTGGCCAAAATAAAAATTTTTTTTGACTAAAATTAATAATTGAGTCATCACCTTTTTATTGTCATCAAAATATTCTCTGATTTTGCTTTCAAAGTACCTCAAAATAGGAAATTAAATTTTTCAATGATGAGTTTCAATGAAAGCTATAACTGGCCCCTTAATATCAAAATTATCAGTTAAGTAAAATTATCAAAATAGTCAGATCAGCGGCAGAAAATTAGCTATATAAGTCAGAAAATACTGATTCGAACTTTGAAAATTAAATGTCCAACTCCTGGTTAATTATAATATATCACAAATAATAATAATAAAAAATATTTACGTGTAACCATGCAATTTTATTGGTTTTTAGACCTGGATAATTACAAAATACGAATGCAGTTTATATTTCCTAACAAATTTTTAAAAAATATCGATGAATAAACGGTGATTTTGTTATACTTATTAAACATTTTACTAAGATAACAACAAGCTTCAATATATTCTTTTACGCAAAATCAATCAAAAATGCAGTTATGGTTAAGGTGACCAGACACTAATTTTAACTTCGGGATTTTTTTCTTAATTTTTATAGAGGAAAATTGTTTTCTTATTTAATTTCAAAAACCGAACGTAAAAATTAAAAAAAAAAATGAAGCGTATTTCGTAACGGTCCTCCATCCAAGTACTGAAGCGAGGCCGCCAGTGGCGCTGGTATAGTGTGAAAAATGCCATACAAAAATGACAGAAAGAAATCAATAACAAAATAAAATGCACAAGTTTAATAAAAATCGATACAGTAGTTTTTGAATTTTGTATTAATTTAAAAAAAAATTACATTTTTTTAATATAAAAAAAGAACAAATTGAAATTTTGGTACATCATAAAACTCTTCAAGACGTTCTCCAATAAAAATTGATCAAAATAAGTTGAATCGTTTTTGAGAAAATCGAAACTTAAAGAAAGATGGCTTAAAAATTGAGGTGTAATTTTTCTGAAATAAATTTAACAAAAAGGTATCCTGTATGTTTTTTTAAACAATAGAGCACCATGTTGCAAATATGAATGTAACTTACAGTTTAGACTGAAAAATTGTAAAAAAAAAATATGTAATTAAACATAAATTAATTACCTAAATAACCTCTGAATTTGTTTTGACACAAATGTGCATCATCCGATTTCTTAAGGAGATCTCAATTTATGAGGAAAAAAAATTTTAAATCGTTGGTTTTTAAAAAAATAGTTTTTATATATAAAATTTTGAAAAAATGGTACGCAATTTTGTAGCCATTACTAATGCGGAATTAAAAAATTAATTAAAAAAAAATTCTATATTTCGAATTTTTTGTTTTTATTAATTTTTTAACTCCGCATTAATAAAGGCTACAAAATCAATAATTAATTTATTCTTTTGAAAATTTTGGTATGCAATGTTATTAGAACTTATTTGAAGCTTTTGTGCAAAAAAAAATGTATTGCAATAATATAGTAGATCGTACAGATATTAGCTCACACAAAAATTTTAATCAAAATCGAAGGAGCCGTTTTTGAGAAAATTGAGATTTTCAATACCGGTTTTTAAACATTTGTATGGGAGGTACCGTTATTTTTGGTTATAAGAACAATTTTTATTTAAAATCTGCTAGATAATGTTAAAAAACTGCTTGGCGCCAAGTTTAATAAAAATTGACTTAGTCGTTTTCGAATTGTTAAGTTCCCAAAAAAAAAAATTTGAAATTTTTAAAAATCAAAAAAAAAAAAATTTTTGTAAAATTTTGGTATACAAAACTTTTAAAACTTTTTCAAACATTCTGCATAAAAAAATTGATCATTATCAGTTAAATAGTTTTTAAGCAAATCGAAAATCAAATAAATCTTTAACCATTTTTCGGAAATTTTTTTTTTATATAACAGATTTTTTTTCTAAGTTGTAGGCCCGATTTTTGAGAAAAATAAGATTTTCATTTTTTGCTAAAAAAAATTTTGTACGACAGGTACCGTTATTTTTGATCTTAAAAAAATAAAAAAAATATGTGGGGGGGAATGCCCAAAAAACGCTAGGTACCAACTTTGAAGAAAATCGACTCACGCTTTAGGCTGCAGCCGAAAGGACAGAGAGACAGACAGGCGGACAGAATTGCGAGACCCACTTTTTTCGACTTCGGTATCATCGTAATATCAAAAATTACTGTATTTTTTTTTAAGTTGTGGGCACATTTTTGAGAAAAATAACATTTTTCTTAATTATTGCTTAACCATTTTGTACGACAGTTACCGTTATTGTTAATCCTAAAAACTTGTCGGCGATTGCCCAAAAAACTACGGTAGGACAGATTCGATGATTTGAAAATGATGGTTAGAATGACCAGGAGCGTGTTATTACTCCGGGAATTCTTTCAAAATTTTTATTAAACGTAAAAAAAAACAAACAAAAATTGCGGTCCTCCATCCAAAAACTGAAGCTATATTCTTGATGCTGGATATGATAATTGAACAAGATAACAAGTAAAGATAAGAAAAGTGGCGTTTGAGTTTTATTTTCGTATTATATATTTGTTCTTGGGTTCGCAATTATTTTTGAGCACATTTTAACAACAAAAAACAACATGCATTTTGTCCCTCAACTCAGGAACTGACGTATCTGCTTTTTTAACGTCTTAGAAAAATGCATATTTTAGCTCTAGTTTTTCTTTAAACCATTCAATCGATTATTAAATTCAAAAATAGAAATCCTACTGTTTATACCCAAATAATTAGAAAAAATATAATTTTGACAAGCACCAACACAGAAAAAAAAATCTTTTGGGAAGGAACATCTTTCCCTTTTCCCCCTCTTCAGAAGGTATAGGGACGATTTTCTATAAAATATACCTATTCAAAATTAAAGAAATAGTCCCTATTTAAAAACAACAGCAAGTTTTATGACAATATTATTTACATGGAATTTTTTCTCACAGCCAGATATCCTTAGTGTTTTTAAATCAAGTTAAGCAGGTAAAAAAAATATTAATTTAATTTTCCATTTTTTTTAAACTAAAACATTTACAACAAGTAACAACCATGAGCTGTTTAGCATTTGACTACAAATTGACAACAGCATTTAATATATAGAAAGTAAAATTAAAAAAAATCAATATACATTTTTTTTTCAAGGTTTTGTATGTTAATGATAACAAAATATTTTTCTTTCCGAAAACCGAACAATATAATTATTATATTCTTACCCACCTATACCTATATAAAGAATCAGAGAAAAATCTACATATTTAATCATTTTCCAGAAAAGTGAAGAAAATACAAAAAATGCACGTCCTGGGGCCTATTTCACAGAACATACATCACATACATTAGGTACAGAAATGTATGTGATGTAAAATAGGCCCCATATGAGTGGGCGTAAATTTTACTTTTTTTTTTAACTATGCGTTGACGCACAGTTTTTCTAAAAATTCAAAATTTACACTGAGCCATCTTTGACGACTACTTTAAGGTACATACATTCATATAATGTATGTGATGTATGTTCCGTGAAATAGGCCCCTGATCTCAAAAACTTACTCGCATTTTTGATACAAAAAAAAGTCAAAGTACTAAATAATGGATTTTTTGTTTCATTTTGTTAGCATACTTTATTTTTTTGTTATTTTCCAAATTTTAAAATGCGATAAAGTTTGAACAATTAAGAAGCATTCAATTAAAAGGCTTTAAGTGAATATCCCGAAAATAAGGCAATTTTTTTCAAAAAACGTCAAAATTCTATTTGCGTAAAGGGATTGTCTTTTGCACGAAAACCTGAAACGCAGTTTTCTTTGCAATCAATTTGGTTATCACAAGAACACAGTTCAATCAAAATAGTTAGACGTTTTTGAGAAAATAGATGAGCAAAACTCCGAATTTAAGCTCGTAAGGAATTACACGAAATTACAATATATACCCATTACCCAATTCGAAGTAAATGGGACAGCCGTTTAGGTTTTAGCTCAAATTACAGTGTAATGAACGTTATATGCATTTAATATACATTTTGTGACCGCATTTTAGTCTTTCTAAAGTGCAAATTCTTCTTATCAATGTATCTTACTTTTATTTTTATACAATACTAGACTTAGGAAAATTAAAAATAGAGGCAATATAAAATTTTTAATTTGTTTTTTTAATTAAAATTAAGTACGTGAATCACGATTTTTCAATAGATAAGCGAAAAACTAATTTGGTTTAATACTTTTTGTCGGTATGTAAGTATATTCCTCTTTTTTCCTTTACAAATTTAAATAAATAGAGTCTCAACACGACTTATTAGTCTTAAGAAATATTAATTCAACTCCGCAGCACTTCGAAATGAAGTTTTCTATTGTAGTTTCAGTTTTACTTGGAATTTTGTTTAGTAAGTTTTCATACAAATAATATTTAAACTTAAATCTATTTTTTTTTTCTATTAAGCTATGTTGAAGATAAGTGTAATTGTAGCAGCACCGATACCCTTTTGGGAAACAATGCAAATTTTATCATCCACGCTTCCATCAAGTGAAATGCAATTTATAATATCTTCAAATCCATCAAGTGAAATGCAAATTATATCTTCCATTCCATCAACTGTAATGCAAACTGTTGGATCTTCTATGTCTAGTTTTAGTTTTATGTGATTATATACATAGTTCGTACTCGCTCGGTGGATCTTTCTATTTAAGATATCGTTCTCAGATCTTAACTAAATAAATTTTTTTTAAACCTTTTTGGTGTTTTTTAATAGAGTACAATCTTTTTTCGCAACACCATTCTACATAGGACTTCGGTTTTTTGTTAACAATGTAAATAATTAATTGAATTGTAGTTCGATCTGTGTATTGAATTATTTTTTTTTTTGAAAATGTGGGTTAGGCCATTTTATTGCTGAACGCCTCATTTCATTTTGTTAAAACAGAATTGTCTCTCTCAAAAAGTAACCAAGTATGTTGGTTAATATTAACCAAGTAAGTTGGTTAATGTCAACCAAGTATTATGGTTAATATCAACCAAGTATCAAATAATAAATAAAAAGCAAAATTCAACAAAATAAGTTATTTAAAATCAACTACATAAGTTGGTAAAATTCAACCAAGTACGTATTCTTTGATCGATGTAGATGTATGTTGGTTAAATTTAATAACGTTTGTTTGATACTTTCAACAAAGGGAGTTAGTAAATATCAAATAAATAAATTGGTTAAATTAAATGAAGTAAGTTTTCTGAAATATTTTTTAAGTTAATTGAATTAAATTAAGTATATGGTTGTTACTTTCAACATTTCAACCAAATTTTAGATTATTATAGGATTTCATTTTGTGTTTTTTTGTCAAATCCGATTTTCGCTTACGTTGTGATTTTTGTGAAAAGCATGATGAAATAGGAAATCTTTTGGTAGCCTCCCGGAGGTTTAAGTTCGCAGAAATTGATAAAATAGAAATTTAATTATCACTTAAACGAGGTGCACTGAAAGTTGTGTTCAAAATTCATAGCATCCAAATTTGTCTACTTAATCATATAAACTATAGGAGAATGCACGGTTTAGTGTCTTTAGCTTTATTATTACAAAAAAATGCTTTTATTTTTAAAATTAAAATCGTTTGTGTTGTCTATATTGTTTATGTCTTTGTAATTTCCTTGAATCTGTACATAAATATGTTTTTCATTTTAAGTTGCATTTGTCTTCATTTTGCAAGCACTTTTCCGGACACAGAAGGATTACTTAGTTTTAGCATATAAAATTTTATTCATTATAAAAAGGGATTTGTTTCGTAGGTATAGTGCAGTAGCAGGAAATTTATACATTCAAAGCGGGTATTAAGTCAACAGCAAAAGCTATTATATGGAATTATAGTCCTTTTTGACATGAAAAACGTGTGTGCAAGCAAAGCTATAGTACCTACAGTTTTCTCTGCACAATATTATATATATTTTCTACCTAGTACGTACAAGTATATATAGCTATAGTGAATAATATTACCACAACGTTCATTAAGTTCGCAATTAATTGTACCTAATGGAGTGGACAAAGCTGAATGTGATTTCAGAAACTAAAGCTAATCAAAGAGAATTTTCACCTCATGGGTTGTGGAAAGTGTATATCTATACGAGTATATTACCTATAGTTTTTGTTTTTGTTTTTCGTATAAAGGTATATATACGTACACGTTTTGATGATGGTTGTTAATGTTCTAGAAACCTATCAAAGGTCTTGAATTAAGTTCTATTCATATAGGAAATTATTATAAGCGAATTCATTATTATATGGCAAATAGTTTATTAAACATAAATAAGTTGAAACTATTGATGTTTTTTTTTTTGTTAGTACAACATCAGCTTATTTTTTGGAAGTCCGATTCATTAGGCCTGAGAATTATAATCAGTAATCACTGTAGGTTTGAAAAATACTATAGATATAACTTGCCAAAAACAACTGTGATGGTTGTGACATTGGGATTTATACACTTAACCAGGTAACAAAGTGTTGGTATACATTAGAAGATCTTTAATTCTTAGTTGAAAAGCCCATCAAATTACTTTTGTATGCCTTTACTTTTCGCTGAGGAAAATGAAAGCAACAATTTTGGCAATGAATATAGAGAAAATATTTTAAAGAAAATTATAAGCAAAACTCGTTAACCAATTGTGACTCAATTTAGCAAATTTGATAATCCTTCTGATTGTTCTCGTTTTGAGC
This sequence comes from Epistrophe grossulariae, assembly GCA_929447395.1. Classification (NCBI taxonomy): domain Eukaryota; kingdom Metazoa; phylum Arthropoda; class Insecta; order Diptera; family Syrphidae; genus Epistrophe; species Epistrophe grossulariae. Next base: position 12,617,347 of record OV839567.1, on the reverse strand, counting down.
ATTTTTCTACCACCCGCAAAATATATTTTTTTTTTTATTTTTGAAAAACAGTTTTTTATTTTAATTTCAAAATTTGGAAGATGACCTTTTGTAGAAAACAAAATTATCTAAAATGACCAATCTTTAGAATTTTTCTAACTCACCAAAAATATTTCTTTTTTTCAAATTGTAAACGGATTAGGTAATAAAATTTAAAAAAAAAAATTATTTTTTGGGATTTGCGTTGTGTGACACCTCATTTTTAAAAATCGTTTTTTTTTAGATCAAAAGAACTGAATAGGTGATCAAAAATGTTAGTTTAATTGTTGATTTTTTATAAAAATAAATACAAAAAATTGGACACTTTTTGAAGCCAAGTTAGCACAGGCCCTTTGGAGAATGATAAAGTTCAATGACGAACTTTACGAGTTGCAGCAACTCGTTTTTTGTTTTAATATTTATTTTTATTAAAATAATTTTTTTGTTATAGATATAAATAGCTTTTGAAAACTTGAGTTTTTGTTTAATTTTCAAATCTAATTCAGAAATTTTCGATTTAACCGACTTTTTTAACAAATTTGCTTCGAAATTTTACCTTACTAAGATTTTAACCTCGTTTCATTAGAAATTTATGGGGCTTGGAGAAATTATTGTACATATACACACTTTTAGTGCGTTTACAAAAATAAATAAAACATGGTTGAGTAAAAAGTGGTATATGTGTCACAAAATGATAAAGATACCAAGTTTTTTCAATTCTTTTTTGCTAAAAAATAAAATTCTAGAATAAGTTAGTTTTTGGGCAGAAAGGCATTAGTAAGTATTTAGTTATGGTATAGTTAAACCTAGAGCGCCCGCTTAGGCGCTAAGTAGGTTAGTTTTTCATGAATTTTTGTCTAGCTTTAAGATACTTTTAATTTTGAATTGAAAAAAAATGAATTTAAACAAAAAAAGGAGGGGGGTAATTGGGAACGGTTTTGAGTTTTCACTTTTTATTAATAATTATTATAATGTGACCTCTAGACAAGGCCGGACCAACCATATGTGCAAGATGTGCAAATGCACATAGGGCGCAAAATTCTGGGGGCGCATTACCAGGAGCAAGAAAATGTAATTGGCGTCAGGCAATAACGCCCAAATCGATTTGGAAATATCGCCCAAAAAAAATCGGAACGATTTTTGTTGTTTTTTTTTTGCTCGATTTGGGCGTTATTTTCAATTTTTTAATTTTTTAATAAAGTCAAATGGGAAATAACGCCCAGAATTGGAAATATCGCAACAAAAAAATCCAGAAAAACCTCATTTATTATGCGCCGCGATATCTTATAATTGAAATTTCACTTTGGAAATATCGGCCAAAATTTAGGAAAGAACGCCCAAATTAAAAAAAAATGTTTGGAAATATCGCCCAAAATTGAAGAAATAACGCCCAAATTTTACATTGAAAATATTTGGCGATACATACATATTTCCAACTTAAGATTTGGAAAAATATAAATTTCGGCGATATTTCCATTTTTTTTTTTGGGCGATAAAAAAAAATTTGGGCGATATTTCCAAATCGATTTGGGAGTTATTTCCTTGGACGTTAGTGCCTAACACCAATGTAATCTGATCATGCGCAAACAAACATGTACTACCATTTGCCATGTGTATGTATATGTGTGCAAATATAAAGAGTGGCGCTTACTACAAATCTTGCACAGGGCGCAAGTTTGGCTGAGGCCGGCCCTGCCTCTAGATAAACTATAGGAATTATTCTACAAAAATGTTCCTTAAATAATATTTACACTGTTCAATTTTTTTTAACGAAATTATTTAAATTCGTGGGATTTCTAAAGTATAAATAAACTCGGGTTTTTGCATTTAAACCTAGTTCGAAAATCACTCTAAATTTTAGTTTCCATGCTAAATTCTCTCTCAAACTAAGCTATAAGCTAAAATTAAGTCAAACATTTTAGTGGCACGCAAAACATTTTTATTTTCGCTTCTTGTACATCACTTACCTGTCAAAATTTTGCGAGCGAAAAAATAATTTTGTTAGATTCTTTTATTCTTGAATTTTGTGCACTGAATCAAAACGTAAATATAATAAAAAAGTTTATTGAGACAGAACATTTTTTTTAATAAGTTTTCATCCAATAAACTGGCTTATTGGACCAATAAACGTTTATTGATGCAAGAAAAAGTTTACTAATTTATTTATGTTTTACAAAATTGTTTTGTAGCGGCAATGTCCTTTTTTGTTATTTGAAGAAACGAATTTGTTAAGAACATTAAATAGTTTATTGAATTGAGCAATTTCGTTAGTTATTAATTATTTGGTTAGTTCAAGCAAACTTATTTTTTTCTGTCAATGAAATAGGTTATTAGATATAAAAAAATTTGCTTTTCATTTACATTCTGTACTATTTATAATACTAATAATAATATAAGGGTAAATGCCAAATGCTTTTTTCAATTTATATTCGAATCTTATAAAATTCACAGTATGTTTAAAATGTGATTTTTTTTAGGAGTCGGTAAGCTAAGAAGGGTACGACAGCATATCTTGCTGATGGGCGAAACGGTCTTATTTGTGTGAAACGCATTTTGGAGTCGAGTTCACTTGAACTTTTTAATTCAAAATTCTAGGACTTCTTGTGTACAAATTTTGGTCGAAATCAGTTAACCCGTTAACTGCAAGAAAATCGAGAAAAAAAACAGTTGTGTGGGAGGTACTGAGACTTAATTTGAAATTTTGTTTTGCTTATCTAAAAGAAGTCGCTGCAATTCAACGATTTCGGTTTTTTACAAACGATCACCAAAGTGATTGTAAGAAAAGTGCGGTTCAAGTTTTTGCCCGTTTTGGAGAAAATTGTTTATCTGACAAAAATTTATGCGAAGAAAAAAGAACCCAAAACAATAGAAAATATTGTTTTTTTAGGTACGGCAGCATTTAACTGATGACCCCAATTATCGTGCGAAACGCATATAGATTAGAGTTAGAGATTTATTACAATTCAATAATTACAATGTATAGGTACTCTAAAAAAGTAAACGCATATATATTGTACACTTAGGTCGCATAAAAACTTCAAAAAAAAAAATTCAATGATTTCTCAATGATTTCGGAACTGATACAAACACAATTGTAAGGTTACATCGAAAATGAAGTAATTTTTAAGGACGAGAATAGAAAAATCCCAATTTATAACAGTTTAAACAGTTTATCGCTATTTAAAAAAAAAGTGGATGAGTAATAACACATTTCACACAATCCGAACAAAAAAAAACTCTCCAGGGCCCAAAATATGCTCATCTACGAAGGTCAATGGACCTGCGGGCCGCATAAACAGAACGTTTTTAAACAAAACTGTTATAATTTGACATTTAATTTGTCACTTTTTAATTTTTAAACTGCGTCAATTTGTGATAAATTATCCAATTTCGTAGATGAATTCAGAAAATATTTCCAAATAGCGGAATTTCACCTGTTGAAGAACATGGTGCGCATATACAGGGTGATCGGTAGATATGAGATGTACCAAAAAGCAAAAGCGAGTAGGTTGGGTTAAGACAAGAAAAAAATAAATAATTGTTTTTCTTTTTTAAGTCAATTTTTTTAGAAAATTTCCCCTCCCGCCTAAACGGGAGGAAGTAAACCCCCCTCTTATACGATTTTTTTTTTGTCTTAATCCAAACTACTCGTTCTAGCTCTTTGGTGCACCTTATACCGATCACCCTATATAGAACTTCAAAATCTTTGTCACAGGCTATCTCAATATTATATTTACTTTAGGAAACTGTAAGTAGGTAATTAAAATATGAAATAAATGAGGATATATGTAGTTTCTTTTAACTTAATCAAAGCTTGAAAAAAATCGCAAAAATGGCATTCTCACTAAAAACTTTAAATAAATACACTGACACTTGACATAATCGGTTATATGCCAAAAGGTTAGATATTTTAAATAGATTAACAATTTTATTTCAATCTATGTATATGGCCAAACAATGAGGCTGAAACAGCAACTCTGATTATACAGACTGGTAAGTGACCTCTGGCTTCTTAAAAGTTCATTAGCTTTTCACAAATGTCTGCGACATTGGTCTTGTATATATAATTTTGTACCTTTTCTGTTGATATATTTTTTTTCCATTCATCAGGAAACCATACATATGAGACCAAAGGGAATTTTTTGTAAAGCTGTATATTGTGTAGCAACAGACTTTTATATACAAATTTTCATTAGCAAATTCAACGATAAGCATACGTACCTACATACATAAGTAATTATATTGCAAAGAAATATATTTTTACCATTAACATGAGCAAGGACTTCAGGCGAGAAGCACACTTTATGTTTCCATGATGATGATATTATTCTCAATGATATTTTAACAGCTTAAAAATATACAAACACAGAAGTATCATAATATACGAATACGACTCATTCCAGTTTATCGCATTAATGAGCACAGGATTATCAAGTTAAATTAATTTTAAGTGCTCCCTTATACGTATGGAGGTAGAGGTACTGGTACATTATATACACTCGAAGACTCGACTCGAACTACTTGGCTTCTTGGAAGAAATTAAATTAGAAAGAGAATAATATAATGTCTCTGAAAATGAGTAATGCTCCAGGATCAAGTGGTTGTCTTTGAGACGATGTCAACAAACTTACAATTGGTGACGATGGATGACAAGGAAATATCCTTCCATCCATCCATGATGCGGACTTTTTTTGCGAAATGGTTTTCTTCTTTTTCGCGCTGAGGACATAAAGAGAAATTTATATAAAAATAATAATAAAAAAAAAAGTTGAAGATTTCATGAAAACATCATCAGATTTCACAATAAGTTTCGGTACAGGTATCCATCTCTGGTGCTGTTTTATGAGTATAACTGCAACTGTAATGCGCTCTACAAAACGGATTCCCAAGTCAAGATTCCTTTTGAGAAGAACTGTATAAGGTAAGGTATCCCCACCCAGAGATATTGCTACATTATGTTGCATTACAACAAGAAACAACAACAACAACTACAAAAAAAGTAACTAACAAAGTGTGACAGGAATGCTGATTAAGTTGACGATGATGACGATGTTATATAAGTAAGGCTTGCATGCACTACGAGTAGGTAGGTATACTAACTGCCACGAGTCGGTGGACCCTGAAGGATATAATATTTTCATGAATACGTGAAAAGGACACCAGCAGCACCATTCAAATGTTGCGCATTAAAATGTCGCATGTAATTCAGCCCTGAGACTCTCATCCAATTAAAAGAACAAAAAAAAAAAAAGGATGTCAGCGTAACCACCAAACATCGCACCCACTTCTATCTCTGTGTGTTGCTGCAGGCGTCGCTCACCCAGATGGTGTCAATTTGTAAAATGTTCTGTTCATATTTTATTGTTTTTCTGATAAAAATAAAGCCAATTTGTTTTCTTCTTTTTATTCAAGGGCTTGCTACATATTCTTGCAATTCGGTTGAGATATTTTAAAAGTCCTTCCAACTAAAATACAATTAACAATTTTAGGCTTTTAGAGCATCATTGAACCAATTTTTATTCAATTGCATTTTGTACACGTTTCTTATAAATAGATAATTTTAATAAACTAGATTTTGAGGACAAAGAGAATAATTGACTAGTAGTGGACTAGTGTTCTGGTAAAGTTCGCTAAGACAATTTATTTGTGAAGTTCAGTAAAACCCAATTTTTACATAATCTTTAAAAAATGTTTCTTGAAATTTCAAAACTAATAAAATTGCATTCCCTGAAATCTCTGGTGAAAAAAATATTATGCTGGTGTTGACTTGACTTTGACTTTGAATCACACATCTAATTTCAATTGAAGTAACCTTTGAAAAAGTCAAAGGGTAAACTCGTTCAAAATGGACTATCGTATGCTTTTTTGGCGCTATAATGTTCCTACATTTAAAATATGAGTTTTTTTCTTCAGTATTTCAGATTTTTTATTTAAAGCTAAGTATACAGTTCCTCGACAAAAAAAACTACATGCATTTCTTATGGGAGAGATTTTTGCGCCAAAAAAAATTGACGTTTAATTTTTTTATCGAGATGTGAATAGGCTTTCGCCTGACGCGTCAGGCTTTTAATGTCCAATCAGGCTTTGGCCAGGTTTCGTCCTTTGTCAGGCGTTTTTATAATTATCGCACAAAATATAATCGTTAGAAGAAAAACGTTACTGAATGCTTTCAAATCGAAAGGCTTATAAATCGCAGTGAACACATTCATTTTTTTAATTTATCTAATTCTTGGCGAAATTATGAAATCCCTGAAAATTTCATGCTTTTAGCACCGAAACTCGAAACTTATGCAGCTCTTAACATTTGAGAAAAATTCCGATTTTCAAGCAAAATTATTGAAAAAGCGCTGGTAGCAACCGCTAAATGCTATTCGATTTTTAATTTTTTGGTCTTAATTTTTTGTTTTCAATCTATATGCTTCATAATTTTCTGAAAAAAAATGTTTTTTATTTGTCAGGCTTTTTTCTCAAAAATCAGGCTTTTCTTTCTTTACTGTCAGGCTTTTCTGATTTTAGAGCTGGTAACCCTAGATGTGATCCAAACCTGAGAAAAAATTTTATACTCACCACGAATATTTTTTCGCGCAAAACAATGTCAGTGCCATTGTTTTTATCAAAATCTATTGCTCTTACGAAAAAAAACCCATTTTCAAAGTCAAAAGCTAAGTTTACTGGGCCACATTTAGAGAATGAGTTAGAATAACTTTTTTTTAATAAATTTTCCACTTGGATTAGGCCAACTGTAGAAGCCAGAGAAAACATACAAGATACATTTTTTTAACCCCAGCGCGTGGTGTGAAAAATTGTACCTATATTAAAACATAAAAAAATGGTATTGTAACGTTTGCACAAATTTTTCGCGAAATCTATTTAGCTATGTACTACAATAAAAAGGCTTGACCTGGAAAAATTTAATTGTACACTTTTTTTCACAATTCGTTAGAAGGGGTCATTAAGAGCATTTGTGTAGTTTTTCGGAAAAATTGGGCTGGAGCTTAAGCCGACACTTGAATTTTCTAAAAAATTGATTTAAAATAGAAAAAAAAAAAAGAATAAAACACAACGGCAATACAATGTCATGATATATCTTTTTTTAAACTCAGAAATCCATTCTTCAATTCTGTTTTTATATTAAATTATTTAAATGAATTCTTTTTGGAAAATTAATTTTAAAATTAAAAATTTTGAAAACCAAAATTAAAAAGAAATGTTGATATTAATTTTTTCAAAATTTTACGTTATTGAGTGGTAATTTTGTTTCTAATATTCAATGCTCTTATTTAGCCAAACGCTAAAAATCAGATGCCATAATGTCTCCTAGTTCTTGAGAAAATTTAAAATAAAAAAAATGTACTTTACTACTTTTTTTAGGGGAAATTGGATTTTTAGAGCAATTTAGACCAAGTAATGAAGCAAAATTAATGGAAACGCACCAAGACTGTTTTTTTAGAAATTCGTTAGAGATGGTTGAATTGAAGGCGCTTAGAAAAATGCTGATGCTCCAAATGCATTTGATAAACAAACGATACACATCTCGACCTGTGACGTCAGTGGTCTAAAGTAGTGGAATGCGTAGTGCATACGACTTCTAAGACTGATCAAATCTGATATGCGTGGGTTCGAATCTCATGGTGTGCAGAAAGTTTTTCATAATAAAATTGGATTAAAGCTCAGCACCACTAATAAGGAGACTGATGATAGGGCTTGGCACCCCTTGAAATAGCTATATCTCTAGCCAAATAATTAATTAAAACGAATTATAAATTAATTCGTATACCATTGGTGGTAGCACCTTTAAGTTGTTGTTGTTGTTCAGAAATTCAATGAAATTGACGGAATAAAGAATGGTCAAGTCTAATAAACTGACATTCAAGTATGAATAATACAATAAATAATAATATAAATAGCATAATTTTGATTTTTCGGTAATATCGATCTGGAGCTTAGGCCACCATTTTGGATTTTCTAAAAATTGACTTAAAATACAAAAAGACAAATATTTAAAAAACAATGTTATCTATATCTTTTTTTAAATCCAGAAATCTATTCTTTAATTCTGTTTTTAAATTAAATTATTTGAATGAATTCTTTTTGGAAAATTAATTTTTTAAAGAAAAAAAAACAAACAAAATTTTTTAAATTATTTTTTTTTTTATCAAAATTTTACGTTATTACGTAGTATTTTTTTCTTTGAATTTAATGCTCTAATGAATTTTTAGTAAAGCGGTTAAAACCAGATGCTAAAATGTCTCCTAGTTTTGAAGAAATATCATAGATAATTTTTTATTAATTTGGGTTCAATGGGTTAAATTGCTCTAAAAATCCTATTTCCATTAGAAAAGTTGAAAAATACATTTAGTTATTTTCAATTTTTTCAAAACTGAAAGACATTTTAGCATCTGGTTTTTAGCGTTTGACTAAAAATTTATTAGATCATTGAATACTAATACTAGTAGTTAAAGCTTTTGAAAAAATTAGTGTTCAAATTTTTTTTTTCATTTTTTTTTCTTTCTAAATTTTGAGTTTGAAAATTAATTTTTCAAACAGTATTCACTCAAACAATAATATTTAAAATCAAAATTGAATAAAGGATTTCTGTCCTTAAAAAAGGATATACATACCTAACTCAATATAGAAATTATTGCTGTTTCTTAGTATTTGTGTTATTTTACTTAAAATAAAGCGAATTTTGAAGAAATTTAATGCAAATTGCTTAAAATTTGCTGTGTTAACTTGGCCCCTAAAAGTGTCCGATTATTTTGATTTCTTTGTAAAAGATGACCAATTAAATGACCATTTTTGACCACCCATTAACTTTTTTTGACCACCCACAGTTATCGAATAAATCGATTTTGAAAAATGGGGGGCCAAAAGAACGCCGCCCCCAAAAAATCGATTTTTTCAAATTTGATTAATGTATTCGATGGATCAATTTTTGATCATTATTGACCACCCTTTAATTTTTTTGACCACCCTTAGAAATATTTTTTTTAATTTTTGAAAAAATAAAATTAGATATTTTTTTTTTTGTTTTTTCTCAGAAAAAATATTTTTTTTTTTCGAACTTTGAAGGATGACCATTTTGAAAAACACAATTATCTCAAATGACCACCCTTTAGAATTCTTCTAACTCCTCCAAAAATATTTTTTTTCGAATTTTGAAAGATGACCATTTTGAAAAACACAATTATCTCAAATGACCACCCTTTAGAATTCTTCTAACTCCTCCAAAAATATTTTTTTTCGGACAGCAGTATCTAACTTAGGAATTCGCAATTTCATCGGCGATTATTTTCTTGACCGGACCTCAACTTGCAGGGAATGCAATACAATTTGCAAAACACAAGTTAATCCAGGGATACACGTTATGCTAGATTAGATATTAAAAAAGAATTGACCCACTGTCGCTCAAAATTTAGACAAGAAAAATGGTATAGAATTAAAAAAAGATCTTCGTTCGATACCAAAAACCGAAGTTTTTCAAAGAGATAAGTTTGGTTGATGTGTTCTTAAATTTTTAAAAATTAGTAGCATTTAAAATAAAAATTAGCTTTTTCTCAAAACATTTTTCCATTCAGATTCAATAAAAAAAAATGTTAGCCTGTCTGTTTGATGATATTAATTGATTTATTTTCTTTTTAACTTGAAAAGTATTCTTGTTATAGAATATTCCTTCGAAATCTAATCTGATTTCATGAACATTAACATACCTAAGCTTATTTCCGTAACAAGCAACAAAAAAAAGGTTTCCCAGCACTGAACTCCACCATTTAATTTCATATTTTTTTGTCGTCCTTTTTATATTTTTTTATATTTTAAATTAAATTCAAACGCAAAAGTGGCACAATGTTCTCTGAATAGATAGAAAAAAAAAACATCAAGAAAAAAAGGGACTAACTTCTGTATATATATAGTGACATGGTTAGGACTCGTTTTATACGTTTCTTCCAGCAAATCCTTATCCTGTCGTGCTTCAGCTTTCAGCTTTGTGTGATTCTATTGTGCTCTCTTGAAGGGTAGGTCGTCGCTTGGATCCCAATTAACTGTGTAATTTTTACACTTGTAAACATCAAGAGAGGGAGTAGGAAGGGTATGCTGTCAAAATAGCATTCATTACAATCAAGTTTGGCATGAGCACTATTTGTAGTGCTGCTTGGCTTGGAATATACATAATATACAAGTATATTGCTCGCAGTCCTTCTGCTCATTTAGAGATGAAGATATTGCACGCCATTGTCGTTGGATCGTCCTTCCTGACGTCTTGTCCTTTTGATAGGATATAGAATATACATATATACACTAATCAGAATCACACATATACACTACACATTGCCAAGCCGCAAATGGAAGATTGCAGTAATTTGCATGAAATACAGCACCGTATTAAGGATCTTCTTGAGAGAAATTTGACTTTGCTTAATATTGCTTAGAGATATGTATGTATATGTACTTATATACGTCCTTATACTTGGATTTATAATTGATGGGTGAATCGCACTGAAATTGATAGCATTTGGACAAAACTTATTACATCCCTATTTCCAAGTATATGTATATATGCTCAAGCCTTGCAGCAAATTGAAGAGAAGAGCAGAGAATATTAAGGTAAGAAAGGAATATTATCTATCTGTCAATTGTCGACGGATCACTTGCTATGATAGTCTAATTTTCTGTGTGGCAATACTGTTAATTAAAAATTCCATATTAATTATTCAAAAATTCCAAGCTGTTACTTGATGGCTAAAGCTGGGAGCTAAAGCATGGTTGATGGAAGTAAAAATAAGATGAATATGGAAATTAACTTTGGTTATACACAGCAGTATACCTATACATACCTAACCTACCTACTATAATATAAGGATGGAAGAAGACGAAGAATGATTAAAATCCAATAGCCAGAGGGGCGGTGAAAGTTTCTTTGATGTGGTCGGGGAATATAGATGGAATTATGTTCTCAGAGTTTATAAATAATTAATTTAGAATTAAAGGCAACAAAAAAAAATAATAAAACATAAAAAAAAAACAGAAGAAGGAAAACAACCCCAAGACTCTATTTATGTATATTTTCTCACCAACTCAACCAAAACCCAAAATTACCTCACTAAAACTCAAAAAAGAAGAAGAGTAATGGAGCAAAATTTGTTCCATCATCGTTAAGGGGTTGGCGGCAATGGCAAGAGATGAGTTTATGTGAAGTGAGTGCTCAATTTCCCGGGATAAATCTGCTGTTAGAACAGGTATACTGATATACATATTATATAGGCAAGGAGCATTACACGCGATTTGAAATTATTTCGTTGTTAGTAAGAATAATTAGGCACATGTTGTTGCCTTGTTGAACCAGAATATGAACTTAACCTTGGCATTTATATATTTGAATATTTATATAGCAATTTTTAACTACAAAGCAGAGTTTATAAGGCATCAGGAATGTGTTTGGGAATAAAATTTTAATTTCATATGAACTAAAAATAAAATAAATGAACAAATAGGTCGCAGGTACTTACTTTTAGATTCTTATGGTTCAAAGTTGGTTGAAATGGATGAGCTAAGAAAAATTTTTGAATCAATGAAAAGCACTACTTAAAAAATTTGGTTCCAACATAAGAAATGCTTAATTGGACGACTTAGATTTAGGTTCCAAAAGCGCCAGTGAAGTCTGCTACCATGGGACTGTAGTTAATTGACGTCTGCTATCTTAGACTGTTATTTGGTTGCGTCTGCCATATGAGACCGTAATTTGGTGACGTCTGCTATCTCAGACTGTAATTTAGCGACCTCTGCTATCTCAGACTGTAATTTAGTGGCGTCTGCTATTTCAAACTCTAATTTAGTGTGGTCTGCTATCTCAGACTATAATTTAGTGTTTTCTGCTACTAACCATATACACATAACTGACCCAAACATAAGGTAATTTATTTCAAAAACTACAATAAAGACTTTTTAACGTTATATGAATTTTTGACAGAAATCTGAAACTCAGTTTCGGTATTTAGACCAAGTTAATTGTTGAGAATCTTTAAACACGCGTTTTTTTTTTAAATTGCAAACTATATTTTCTTTTAAGAATGACCAATGCCATAATTTGATTAACAACAAAAACAATTGAATAAATCATTTTTTTTTAAAGATATTTTTCAACGTTCTTACTATGTATATATTTTTCAAAAGATTTAATTTCATGGTAACACGATGAATTTAACCTATTTTCTTAAAATGTCTTATATATATCTTCATACCAACAACCTTAACTGTGTTTATATCCTTTGTCTTGTCTTGCCTTAAATAACTTTGCAACATAATAATGTAGATAATATTTCACTAAGAATAAAACAAGCAAATTGCATTTACATCGTTTAAGCTTCTCACATGCCCACGACATTCTGTACTATATATAGGTACCTACCTACACAGAATCCTAAGCTTATACAAGTATATGTATATGTAAGCAAGAAATAATGCTTGGAATTTTCTCTTCGCTATTGTATAAGTTTGTTCATAATATACAATATACACTACGTATAGTTGCATGAGCATCGTGTAATAGGATGAATGTGAACTCATTTGTTCAGCAGGAAATTGCAATGCCACATGAAATTGTGTAAATTTAATTTTTATTTATCAACCAAAGTGTGCCAAGAAGTTTTGTATAGAAAATAGTGCCATAAAATTGAAAAAAAAAGGGAAAAACGTTTTTTAAATAAGATTTCATTTTTTTTTTCTTGGAAGTGAAAAAAAAATTATACTGAAAATATTTTATGAACAATATAAAGAGTGATAACTTCGGATCTGAGATACTATATACATTTTTTACGAACAATAATTCTAAAATTCGTTAAAGCTATTTTGAAGATAAAGAGTTGTAAGGAAATTTTCTAAAAAAATGGTTTGAAATTTAAAAGGTATAAAAGAATCACAATACATGTACATAGGTACAAGGTTCAGTACCCAGTTCGGTACAGGGTATTGTAGACAGTACACATGACACTACACAGTACATAGTACACAGTACACAGTACACAGTACACAGTACACAGTCCACAGTACACAGTACACAGTACACAGTACACAGTACACAGTACACAGTACACAGTACACAGTACACAGTACACAGTACACAGTACACAGTACACAGTACACAGTACACAGTACACAGTACACAGTACACAGTACACAGTACACAGTACACAGTACACAGTACACAGTACACAGTACACAGTACACAGTACACAGTACACAGTACACAGTACACAGTACACAGTACACAGTACACAGTACACAGTACACAGTACACAGTACACAGTACACAGTACACAGTACACAGTACACAGTACACAGTACACAGTACACAGTACACAGTACACAGTACACAGTACACAGTACACAGTACACAGTACACAGTACACAGTACACAGTACACAGTACACAGTACACAGTACACAGTACACAGTACACAGTACACAGTACACAGTACACAGTACACAGTACACAGTACACAGTACACAGTACACAGTACACAGTACACAGTACACAGTACACAGTACACAGTACACAGTACACAGTACACAGTACACAGTACACAGTACACAGTACACAGTACACAGTACACAGTACACAGTACACAGTACACAGTACACAGTACACAGTACACAGTACACAGTACACAGTACACAGTACACAGTACACAGTACACAGTACAGTACAGTACACAGTACAGTACACAGAAAAAAGTACAACACACAGTACAGTACACACTTAAATACACGTACACTTCCGCAGAAGAAATTCATTAGAACCAGCAATAAACTTAATTCTGTGATGTTGCCAAAATAATGTTTCCTCATTTTTTTGCAAATATATTAAAAAACCAATAAGTATGCCAATTTTTGTCTCTATTTGAACCCCGCATTGTGAAGAAAGTAGATAATTCATGAATCATGAGTCAAACATACCAGTAGCAATTCCCGCAGGGAATTTAATTTTTTAAATAGAATTGCAAATTGAATTCAAACATTTAAATGACCGACTCTTAAACAGACTAGATACTCGTACCTATACATTTTCCCTTTCTTTTCTCAACTAACTCGCTTGTATTACAAATCCCCAAGCCTTTCGATAGCGTCGTCCTTTCAATTCCAATCGACAAACATAATCAATCGGATGATGGCAAAAAAAAAAGAAAAAAAAAAACCCGACCGAACATTGAAAGTAACCTCCCTTTTACAAAATAATGTCGACCTAAATTAACGCTCTCAAAAAATAAACTCAACGGTTTATACTTGTGTTTTTCTTTTGGATAAGCAAACAAACGAATTAAAGTAGAAAAAAAAACGGGGATCCATAGTCGCGTGTACAGGTACATATATATGTAGGTACAAAAGCAAGTCCCGTTAAATAGAACAGTGAACATAACCCTCCATATCTGTGTGCAATGGGGTTTGTGTGTTTTCAAAAAGGCCACAGAAGCAGCAGCAACTGAAACGGAACCACTCCCATCATTGCCAAAATGAAATATGTAGGCCTAACCCGGGCGCCATTCACAGTAGTTCTTCTATGTGCAACTTTTGCTGGGAAATTTCAATTTATAACGACCCTTTGGGCGTTGTAATTGAATCATTATCTATTCATGACAAGAAATGTTGGAACGGGACTTAAGTTTTTGAGAAAAGTGTGTGGGGTGGAAGAGGCAGCGGTATAGCGGCAACTCGTCGCCGCTTCTATAATATGGTTGTCCCATTCGTACTGCGTCTCGTCTACTTCGATTTTTGTGTGGCATTGAATGGGGGGGGGGGGGAGTTAGGTATTGGTATACCGGGGTTGGAAGAGGGTGGAATTGGGATATGCGAGGTGGCTTAACCGATTCGATTAAGTCTTACCGCACTGCTCTTAGGGTTCACTTGGGATTCCATTCAATTCGAATTTCAATTTGTAATCAGTTTGCAGTTGCATAATTTATTTTCGTTTCTTGATGTTGTTTTGGGGGTTGGGATTGGGATTGGTATTGGGATGGTGGTTTTCAGTGGTAATGATGATGATTCCAATAGCGGACCTGACTATTTAGTGAGGTGTTAGTAAGTCGAAATGTTGTCCTTATTGAAATTGATTGGGTGGCAGATGATGGGAGAGTCTATACTGTATCTATGTACATATATACCGAGACTCACTCACTGATGATGATGGGGTGAGGCTTGGCTAATATGCGTATACAATGCCCTAATTCGATTTATTTATGCAGACGCCTTTGCTTCTGGCTTTGCCTTCTGCTGCTTGGTGACTGGGACTAGGACATACCTAATACTGTTTGAATTTTGTTTCTCTCTACCCTCTCATGCTGATGGTTTGGATTTTCTGGACTGCGAAGCAAAGATATAAAAAGAAAACAAAAAGGAGAGACGAAAAGAAAATTGTTTGTTTGACAAATTAAGATGTGGTTGTGTCAAGGAATAATTAAGGGGTAACTCATTTTAACATATAGTCCGGGATTTCTTCCTTCTCTTATATAGTACGGATATACATAGGTGATGATGCTTTGCTAGAGAGGTATACAATTTAGTCAGATCCATGCAAGTCATGATGTCAATGTGATGTGAAAGATTGGTTACACAATGAAGGTTACTTAAAATGGAATAATATAACTATACGTGTAGGTATACTAAACACATCTATATACAAGGACACAAGAGAAGATAAAATTCTTTTCCACCTATACAAAAAAAGGACGACTTTTTGAAGTTCGTTCATGACTAGAATCCCCAGACAGCATTGGAGTGATGAATTCTCTAAATGAGAGCAATGCCTTTGGCGGTCAATTAAGTCAAAGCGCCCTCGATAGGTATACGTATACAGCATGGCCGAGTGAGAAGTTAACAAAATTGAAAAAAAAAAAAAAAAAAATATTCTCAATTCAAGAACCACACCCGAGGTAATATTTATGTTGTCCAGTTATTTTCCGACCCACTTATACATATACATACATCTTATTTTATTTTATCATTGGATTAATGAAAATTCTGGTAGGACTTTCTGGGATGTAGGTAGTTTAAAGGTGAATAGGTCAACGTTGGGGTTTTTTTTTTGAAAAATTTTGAAAAATTAAGGTTGAAAATAAGTCGAGAACAGTGTCGTAGAACAAAAATGTTTACACCATTTTTTCGTATTTAATAATTTGGAGTTAAAAAAAATTAATTTAAAAAAAAATCATTTAGGTACCCATTTTTGAAATACCAAAATTTCAAAAGAAAAATTCTGAATTCCAAAATTTATTTTTTCTTTTAAATTTTGAAATGCAATATTATTTAAAATTATTAGAAGCTCTTGTATACAAAATTTAATTAAAATCGATAATGAGATAGTCAAAAACCAAAAAAAAAAAAAATGGTTTTATGCGAGATACCGTTAATTATAGTTTTTCCAATAATTTACTAGATTATACTGATATAAGGCCCTACAAAAATTTTAATTAAAATCGTAAAAGTCATTTTTGCGAAACAATAAGATTTTCCTTAACGGTTTAAAAATCAGCTAGATAATGTCAAAAAATTGCTAGGTGCTAAGTTTGATAAAAATCGATAAAGTCGTTTTCGAAATATAAAGTTCTCAAAAAATTTGATACTTTTTTTATAAATCTAAAAAAAAATTGAAAATTTTGGCATACTTTGGTATATCTACTACTTTTAAAACTTTTTTAAAAAAAATTATCAAAATCAGTGGCTACTTTCTGTAACTCTCGCATCGGCAAAAGCTGTCGAGAAACGATGAAAATTGAAACAAATCATATGAGTTTTGTTTCATTTTCCCACGTTTATCGACCAATTTCATCGATACGAGAGTTACAGAACGTAGGCACAGTTCAACTGTTTTTGAGAAAATCGAAAATCAAAAAAATGGTTCTATTGGATGTACCATTTTTAAACATTTTTCGGAATTTTTAATTTTTGGGCTTGCATTTGAGATAAATAAGATTTTCATTTTTTGCTAAAAAAAAATTTGTACGGCAGGTACTGCTATTTATGGTCCTAAAAAATGAGAAAAAAATCGTTTCGGGTGAATGTCCAAAAAATCGAGGCCCCAAATTTAAAGAAAATCGATCCATTCGTTAAGGCTGCAGCCGAACGGACAGACAGAAAGACGGAGAGAATTGCAAGATCCACTTTTTTTTACTTCGCTATCATCGTAATGTCAAATTTGATCAAAATTTCAAATCCGACCAATGAATTCTTGAAAAACATGGAATTATGGAAAAAAAAGTTCAAAAATCGTTGAAGCGATTTTCTGAAAAAAATATTTTCATATATAAAACTAGCTGGTCTGCCCGGCTTTGCACAGGAGTTTTCATAAATTTTAGCATTTTAAAAATTTATTAGAACGCTCCAATTTTTTTTTCTATACAAATATAGTAGTTTGAGAGAGTAACGCCTTTTGTTGGCGATCACATTTTTGTGAGGGTAAAAATAATCCGATTGTCAATTACGTAGTGTTGGTCATTTCTTAAAATCAATATTTCTCATTGTCATTTCTTCTTCCCATACAAAATGGAATTATCAGACATCGCCATCATCCACGCCTAAAAGTAGGCATTTTCGGGTTTTCACGATTTTCCAATTGTTCTAACCGAAATTTATGAAAAATATTTTTTTTGAAAATTCATGTATGCATATTATACTACTCCCTGTACTCTAATCGAAACAATTAATTTTTGTTAATTTTTGAAGCTAACAAAAATTTAAATTTCCCCTAAAACCTTAGCACCAAATTTAAAGAAAAAATCGATTGAGTGCTTTAGGCTGTATGTTGAGGTACAGACAGACAAACATTTTTTGGGACCCGTTCTCTATCATCGTAATGTAAAGTTTGATCAAAATCTCAAATTCGATTTTTTTTACGAACCAGAACAATTGCCCTCTTTAGTACCTACCTTCATATACATCGCAAGTAAAATTTTTCCCACTGGAATAATGAACCTTGATATCTATCTACCTACCTATACCTACTTCAATCCCATATAAATTCAAAAACTTTTCACACAAATTTTCATGACCTTAAATAATTATAATTTCAATTAATTCTCTTCATACAGGGTGGCGCACCAATTGTGCTACAATAAGAAATTCAAATAACTTTTTTTTTAATCGATGTATTTCATTTATTTTTTTTTATTGGTTAGAAAATTAAATTTTATTTTAAATAGTTAGTTGTTTTTAAAGATTATAGACCGCAAATGACCTCCACGCTGTCCCACGCATATGCTGCACCTGGTCAAAAAATTATTCATTGCGGCCTGAAGAGTTGAAGTTGGGATCGCCTCAATTATTGTCGTTATGGACTGCTTTAATTCAGTTAAATTCCTGGGCTTCGTTTTATACACCTCTTGCTTGACATAACCCCATAAAAAGAAGTCTAGTGCAGTCAGGTCAGGTGACCTTGGAGGCCAGCGAAGAGTGGAGTTCCTAGAAATTAATTTGTTTGCGAATTTTTTCTTTAGCTCCGCCATAACTGGTCTGGCTATATGTGCAGTTGCTCCATCTTGCTGAAACCAAACGCTGTTGAATGGTATACGTCTTCGGCGCAGTTCTGGGTAAAAAAACTCCTTCAACATCTTTAAATAACGGTCCCCATTGACAGTAACGGTTACACCGTTTTCTTCAAAGAAGTACGGCCCGACAATACACCTTGATGAAACTGCGCACCACACAGTGACTCGTTCTGGGTGGAGCATTTCTGGATTAGACTCATTCCATATACGGCAATTTTGCTTGTTTACATTGCCGTTAAGATCAAAATGGGCCTCATCAGACATGAACAAACATTTGATCAATGTGTTGTCTTCTTCGGCCATTGATATCATTTTTTGGCAAAATTCCAGGCGAACAGGCAAATCCTGAGGGTTTAACTTGCTAGTAATTTGGACTTTGTACGGAAACAAGTTTAAATCGTCATGAAGTATCCGTTGTAATGACCGTCTGCTAATTCCAATTTGCCCCGATAAGTTTCGGGTCGAAACGTTCGGATTGGCCTGTATTGCAGATGCTACTGCTGCGATTGTATCCTGAACCCGAACATTGGCATCTCGATGGTACGGCCTTCGTGCGATGCTTCCAGATTCGGCAAACATGTTTACAAACCTCATAATGGTCCATCTACTCGGGGGATTACCGCCAAACTCCCGCCTAAATTCCCTTTGGACGGAAATGACGGACTGCAAAGCATGGTACCGTTGCACTATCCAAATTATTTTCTCCGTATCCCAAGCATCCATTTTTATAAATCTAAATAGTAACCTACAAAATTAAAAAAAAAGTAAGCCGATTACTCACACAGAAAAAAAGTTATTACGTTTTATTTTTGTAGCACGATTCGTGTGCCACCCTGTATAATAGCCAAATTCTTTTCAATTTATGTAAAGTAAATTTTCATTTATGCATTATTATCTCTGTTCCCATCCGCAACAAACAAATAAATATATACGTACAATATATAGTTACCATCATATATATGTGAGTGTGAATGGCCACAAAACACCAATAACATTAATGACAAAGAAGTCATTGTCCTTCCGAAATGTAGCCTAAAACTCCGCATTTAGTCATTTCCCTTTCCTCTGAATTAGAGCGGAAATGGTAGAGAGGAATTTTTGCAATAATATACGCAGTCGTTTTCTCAACACACATTCACACACTCCCATAATATCCATATCCATATCCATACCCGACTACCTACGCCACCAACCGCTCTTCAACACTTTCTTTATACCCAGACAAACACAGGATATTATGGATCTCCATAATACAATCCGCACCACCATATTACCAGCATCGGAAAACATACAACAACAACGACAATGACAACAACAACAACAAAACTGTAATCTCTACTGCCATTAAAAAGAAATAATTCCTAAGCTTCCATATTTCATTTGGATCTTCTGCTAGATGGCTCCCCATCATGTCCTCTACTTACCCCTGTACCAGTGTATACGTACCACATATGCAAGAACAAAGGGAGGACTTTTCCTACATGCGTAACAAGTGGCTGTGACGATGACTTTTATGTGTGTCTATTGTTCTATCAAGAGACCGAATGACTATGAGGACGAGGACGATGACAATAACGACGGACGGCCAGTCCTGTGGCCCTCAGTAAAAAAAAATTCACTCTCTCTCTATCTTTAGGTGATGTTCCACCGCCTCCTGCATCGTGCCTCGCCGCGCTCGTGCTTCCACCAACTTCTCTCCCCCCAAGCTCGAACCGAACATACATAATATAAATTTTCTTTCCTCTGAAGGAAACAATACCATCATTGTGAGAGTGTGTACATTTTTATATCCTTTCACTCTTGGTCTTGATGTGAAAAAAGAGGAACTTTTTTTTTGTGTCCTTTTGTTTGATATTCAATGTGAACCTTTGAGACAAAAAAAAAAATAAAAAAAAAAAAAAAACAAATTGAAAATAAAAGTCCCTGCTCCTCTTTAATGTTGCATTGCGATTGAAATTTAAAAATCCATAAAAATGATAGATGATTCATTTATACAGAAGTAGGTACGTTATACCTACATCATAATATACGAGTATACGATATATGAGAATAAAGTTAGTCCTTGCGGCCATGCAAATATTAAGTGGAAAGAGAGAGAGAGTGAGTGAGTATATAGAACATTTTGAGAAAGGTTATGATAAAGTTTGATGAGGATTCTTATTCATATAAATCTATAGGATACCCGTACGTCGTTATGGCAGAAATAATATTTTGTCTAGGAAGTTTGTTTTTAAGAAAAAAATATAAAAAAATATGGAATATACTCTTGAAGATATATTGAATGTTTTTGATAGGCTTAGTTTATATGCATTTTGTCAAAAACTGCAGCGAATATGTCGTAAAAGAAAAATTTAATTTAGACTATATATATCTAATATGTGCTCGTTGTCCAGTTCATGTTTTTGTATCAATTAAAAATATGAACGATTGGATCGCATATGAACTATTTTCAACGAAAAAATTGTCAAAAATGTCTAAAAGTACTAAAAAGATTATATTTTTTTATTGTTGTTTTATTAAAAAAAAATAAATTTAAAAATTTTAAATGTTTGAACTATTTAGGATCACTGAATTGAAAAAGTATAAAAAATGGGCAAGCCTTAAAAAAGAAATTAAGTTAAATAACTAAAAAAAAAAGCAATTTTCTAAAACAAATAACATCAAAACCCTATTTCCGTAATGCGAATTTTTTGGCAAAAACCTGAAACACACTTTTCTTACAATCACTTTGGTTATTACAGGTATTAAGTTTAATCAAAATCGCAAGAGCCGTTTTCGAGAATATTAAAAAAAAGAGCCAAAATCTTTGTATAACAGCTGCAGTGTTAAGTTGGCCCCAAAAAGTATCCGAATTTTTTGTAAAAGATGACCAATTAAATGACCATTTTTGGCCACCCACAGTTATCGAATAAATCAATTTTGTAAAATGGGAGGCCAAAAGAACCACCTACAAAAAATCGATTTTTTTTTCAAATTTGATAATTATAGAAAAAAAAGTTAATGGATGGTCAAAAATGGTCATCTTTTACAAAAAAAATCAAAAAAATCGGATACTTTTTGGAGCTAAGTTAACACAGCTTTGTATGACTCCTCCCAGTTTTAGATGAGCTAAAACAATAGCTCGAATTTCTTCTCTAGGGAATTACTTAAAAATGCTCTTTTCCGAATTTGGAGCAAATCGGCCCAACTTTTTAGGCTCTAGCTCAAAACACAGTAGACGCTCGAACGCACATGTGTTGGGGACATAATTCTGTGTGTGCTAAAATTCAGTTTCCAAAACTCTGTAGGTAATTCAAAATTCTGCAAATCCATAATTCCATATTCAAAAATTCTTCCTGAAAAACCCAAATTTTAATTCCTAATTAATTCTGAAAATCTTAAATTCTGTAAATTTAAAATCTAAAATTCTGCATTTAAAAATTTAATGAATCCAAAATTCTGTATTTCAAAGTTCTGAATATCAAAAAAAAATTGATTTTCAAAATTCTATAATACCTACCTAAGTTCGGAAAATCTTACATTTTGTAATTCAAAATTCTAGAAATCTTAAATCTAAAATTCTGTATATCCATAATTTTGTAATAAAAAACTATGTAGGTATTCTAAAATTCTGTATTTCAGAATTTTGTAAATCCAAAATCTTAAAATTTATATTTAAAAATTAACCATAATTCTGGTTGTTCAAAATTCAGTAAACCCGAAATTCGTTATTCCAAAGTTCTGAAAATTTCAAATTCTATACCAGGTGCCTTGGATTTAATTTGCAAACAAATTTTGAGAAAAATTGGTTGAAATTATTTAATTTCAAAAAATAAATTTGAATGTGAAAGGAAATAATTTGGACTTGAATATGAGAAATCTTAAAAATGGATTCTTTTGAAGTATCAAAACTATTTTTCTATTATTATTTATTGAATTATTCATACTTGAACGTCAGTTTATCAGAATTGACTATTCTTTATTCCTTGTTGTTGTTCAAAGATTCAATAAAAACTATTTTTCATTTATAATTTAGAAAATTTTGGAAATGATTTAAGTGTACACATTCCCAATAATAATTGTAAAAATATGACAATATTTAAAAATGCTATATAGTAGATTTAGTAAAACACAAATATTTGTTTTCAAAAAAATTGTACAACATTACAATACAGCATTTTTTTTCTGCAATTTTAAGACAGAATTTTGAATTCACAGAATTATGAATTAACAGAATTTTTATATACAGAATAACAACCCTTTTAAAATAAAATGTAAGGTTAAAATTCTGCATTTAAAATAATGTTTTAAAATCAAAACAATTTTATTTTAAATGTAAATCCGGCAAAATTCTAAAAAATCTAATAAAATACCTTCGAAGAAGTCGTGAATAACGACGAAACGTTGGGAAAAAGATGAAATAAAGTTTGTTTTATTTGCATTTAATTTCAAATCGACCAAAAGAGCCTGCATAATTATTCATAAAATTTTAATTTTTGTTAATGGAGGTTTAAAATTTTTTAAACTTAAAGAAAACTTTTACATTTTTTTTATCAACTAAATTGTTTAAATCTGAGGAGTCGTTTTTGGGAAATATAAGATTTTTGCAAAAAGATACCTACATACATTTTTTATGGCAGGTAAGTACTGTTATTTTTTGTACTTAATAAATGAAAAATAAAATACACGACTGAGTAGCACGAACTTTCTTTTATGTACGATCACCAGGGTTGTATGCATTTTAACTAACTTTCGAAAAAAAATTCACTTTTTTTTCTTTGATGGAAAAAATTTTTGAATCAAATTTGCAATTTTTTAATGCACAAAAATGTTCGAACAAAATTATCATTTTTTGTAATGCAGAAAATGTTGGAACAAAATTCAGATTTTTTAATACAAAAATTTTCGAATAAAATTCGCATTTTTTTAATGCAAATTATTTTTGAATTAAATTTGGGGTTTTTTTTAATGCAAACAATTTTCAACTTCATAAGCAATTTTTTTTTAATGCAAAATGTATTTTTTTTTTTTTTTTTTGCATTGAAATTTTAACAAGTCACACACACACATTTTTATACAGTGGTTTTTAAGCCTGGATAATGTTAACCTATAATTCATCTGATTTAAAAAAAAAGTAAATAAAACATGGAACGTTTATTTTGTGTCACCTGGTAAAACTTTAGTTTAGTTTAAAGTAGTATTATGTAAGCATACAAAAATGAACAATTTAGCACAGTAGTGCACACATTCATGCACGGAAATTGCAGTCTAAATTGATATATTGTTAAAAATCAATATAATTTCGACAGAAATACATTAATTAAACAGATTCTGTACGCCATTTCCTAGAATTTATTAATACGGAACCAAAAATTCAGTTTTTAAAAAAAATCATCTACCCATTTTCAAAATATAGAATTTTGAAACAAAAAATTTTTAAATGCAAAATGTTTTCTTATTTTCAAAATTTTAGTATGCGCAGAATTAGGTACTTATTAGAAGTTCTTGTATAAAAAATTTAATCAAAATCGGTTGAAAAAAATTGCTCTATGAGAGGTGCTGTTAATAGCCGTTCAAAGCAAAATTTGTGTCTGTAAAATGGAATATCGTACTAATTTTATTATTATTATATGGAGCCATTTTCGAAGAAAATAAGATTTTCTAAAACTATAAATTTTTTTAAAAATTGTATGTAAGGGGCTGATTATAGCGATCAGGAAATCGCATCAGGAAAAATTTCCTTTCGGATAATTTAATGTTTTATTTTACGATTTGAAATATAAAAAAGATACGAATCGATGATAAATCACTTGAAATATAATTTTCATAAACAAAATTTTCTTTTGAGGAAGTATACTTTCTAAAACAAGCATTTACTAATTTTACTGATTGAAATTCGTTTTCCGAATGGAATTCCCATCAGTAAAACTAATAAATGCATTTTTTAGACAAAATTTTTCCTCCAATGACGATTTTTTTTGTATGAAAAATATATTTCGAGTAATTTATCATCTATTCGTATCCTTTTTATATTTCAAATCGTATTAACGGGTGATTTTTTAGCTGGTTTGGTTTTGGCAACACTGGTTTTGACAGCTGACGTGTGTTTAGTACCTTGTGTCACTGTCAAACAGCTTCAGTTTGGTTTGCAATTTAACCATGGATCGTCCTACCGACCTACCACAACGCCGAATTTTTGGTGAATGGGCTCTTGGAAAGCTGGCCGAGGATCCGCTTTTTTATCGAAAAATTGTGTTCAGCGATGAGGCTCATTTTTGGTTGAATGGGTACGTAAATAAGCACAATTGCCGCATTTGGAGTGAAGATCAGCCAGAAGCATTGCAACAGCTACCAATGCATCCCGAAAAAGCCACTGTTTGGTGCGGTTTATGGGCCGGCGGCATTATTGGGCCATATTTCTTCAAAGATGATGCGAATCGCAGCGTTACTGTCAATGGTGAACGCTACCGAGCGATGATAACAAACTTTTTTTTGCCCGAAATGGAAGTTCTTGACTTGCATGATATGTGGTTTCAACAAGACGGTGCCACATGCCACACAGCACGCGAAACAATGGCGCAATTGCGAGGCGAGTTTGGTGAACAGTTAATTTCACGTTTCGGGCCGGTCAATTGGCCGCCTAGATCGTGCGATTTGACACCATTAGACTATTTTTTGTGGAGGTATGTCAAGGCTAATGTCTATAGGGACAAGCCCGCTTCGATTGACGCACTGGAAGCCAACATCCATGCATTCATTCGTGAGATACCGGCCGATATGTGTGAAAGAGTATGCCAAAATTGGACTCAGCGGATGGGCTACCTGAGACGCAGCCGCGGTCAACATTTGCATGAAATTATCTTTAAACATTAAATTGCAAGGTTCAAACTATCGATTCAAATAAATATTTCATTCATTATTTCGAATTTTTTGTGTTTTTTTTTTTTTTAAAGTTCTAAACCTCTTAAAAAATCACCCGTTATAAAGTATTAAATTATCCAAAAGAAATTTGTTTCCTGATGCATTTTCCTGATCGCTATACCTATAACCGGCCCCTAAGATACGTTCATTTTGACTAAAGAATATTTTTGTAAATAATATTATAGAAAATGTTAAAAAACCACATGGTGTCAAATATGATAAAAATCGACCGAGTTGTTTTCAAAATATTAAGTTTTAACTTTTTTAAAAAATCCCAAAAGTATTTTTTCGAAAATTGTTGTACACATTATTCTCTTTGAAATATTTCCACAAAAAAATTTATCAAAATCAGTCAAGACATTTTCGAGAAAATTGAAAATAAAAAAAAATTTCTATATGGGAGATGCCATTAAAAAGCATTTTTTTTTTTTTGATAAATTTTTAACAAAAAGTAACATTGACCTATTAATATTAACTGAACTTTTTTCGAAAATATATTGAGCCATTTTTCGAAAAATATGATAATTCGAAAATACAAAAACAAAACAAAATACATATACATATGGCAGGTACCTCCTACTGTTATTTTTGGTCCTAAAAAAAGGAAGAAAATATGTCGGGGGAGTGTCCAAAAAACGCTAGGTATACCAACTTTCAAGAAATTCTATTTATCTGTTTAGGCTGTATCGAACAGACAGATAGATAGGATAGATAGACGGACAGAATTGCGAGACACACTTTTAATTCGTTTTCCCTATCAACTATAGTTTTGTCCAAATCTTGAGTTCCATTTTTTTTATTTTTTTTTCGAATTCAAACAGTAGAATCTCGGATAGATGAATGAAATATTTTCACCCTTCAGTGCTCAAAAAGGTTGAAATTTTGTACTCGAAAAAGATGAATGCTTTATTTCAAACTCAATTTTTTACTTTTTCTTTGCTTTTAGTTCCTCGTATTATATTTATGTCCCGTTTTTTAGTTTTGTGAATGGTACTTTCGAGCTTATGTTAACTTGTTATGTAAATTATATTTAATGTTTTTATTTATAACTACCTATATATTTGTCTTCTACCAAATGTTGATGCTAGAAAAAATTTACAATTTGCAAAGATGAACGGGCCCTTTTTTATATCTGTTCATCTTTTCGAGATTCTACTGTAGCACCTACATATATTGCAAATACAAAAATTTTGAATGAAATTTTGGAATACTTTTTTCTAATTTCCTACTTAATCAATCTGACTCGATTCTTAAGAGTATGAACAGACTTTAATGAAATTTGGAAAAGAAGTCGTTTAATTCATTGAAAAAGTTATAGGATACTTTAAAATAAATAACGCAAGCTAGTTCCGAAGGACGTAGCGAAAAAGACGTGTAACAGCTATAATATTTTAATAGATAAGAAATTCACTCTTATATCCAAAGTGGTTTGAAATTGAGAAAGTTATTATTTGAAAACATCAAAACTTTGTGCTTTTACTTTTATACTGTTTTTCCTACAGCAAAAAAAACCTACCAAATGCTACAAACATATACATTTGTTACAAATCGTATACGGGATGGCATTTCTTGTGTATTTTCTCAGGTAAATTTTTTTATTTCATTGAAATTTCATTTCAGTAGAGATAAATATATTTTTGGGGTTTTGCTCACGAACATACAAATATATTCCAACAACTGTAAAAGCTTCTCATAAACAAAGATCAACAATACACGAGTGTCTGAGACATTCATCCAATTTCTTATCTTGCACACCTTCAATAAATTACATTCCCCGTGTACATAAACTCAATATATGTAGCATTTATACAGCAAGCCGCCCCAAAGTAATTTCAAAAATAGACGTTTCCACAAGTTATAAGGAGAAAGGAAAGGAAAAAAAAAAACAAAACAGAACAGAACATATCATCCCGTCCCCATTTGTTATTAATATTTAAAGATAACGATGCAATTTGAACTTTTTTGGCCAAAAAGACACGCAAACCCAGACCAATTCCCTGGCTGTAAATATTTCTCCGGTTAACCTCATCTCTAGTCCAAGGGATATCAATAACCTCACACATGTATTTACATTTAGTGTGTGGTGGTCGGGTTGGTTAGTGGTATTTGTAGCACAGCTCTTCGTCCATCAAGCATACCAAAAGCTAAGAATGACTACTGCCAGCAGCAGCCAGCAGCAGTCAGCAACTCAAGCCAGTTCTTGGCCCAGGACTCTTCCTCTTTTTTTGGTTTGGTTTGGTTTAGCTTGGTGTTGTGTTCATATATACATATATCCTGGGCACATTTCGAAAAGGATATGTGAATGACTTCCGAGGATAAGGATGGATATCATTGTCCACTGGATCGTAAAGTTTATTATAGCACAAAACGACCAGTTTGTCGACCCCCTTAACGTACGCCTCATACCCCAAATTACTTTTCGTAATTTAACTGACGAAACTTTTGCCATCAGCAAAGTGGTATAGAGGGTGGTAAAAGTGGTGGCGGCAGCGGCATATTGTATTATAGTTGTATATAAACTCTGACTTCGAAGGAAGCCTTAAAGGTAAAGAATGTTCTAAGAGTGCAAGGAGTCATTGTATGTACAATGTGCCATTGGAATGCATTAAATATTCATTCCTTGGGTTCAAGGAATTTTAGATTTAACTTCCTTCCCAAGCACATTGCTGGCTTTTTCAAATAGCTTTTTCGGAGAAACTTCAAATCGAGAGCCGCCACAATACTGTACCTATATAATATACATATTCTCATTTGTATGAAGGGCGGGGGACGGGCGAGGCTTACTGAATCAAATATACATGAAAAATTGTAATTTAAAACAACAAATTACTGGTCGTCATCAAGAAAAGGAAAAAAAAAACAAACTTCTATAAATCGTTAAAAAATTAACGCCTTATAGTTTGAAAAACAATCAGATTTGTGTTGTTTTGTTGACGATTTAGCTTTTTTTCAGAGGAACAACGATTTTGTTTTGGAAAACTGACTGACACTCGTTAACTTGGTTCAATTGAATTTTTAAACTACAGCCACTATTTTGACCATCCGATGCCCGATTTATAAAGCAAATTCTACATTTGTCGATTTTGAACGAGTTTTAATGAAATTCATCAAAATTTTTTTATATTCCCCCAGACAAAAGTAAGTTTTTAATGCATTTCACGAATTCGCGTGAAACCCTTTCCATTTGTAAAACTCTGAACGAGATTTAGTGAAATTCTAAACGAATTTTAACGAACCTCTCCACCAATTTCATCAAAATTCTTTTATATTCCCTCCAGACATAATGAACAATTTTTTAACGCTTTTTACGAACCCTCTACATTTTTTAAACTCTGACCGAATTTTAATGAAATTCTGAACGAATTTTATCGAACCTCTCCACGAATTTCATCAAAATTCTTTTATATTCCCTCCAGACATAGGTGACAATTTTTTAACGATTTTTACGAATACGCGTGAAACCCTCTACATTTTTCAAACTCTGAACGAGTTTTAATGAAATTCTGAACGAATTTTAACGAAACTCTTCACGAATTCCATCGAAATTATTTTACATTCCCCCAGACATAAAAGGCATTTTTTACGATTTTTACGAATATGCGGGAAACTATACATTTTCCAAACTCTGAACGAATTTTAACGAAACTCTGCTCGAATTTCATGAAAATTCTTATATATTCAGACATAATAGATAATTTTTAACAATTTGTATGAATGAGCGTGATATCCTATACATTAATTGTAAAATGAAATAACGGTACCGCCCACATGTGTGTTGAAAAACAAGTAAGGAAAATCTCATTTTTCTCAAAAGATTTTTTTTTTAATTTTACGTGAGCTGATATCAGAACGATCTTCAATATTATTGAAACGTGTTGGGTTCGATATCCCGCCTTTTGTTTTTTAAAATCCACACGGAAAGAATTGAAAAATCACTAAATGCGAAATTTTAGGTTGTAATTTACAAAACTCTTTTTTTCAGTAAATCAAGACGCTTTTATTTAAAAATGATTGAAAAAATTGTAAATTAGCATTCAAATCTTCGTAAAATACAAAATTTTATAATTTGGTATTTATTATCAAAAGTCATAATTCGAGCTTGTTGACTTCAAAGTAAATTACAACTTTTGAGTCGCAATCCACTATCTTCAGGGGAATAATTTGAACATTTATATGGTGATTTGCATGCTCTCGATGCTAAAACCAGACCACGGGCTACTATTTTTGTCTAAGTGTCTGAGTTTAATAAAATTCTTTTAGAAATATAGAATTCACAGTGCATTCATGCTGAGAGTTTTATAAGAATCGGTAAGCATCGACCATAATTCGCGTCTTAGTAGGGTACGACAGCATCTGACTGATGAGCCCAACTGTCGTACCTAGCCAAAACACAATCTTTGGAGTTAAGGTCACTCGAACTTATAAATTGAGGTATGTATTTTGCAATTTCACTACCTCATCAGACTTTGTAGCTAAGTCGGAAATTATTTTCACTTAATTTGCAGTTTTTCATTTGCAGCAAATCCATAGGTTTAAGTTGTAAACGAAAAATTGTTCTTGAATCTCGACAGGATTGCTTGAAAATGGAAAGTAGATTAATCTTTAAAAGCTGCAAATTGCCGAATAATCAGTTTCAAATTACGACTCAAAAGTTGCAATTTAAAGATAAATAAGTATCAAAACTGTGATCGTCATTTGCAAATTGCCGAATAACCAGTTTCAAATTACAACTCAAAAGTTGCAATTTAAAGATAAATAAGTATCAAAACTGTTATTGTCATTTGCAAATTGCCGAATAACCTGTTTCAAATTACGACTCAAAAGTTGCAATTTAAAGATAAATAAGTATCAAAACCAGCAATATTTTTTTTCCTCGACCGAATAATTGATACTCAAAAGTGATGAAATATGATTTTTGAGGGTCAATATCTTCAATTCGCTCATTTTATGAAATTGCAAACAAAAAGTCGTAATTTACTAATTTCGAAGCCAAGGTACAAAACTGGATTCATTTTTCGTGATTTGTAGCTTATTTTTCTTGATTTGATCTAATAATTTTTTCCGTGCAGGTTTTAAAAACCCGCTTTTTATTATCCGATACGCTCCCTATTGGAACACATTTTTTATCTATCGATTATTTACCGTATATCTCTTAGAACCATTTCGACTGTACAGTAAAACCCGCTTAAGAGCAAAAACCCGCTTATCTGAAACACTTTTTTCATCCCCGAGTATTTGTCGACCAATTACCTTTATAACACTCCGCTTAGGTGAAAAACCCGGATACCTGAAACATATTTTCAGTTAAATTTAATATTTTTCATTGAAAAAAACTCTCTTAAGTGAAAAAAAATTAATATAACAGAACAAAAAAATTGCTGAACGCTTTTACTTTACTTCTTTTTTTATTTTTCACATCTACCAAATTTTCATCACGATTAAAATGACATTTGAATTTTGATATGTCAGAACACTTTTTGAAATTTTTAAATCCGCTTAAGTGCAATTTTTTTTCACTTATCCGGACTCCGGTTAAGAGAAATTTTTTTTTCACTTAAGCGGGGTTCGTTTAAGTGAAAAACCCGCTTAAGTGATAGAAAGACTGTGACATTTTGCAGTTTCTCTTAAGCTGGTTTAACTGTATTATTATCTGTTGAACCAATTTCAATGAACAAATTTTCTACAAAAGCGCTTCTGAGAAGTTCAAATATTTTAGGTTTTTAAATAAATGTTAAGATATAACGTAAATTTATTAAATGTATTTATCTAAAAACCTAAATAATAATGACATTTCACATAACTAGGGTTTAATTTAAAATATAGGTATTTTTTCTATTTGTTTGTATTTTGATTGTTTATAAAAATAAATAAAAATAACTTACCATTTGCGCAAAATTAATTTAAAAAAAATTCGGTCAACCTGCAAATGACCTGAATTTATTTCCCACGCTGGTATCTACTGTTAAGATTTTATCACGTACAAAATAATAACTCCTAACAAGAAAAACAAATTGAAAGAAATATTAGAGATCATCATATTTTTATTTATTTTTAAACAAAAATAAAACAATAAATATTTCCGTAGGTAATATATTTTTTTAAGAGGAAATATTTTTTTATAGACATGAAATAATATGTGTGTTTTATTCATTGCTGCATATCCAGCGCAGCAAAATTTCCCTTGGCAAACAAAAACAATTTGATTGCTGGAGAAAAAGAAGTCAGTAAAAACAAAGATGGCTGTGCTGGCAATAGAACTTTGAATTATTGAAATGAACGTATAGAGTGAGTAATCGTTTTATTCAGACTTGAGCTGCGCTGGCTATGCAGCAATGAATAAAACACACCTAATAATTTAAGTGATTTAATTGCTCTCAGTTAAACATTTACCTTAATTTTACTTTTTCAATTATTTTTATGTTCATTAAAATTTTCCAGCACACAATTTTGTTGTATTCATTTAAAATAATCCTATTCGTTTTTAAAACCACAATTTCTGTATGTATTAGGCGACATTTTTTATGTTTTTCCTTTTGCACGTGATCGATAGCAACCGACGCGATTCAAGAAAGAACTAAAATAATTTTCACTCGATTTTAACACATCAAATATCAATATTTATTTAAGAATCCCAAGCAATTAGAAATGACAATTTAATATTTCAGAAATTGCACTTTAAAGCTAAATTAATATTTTGCCAAGGAGCGATCGCGAAACAAACCAAATACTGAACCTCACTGAAACACGAACGAACACGAACTGAAAGAAAATGAAAAAAAAAAAAAAGTATTCGATTGTGTGTACCTGGCCTGCACTAAGGCAATGGTTATCAATTGTGTGTGTATTTAAAATTACTGTTTACATGGACCAGCATGCTCGACATAGTTCAATGGAATCGGAACAAATTCCTTACGTTTAAATGATCGAGCATTGATGGTTTTCAAGCAAATTTTTTCGAGCTTGCTTGTTTATGTAAACCCTCCCTTTGACAGGTTCTAAACAATGCATTTATTTTGCAATATTTAAACATCACGAATGCGAGAAAAGTTTGTGGTGGATCGGCGCGGCCCGGGTAAGAAAGATTGTTGAGATTGATAAAATTAGACTTTTCGTCTTTAATTTTGTGTATTTTTTATTACTATTTTTTTTTGGCGATATTTTATGCGAGCGAATTTTTAGGATTTTTATTTTATTTGATAAAGACTATGTCGTACCTTAATAAAAGAAATAAATTGTCACGAAACAAATAATTTGTGTTTTTAATTTCTTTTTTGATATTTTGGGGAAACCACTGTATGTATAAAAAAAATATGCATAGGTATCGCTTCACTTAAATAAAAACGCAACACATTCCCGAGAAAAAAAAACGATCTAGATAAATAATAAAATAATAAAAATTTTTTTATAAAAACCTTAATTTTTTTATCGAACACAGCAATATTTATTTAAACACTTCACAAACTTCGTAATGATAATTTAATATTTAAAAAATTACACTTTAGAGACTTTAAAGTAAAATTAATATTTTTCCGCGAAGCGATCGCGAAACCAACCAAACACGGAACCTCAATGAAATAAGCTATTCTGGTTCAGTGAAAGAAATTCTCCGACGAACTATATTATCGATACCCAACCACCTTATCAATTCCCATGAAGCGCATGCGCAGTCAGCACAATTCTCTCATTTTTCAAATTTTTTGAAGAGACAAGAGAAACTCATGAGCTAGACAGATTTTTTTCTTCATGAATAGGACAAGGAAGGAGATGTGGTTGAATTGAGCATTGTTTGTTTGTGTTCCCCATATGAAAATTATTGGCCGCGTTCGAATGATAGGCCGATAGGGCGTCTAAGATCGTTTTGCATCGGATACGTTTTCGAACGACCAAAACCGGATTGGATAGGTTTGCCTGGTATGTTATATTTTATATTTATTTTGTATTTTATATGTATTTTATTTTTTATTTTGTTCGGTAAAATCAAAATCTATGTAAAAAAAAAAATACAACCTAGAAATCCAGCGTGTTCTTTAATCCATTGCCACAGAATTAGCGTTTTTCTTTTTTTAGCCCCGAGCGGGGCACAGAGCGGGCTCTGAGCGAATAGAGCTCACTCCGAACAAAGCGTGACCTGAGCGCACCGATCTATTTAAGAATCTAAATTGAGCACTGAACTCTCATATCTGTCAAATTACATGAAAATTGTATGAAGTTAGCCGCGCTCAGCTTTGTGCTCGATGTGCTCGGCCATTTTTTTCCGAGCTCATCGAGCGAGCCCCGGTCGAGCTCTGAGCTAAAAAACAAATGCAAGTTGAGAGCAGCGCTCCGAGTTAAAAAGTAACATAGTTTTCTTTTTGACAGCTCAGTGCCACGCTCGGGGCTAAAAAAGAAAAACGCCAAATGTGAGAGACTAGACGCTGAAAATCAGCTCCCACGTATTTCAGATGTCAGCTGTTTTTTTTTTTACAAAAATTCGAAAAAATTTAGGATACCTTTCAGATTTATTTTGGAAAACAACTGCAGTTTGTTCACTAGCTGTTTTTTCCTATAGGATGACAACAACAACCAATCCGGATTGCTTTTTAATTTTACTCGAACGCGACAATTCTTATGCATTTTTTTTTATGTTTGGTTTCACATTTTCGCTGAACGAGAATCGGATTTTAGAGTGAAACGGTGAAAAGTTATTCGATTTACTTTTTAACGGAACCACACAATCGACCCGTCTAGTTTGTTCAAAAACCAGTGCAAAACAACTTTTTTGCTACCGATTTAAATGCAATCCTATTCGCTTACGGCCATTTGTTTAAATTTTGACAAAACGAAAACCCTTTCGAAAGAAAGAAAGAATTTTTTCTCCTTTCTGGCAATTTCTGCTTCCTGAAATTGCTTTGGGCAGAAATTTATTATTTCTAGTTCTGTCAAAGTCAAGGAGTAACAAAAAGTACAAAATTGCTATTGTTTACTCCTACTTATACCTTAGGTCTGTTCCCAACATTTCTCGCACTAAAAGTTGGTCAAATGTCAAATTTGAGGAGTGGGGATGAAATGCTCTCAGAGAAAAAAAAAATGAAAAAATGTCCGGAACGGTTTTAACAAAAATGTGAACTACATTTTAAACGTCAAAAAATGTATTTGTCTAGAGTTGCCGTATAGATCAGTGATAAATCTTAATAAAACGGTTCAAAAATCACATCCCAAGGAAATAAAATGTTAGCAGAGAATAAACGTACAAGCTTCCACCAAGTATATAAACAAACAAATTTTAATTTATACATTAAATTATGAAGCTTAAGCGTGTTTTTCTTCAAGAAGCACTATAATATTATACAAGAATTACTCAATTGTCAATTTTTAAAAAATAGTTTTGCTTATTGACGTAAATTTTTTTGTAATTAGTTGATTAGTTAAAAGATAAATAAATAATAAAAAAAATATGCTTATTTTTCAAAACTAAAATCAAAATAAAGTTACAACTTGGGCAACCCTTGTCCGACATTGATATTTGTACTCAACTGACAAATTATGTCATCTGACTTACGGCAACCAGGCATTTGACATCCAGCCTAGAAATAGCCAGAAGAAATTCCTCGGACTAAAACTGGCAAGAAAGGGAAATGTTTTACTCTCTCGAGCGCGCTTTTTTTGGAAGAATTAGCACAACTTTTTAAGTTTGGAACAACTTTGGACTAAAAATGACTAAATCTGGCAGTCTGAAACTGTTTGAAACTGGGTATGGAACAGACTTTTTTTTATGGTGCAGTGCAATAAGACCCTCGGAAATAAAGCCCGTGGGTAATTTTTCCAAAATAAAGGGAAATGACACCCTCGGGCTTTTTTTTCTTTTGAGAGTGGCAATAAGACCCACCACAAAAAAGCATTAAGACCCGTGGGCGTTTTTATCTTTCTGAATTGGAATTAAGACCCATACTTACAGTTTGATTCAATATTTCCAACTTTGTTTTAAAATATTTTTCAATTAATAATTTCAAATCAAAACGATTTTGAATTTTGTTAATAGTTTTCCTGGATATTAGTATACCTTTGGCTGGCCCGCTTCGCGGGTTCCAAGGATTTTAACTCCCTTTTTGAGGGGCTTTGTACCGCTCACGCAACTCCGTAGGGTTTATTCAGTCGTCAGGCAGGCGCCTATGTCACAGTTTCCTTGGACAAAAAAAAAAGAAAAAATAATTAAAACCCACAGTTTTTGTTTCCATATTAAAAAGGAAAAAAAGCCAGCGGATGTTATTTCTTTATTTTGGTCAATAAGATCAGTGGGCTTTATTTCTGCTGGTCTTATTGCACTGAACCTTTTTTATTTTATAGAAGTGAAGTTTGTTTAGAAAAATAGCGCAAACTATAGCCTGAGACAACTAAAATATTAATAATTTTTTAATATACTTTAATCTTTTTTCACCTAAACGCCATTTTAATAAAAAATATAAGACTTTCAATCACAAATAAATATTTAAATAATTGCTCAATAATAATTAAGTTACTCAAATACCTTGTATCTCGAATACTTCTTAAAATAATTATAACACAAGTTTGTGGATAAATATTCAAAGTAAGTTGTTAAGTGATTCATTTACAAAATATACAATTACCGGAATACATTATAATTAAACTCGTCTTTTAATATTATCCCCACGTCGAAGCAATTATATCAACTCAACAACAACAAAAATTGAAACAAATAGAGCATACATATGACGGAAATACTTACAACCAGACTTTGTCTCCCCCTCCCGCCGAAATACAATAGCAAAATGCTTTGACTTATTCACCCTTGACTTTCAAACCCCATCAAATCGACATATATACAGTATTAATCGTAAAAAGACAAAAACCCACATTTATGTCCAATCAAAAACCCATAAACGAGCAGCAGTGTATAGCAGCAGCACTAGCATCAGCAGCATCCTAGAAATGTCTGATGATCCCGGGACAAGGATCAAGGAAGTCACCATATCGAAAAGCTGGATTGACTTTTTTTCTCTCCCACTCCTCCCCCCCCCCCCCCTCCCTCAAAAAAAATGTATTTTTATCCTCCCCAAGCCCGACTACTGTGTAGAACAACATTGAGATTGTGTATAGAGATATATGTATGTATGTATGGAATATGTGCGGGGTACGGGTTTATTGTTTCTAGTGAGGATGTGGAAAAAATTAACTTTTCCTCTACGTACATATATTTGTAAGGGCACCTCATATAGGTAAGTAAGTTGTTGGTATTGCGATACATTATAAGACAGGAGGAATTCGGAGCCAGGGGGCAAAACTCTGCGGTGAGTTTCCGTGATTTGTTTTGAGATAAATTGATTTGTTTTTTGTTGGACAGCTTCCTGTCTGTCAGATTATGGTGAAAAATAAAAATAAAAAACATACAAAAAAAAAACACAGGGAAAGAATAGAAAATCTGTGCGGTGACCGCCTTCGTTACGAATTGACGACTTATAATGGCTTAACCGCAGGGAAACTTTTTTTTTTTTGGATTACGATTGGGTTTGTGGTAAACGTATAAGAGGGGGTTTTGTGGAGATTTGAAAAATTGCAAAAAATGCACAGCTGGGATATGGTTTTCAATAACATAATCGAGTATATAAAATATGTAACATATACCTTTGGTCCATGGATTCAAAAGTCAACTCCATATATATATCGGTTTAAGGAAGGTATACATAGGAGGATTGATGAGGGTTAATCTTGATTTTTGGAATGCAGAATATATCACTAATCCCTGTATTTGATGACTTTGTTATAAATTGTGGTAAGAAAATATTTGATTTGATTTGAATAAATGCTATTAAAAACGGAAGACAAATATAATTTACAATTTATTTGAATAGTTTGATGGTTGGAATCCAAGAAATTTGCATATGGGAAAATAATCAAAATGTTATCTAAAACAATTCAGGGATTATTTTGATTGATACCACAGGATTCTTATAAAAATCCTCCAATTAGTGATTTGAAAATAAAAATCTGTTGTCATGAGTCATGACTTATTTCCATAAATGAAAAAAAAAATTCATTAAAATCAATTTTCTGTCAGGTCAACTATTAACCAAAAAATGTAGGTACATAGTTCTTTTTTGTTTACTTGGCAACTTTTAGTGAAAAGTTTATGTTTTATCCAAACTTATGAGTCCGTCTTAATTAACAATTATTGAATCGGTGAGTAGAAGAATATTATAAGTGGGGAAACATTAAAAATAATATGCACGAACTTATACTCATTGTGGTTTTAAAGCCTCAATATTTAAAATCTATTCATCTGATTTTAAAAGATACAAATTAGGTATGGGAGCATATATATTTTATACCTCCTCAAAAAAACGTAGTTTACTATAAGGTATAGTACGAACTTCTGAAATTAGTTTACTATAAGGTATATAGTACCAACTTCTGAAATCATATTGACAACAATGCGATTTACACATCACATACATCATCTGATTTCTTTATAACAAATCTTAATTTATGAGAAAAAAACTAAAGTATTGATAAAACAGTTTAAAAAAAAATAATTTTTTATATATAGAATTTTGTATAAATTTTTAAAGAAAAAAAAATTGCTACGTGTATTTTTATTAATTTTTTATGAAGAGTTAAAAATTGAATTTCGAAAAAAAAATCATATGGGCGTTTTTGAAGTATAGACATCGAATTTACAAAAAATTATTTTTATATTTTATTTTATTTTGGAAAAAAGCTAACTGCAATATTTTAAGAACTTATTAGAATCTTGGATACGAAATTTAAGTAAAATCGACAAAAAATAAAAAAAATGTGTTCCAAAGTATTTTAGACCTAACGTCGATTTCGTGAAACATAAGGTTTTCTTTTCGGTTTTTCAACACTTGTATATTGGGTACCCGTTATTTTTGGTTGCAAAAATAATTTTTCTTTGAAATCTGCTAGAAAATGTTAAGAAACACCTATAGGTGCCGAGTTTAATAAAAAATAAAAATCGACCAAGAAATTTTCAAAAAAAAAAAATCGACCAAGAAACATTTTTGAAAATTTTTATATATTTACATTCAATATTATTAAAACCTTTTAAAACATTCTCCATACAAAAATTTGTCAAAATCAGTTCGACCGTTTCCGAGAAATTTGAAAACCAAAAAATTGTTCTATGGAAGATGCAATTAATAACCATTTTACAATTAATATTTTTTTATTTTTTTTTTATGTGAGAACGTTTTGAGAAAATAAAAATTTTCATTAATAGCTAAAAAAAATTTACCGCAGTTTATTTTTGATCCCAAAAAAATGAAGAAACGTGTTTTTTAGATGCCCAAAAAATGCTAGATACTAAGTTTAAAGAAAATCGACCCATTTAGGCTGTACCCAAACGGATGGACAGACAGATGGACATAAATTCTAAACCCACGTTTTCGACTTTTCTATATAATGTTATACCTAAGTTTGATCAAAATCTCGATTTCTTGCTTTGGCAAACTATACATATGCATATCGTAATTTTTATTCTACAACTTTTTTCTAAGCGGATAACGGTTTTCCCGATTATCAAACCCATTTATTATCGTTTTCAGGTTTTAAATCCTGTATATTGAAAGTAAAAGATTGGACATTTTTTGTCTAAATAGTTTTTTTTTCAAAACAAAATTTTTTTAACATTAGGTATTATAATGAAAAATAAGTAATAAATTGGCTATATAGGGTTGAGGCCATCGAGACTCGATAAGTCTCGTTCCAACTTTTGAAGCATCAAAAACGAAATTCCTATTTTTTGGACGTCTAATCCGTCGATATTTCAAAATGACTGTTGTTGTCTGTGATTTGAAAGTTAAAAGTTATTTAGTAAGTAAGTCCAAAAACTTTAGAAAGCTATTTAGGCTTTTTTTTCTATTACACTTAACTAAATAGCGTTTCAATAGAAATGCTCGAAATTATCTTGGTTATAGCGGCCATGTTGTAAAGGCAAAAGATGTTCTCCTGAATTGTTTAGTATAGTTTAGTTAGTGTATGATAATTCACAATGGAAATATTAAGCGTTGAAGAATAGTATGTGCAAAACTCTCCACGCATAACGTGAATTAAAAAAAAAATTTGATGTCAAATTCTATCCCAAAGTTGTCAAGGTGAGTTATCGTCAACGCAGAATACTTTCAATGTGTTGACAGCGCACTGTGGTTCAGGTTGTATGGAGAGGCGGTCATATATCTATAAAATCTGAACCAGCCAACCGATTTGAATGAAATTTTCAGATATGGTTAAGGATAGCATAAGGTATTATGAGAGAAAATTTACGCCTATTAACACGCCCACTTAAAAAAAAGGTCTTCTTACTGTCATAGTTGATATAAATGATGGGTGTATTCTTTGAAAAAGTTGTAGATTACGTAGTTTAATATAATTATTTAGTAAACATTTTTTTTGCCACGCCCACTTTTGGGGGCGTTTTTTTTAGAAAAAAAATTGGTTTTGGACCAATTTCTTAGAAAAAGATACAAGTTGCTGTAAAACCATTCACCACTTTTAAGTTTGTTTTTGACAAAAATCTTATTTATTAAATCTTTTCCTGAAAAAATGAAAAAATAAACAACAGAATGTGTAGAAAATGCTTTTCTTGAACAAGCAGCCCTACAAAGTTTTTTGCCACACCTACTTTTTGGGAGTGTATCAGGAAAAATCGTTGAAAAATAGGTGTTTTAAATTGGGTGCATTTGAAGGTTCGCAGGTACTAGCAGCTAATTATTTTTGTATTCGATACTTAACGGTTCTATGTATAGTATGTACTATGTGTACTATTTTGAATTTAACTTAAAAAAAGGTACTAATTTTAAAAATTCGTAAACAAAAATTTTACAGCTACCTATCTTAATTTTTTTTTTTCAAAATTTAATTTGTTTTTATATGCAAAATAGAGAAAAAATAACAAAAAAAATCAAAAGAATCATATGAATAAAAATAATCACCTTTGAAGAATGCTCGTTTTTTGTTTCAAAATCATTGAAGTTTCGTTTATCAACTTTGGAGCTCAAAATTTTATATTTGCAAACTGATTTCATAAAAAAAAATCCTGATCCTAACTATTACTTAATCAAACTACAATGTCAAAAATCTAAATATTTAAAAGTAAATAAAAAGATTTTTGTCCGCCCCTGAACCACTGTGCGGCGTTGGCGCTTAAGTTGACACTCGCATTGCCATTCGTGCTGGCACTTGGGTAGCTTGGCTTGACAAATAGGCAACAAGCTTTATTTTATGAAAATAGAATTTTTGGTACAACATTTTACCCGAAAGGCCTTACATTTCATATTTAAGGAGTAAAATATAAATTTTCACAAATTTCTTATTTTTAAGAAGGTTCTTAATCCCATCGACATCGTAGCCATATTTCAATCTAATTTTATATTAATACAATAAGTTTTATTTTATATAGGAAATAAAATAATTTCTTTCAATTTTCAACCGAAAACTGAAGACAGTATTTTTTTAGGAGAATAAAAAAAAAATTTTTTTATATAATTTTCTAATTTTTTAGAGGGTTTTTTTTTTTTCAATTCATCGACATCGTAGTATTCAATGGAATTTGACAGTTTGTAGAATGATATATGTAGGTAACATATTTAGGCCACAAATTATATTTTTACATTATGTATTGAATTTTTCGAACCAAATTTCGTCTAAAATAGCCCTGAAACGCTTTTTTGTGGAACAAAAAATTAATCTAAAAAAAATTCGGATTCTTTAGTATTTTTTAATCCTTTAACATCGTAGACATTTTTGAATAGAATTTGACACTATAAC
Source organism: Epistrophe grossulariae (assembly GCA_929447395.1). Taxonomy (NCBI): domain Eukaryota; kingdom Metazoa; phylum Arthropoda; class Insecta; order Diptera; family Syrphidae; genus Epistrophe; species Epistrophe grossulariae. The sequence continues at coordinate 12,576,117 of OV839567.1, read as the reverse complement.
AGTTTTTATTTGCCGCGAAATGCCCATTTACTTTCTCGAAAAATGATTGTTTTGTGAACTGGTCAACTTCGCTTCAATTCTCAAGTGTTCGGCTGATTTGGGCTAGGTAGTGTGATCGTCATAATTTAATTTGTTAAAAGTTTGGCATTAAAGATTAACAAGCTCGTTGACATAGCGCCGTTTTCAAAAACGTCATTTATACATAGGCTGTGTTAATTTGGTCCAAAAAACTGTCCGAATTTTTTGTAAAAAAGCTGCCCAATTTAATGAAAATTTTTTACCACTAACTTTTTTTGATCACCCATAGTTATTGAGTGTAAAATGGGGGGCCAAAAGAACGCCGCCCCCAAAAAATCGATTTTTCAAACCCGATTAATACATTCGATTGGTCTATTTTTTAAAATTATTGACCACCCTTTAACTGTTTTTGACCATCCCCGGAATTTGTTTTGATTTAAAAAAAAAATTCAGTACTTCTTTTAAATTTTTTCTCCTCAAAAAATATTTTTATTTTTTTTCGAATTTTGAATGATGACCATTTTGAAAAAACACAATTATCTCCAATGACCTTCCCTTAGAATTATTCTAACTCATCAAAAAAATTTAATTCGAATTTTTAGATTTATTCTAACTCATAAAAAAAATTTCGAATTTAAAAAAAAAACAATTTTGATGAGTTAGAACCATTTCTAATGGATGATCAATTGGACATAATTGTGTTTTACAAAATGGACATCTTTCAAAAATCGGAAAAAATATTTTATTGTGGTGAAGAAATGAAAAAAAAAAAGCATCGAAATTTTTCAAAAGTAAAAAATAAAATTTTCAGTGGTGGTCATAAAAAAATTTAAAAGATTGTCAATAAAAATAAAAATGGTCATTTAATTGGTCATCTTTTACAAAAAAAATTAAAATAATCGGATACTTTTTGGGCCGATTATTATTATTATCTTTTTATTGAAAAGTCAGAGAATACGCGTAAACATAAAATGCGTTAGCAAGAAAATTGACAGACGTTAATCAAACGGATTTTTTTTGGAATCAGCACAATTGCATACTTAAATAAAAAGAAGTATACCTATCTACGTCAAAAAATTACCATAATTTGTCGATAAAATTGACGTTTTCGAAAACGGCTATACAAATAACACTTCAACGCATTTTGGGGACAGCATTGGCCGACTGGCGTCATTTGTGTGATGATCGTCAAAGTTTGATGCGGTTAAATCGTATACATACGTTGAAGGCAATATTGGTGCAGGGTCATAAGTCCACAATTGACCCACTTTGGTGGGTAACAAGTCCAAAAATCAATTGTGGACTTATAACCTACCCTCATAAGCCAGAAGTCCACAAAAAGTGGGTCAATATTCCATAATTTTAGGAAGGAAGTGGGTCATAAGTCCACAAATATTTTCTGAAATTTTTAAAATTACCCAAGAAAATGTTTATTTAGAAAACTGTTGACATTGGCAGCAACTAGACGTACCCTAAGCGGAGCCACGGATTTGGATGAGCGGTATAAAGCCCCCCAAAAAGGGAGACCAATCCTTGGAAAAATCCAAGGTACTGTAACGGAGTTGCATGAGTGCTACAGAGGACCCAAAAAGGGAGTTAAAATCCTTTGAACCCACTTATCAAGTGTCCAAGAGAACCCGTATTTTTCCTATGGAACCCTTAAAACTGAATAAACTGAATTTTTTTTTAAATCAGTATCACTTAAGTGAGTCAAGAATCCACAGTCAATGGGCCAGAAGTCCACAAGAATTTCCTGTGGACTTCTGGCCCACCAAGGTGGGTCAAAAATTCGCTGTAGATTTGTGAACATTTAACCCACTGCATAATGGGTCAAAAATCCAGTATGGACTTTTGGCCTGGTGGACTTATGACTCTACGACGGTAATATTGATGATATTTTTGCTGACGTAAAAGAGTCAACGCTTTGACCATTTATGACGTTCAGTTCGGTTAAGATCTGGTAAACCTCGAGAAGCCAAAGAATAGGACCAAGGATACTTTAAAGCAAGAAAAAACTTTTTAACTGATACCTTAGTATAGTTAACCAATTCAATGCCAATCGATTTTGTTTGCCGATTTTACTAATTCAGAGGAACAATTATTTGTACCCCCATTCCCAAGATGATTTAAGTACTATCTACTGTCTCTTGGGATTTAATCAAATTCCATCGCAAACAGAGCACAGAGTCAATGGACTAAAGGAATTTACCTAAATTTAAAAAAAAAGAGTTTAAATGAACTTCATTAATAAAAGCTTAAAACTTAAAAAAATATATTATATATTGCTGCTATACGAGTAGGTTCAATATGATTTTTTCATTATCATATTTTTTATTGTATATGTATTGAAATAAGACACCACATTCTCGAAGTCCTCTCAGACGCCACTTGAATCCTTTGTCAGCTTAAATTAGCAAAATAAGCAATATTTCTTCAAACCACTTAGGCAAATAAGAATGCAGACAAAAAAAACTTCTATAATACCACACTCGCACACTCACACAAGAGAAGAGGGTGAAACACGTGTCCTAACAAAAGGATTTTTTTTTTTGTTATTCAAAGTCTCCGCTCCGCATCTGGAATCAAGATTCCTGGCTTTCTCCTTTTATAGGTAACCACATCACAACCACCATCGAAATCATAATGCGATTTATTTTTGGTTACATTTAAGAAAATCTAAAGAAAATATATAATATAATATGTAAGAGGGCTATAGGTAGTATACTACGCTATATGTGCACAAAGCATATTGAGTCCTATATTCATTTTTTTTTTTTGTGGTGAAAGGACATTTTATGATGGAAAAAGGGTACATATCCTTCTTTCCCTTTTGAATTTTATTTCCTTATTATTTCTTCTGTTTTTTTTTTTAAGCAACACCGAAGCGCAACTTCATAAATGTGTCCCCTTTTCCCCCTTCCTGACCATAAAATATTCCAATCGCATATTTATTTTTTTTATTTTTTTTTGTCATTGAAGTTGTTGGTTGTTATTTCCTTAAAACCACAAATCAATAGCTTTAAGGTTTTGGCGATAACTCAGGCCTATTCATAAAATGGAGAAATAATAATAATAAAAATATGGGGATGGTACCACCTTGTCAATACTTTAGATTGCTTCTCAGCGTTTTTGCCAACGACGACGATGTCGATGTAGATGACGACGACGACGACGACGACCGAACTAATGGAGAGAAGGAGTAGTAAATGCGCTTAGGAAGCAATGTAAAAGTAAAGCTAGACGAAGAAGCCAACAAGAAGGTAGATTTACCTACCTTTTCTTCATGCGGAAGGAAACTGTAAGCCACCATCATCATCGAGTATAGAAGGTTCCGAACCGAATATAATGCTGTGTATATCCTTTTGAAACAGAGTTTTTGCTTGCCTTTATATGGTCGGAGATGAATTCTTATACACTTTCTGGTATTTGAAATGGTTTCCTTGGAAAATTCTTTATTATAAATATATATGTAGGTACTATGAGTGTTTTGTCGTTAACTCTATAGCAACCGCATGGGCTTAGTTGAAGTTTCTGAGAGTCAAAGAACTTTCAAAAAAAAAATAAAAAAAAAAAATGTCCCAGGAAAGCAAATATTTATTCAGGCTAAAGAAATGCAAGCGTTTAAGAGAGGTAGACAAAAAAAAATGTATTGTCATTAAACCACGTGCCTTAGAAATTCGTAGTTTTGAGTCTTATGCCAAGTATTTATAAATCTTAGCTGGCAAAGCGATATACATAGGAATGTCAATTTTTGCATTGTTATTCCAATTTTGCTAAAATGAGATACGAGATATGTAAACTTAAGTATTGGACCAATTTAAAATGTATCAATTACATTGATTTCTTTAGAACTTTGGGGTGATCGTGGCTCCCATACTCAACATTTGGCATTTGTCAGACTTCGGGATTTATATTAAGAGAGTACCGAATGGGCTAAATTTATCGTGAAAAAACGACATAACTTCACTGATTTTTTTTTTTTTGGTTCTGAACCTTTGGGGGTCTATGACCCCCACATCCACCAGCGAACGCTTGGTAGACTTTTAGATTCATACCTACTCACAGGCATTAGAGAATGAATTGAGAGCATACAAAGGGTAAAATTTACAGTGGTTAAATGACGTAACTTCATTGATTTTGTTTGCTTTTGAACCTTTGGGGGTCCATGACCCCACATTCGCCAGCTAACCCCTGGTAGACTTCCAGACTTAATAGCCACAAGCATTAAGAGCCAATTGAGAATATAGACAGTGTTAAATTTTCCGTGGTTAAATGTTGTAACTTCTTTGATTTTGTTTGCTGTAAAACTTAGGGATCCATGGCCCGTCAAACCAGCACCTAATGCTTGGCAGGCTTCTGGATTATTACTCACAAGCATGGTAGGAAAGAAGAGTATAGAAAGTTTTAAATTTGTCGTAATCATATAACGTAACTCTATTGATTTTGTATAATTTTGAAGACTTGGGGTTTAAATTTATCGTGATCAAATAACGTAACTTTACAGATTTTATTTAATTCTGTACATTTGGGGTTCCATGCCCCCACAACTACCATTTTTCGAAGAATTCCGAATAAATACTCACAAACATTAGGAAATTAGGTACAGAGAGGTTAAAATTGTTCTTTAACGATTGACGTATCTTCACCGAATTTTTGTTCTGCATATTTCAGGGCCCATGACCGTCAGCATCATTTCTGAGTGTGGATTAATACTCAAAAGTATTAAAAAAGTACAAAAAAGCTTAAATTTAACTTCGTCAAATGAAGTAACTTTAATGATTTTGTTTCCTTTTGAACATTTAGGGGGTCCTTGGCCCGCAAACCACCGGCTAATTTTTAGCACACTTCCGAATAAAAACATAATAATTAGGGAAGTATAAAGAGGGTAAAATTGTTCTTTATCAAAACGTATCTTCAATGATTTTTGTTTTCATCTTTTTGAGTTTAAAATTTTTCGTTTTCAAATTACGTATCTTCATTGATTTTTTTGTTTGCAACATTTTAAGACAATGGCCGCAACAATCACCACTTAGTGTAGATTTATAATCAAAAGCATTAAAAAAGTACAAAAAAGCTTAAAATTGTCGTTATTAAATGACGTAACTTCATTGATATTGTTTGATTTTTAAGCTATGGGTGTCTAAGGCCCCAAACACAACAGCTAACGCTTAGAAAACCTCCGGAATAATACTAATAAACTTTAAGAAAGTACAAAGGGGGTAAAATTGTTCTTTATCAAATAACGTAACTTAACTGATTTTTGTTTTGCACCTTTGAAAGCGCATGAATACTCAAAGCTTTAAGACAGTTCAGCAAGGCTTAAACTTATCTTGATCAAATAACGTAATTTTATTAATTTTGTTTGCTTTTGAACTTTTGGGGTTCAATGGACCCCACATTCTTGGAAGACTTCCAAATAAATACTCACAAACATTAAAAGTCCACAAAAAATGGTTCTTTATCTAATGACGTATCTTTACAGATTTTTTCATTTGAAGATTTGGGGACATATGGTCGTCACACTAACCACTTAGTGCTTCGTTATCAAATGACGTAACTTTTTAAACTTTTTTGTTTAAAGGTTTGGGGGCTTATGGCCGTCTAACTAACTGCTTTGGGCTTAATAGGTTTCTGGATAAATACTCAAAAGCATTAAGAGATTCCAAAATCCTTACCAAAATTTCGATATCAAATGACGTATGTAACTTCAGACTGATTGGTATTAAAATTTTGTATGGACTCATGCACGACACACTCATCACTGAAAATGTGGTAGACTTCTGTATTGATATTGCTTAGCATTAAATGAGAATAAAAAAGGTTAACATTTTTCGTTATCAAATGACGTAACTTTACGGATTTTTTTTCGTTTGAAGATTTGGGCGCATATGACCGTCACACTAACCACTTAGGACTTCGTTACCAAATGACGTAACTTTAAATTAAATTATTTTGTTTGAAGGTTTGGGGGCTTATGGCCGTCTAATTAACCATTTTGAGTTTAATATGTTTCTGGATAAATATTCCAAAGCATTAGAAGAGATTCCAAAATCCTTACAAAAATTTTGATATCTAATGACGCAACTTCATATTGATTGGTATTGCAAATCTTTAGGGGCTCATGGTCTCTCCACTTTCCACTGAAAGCTTCGTCAACTTCTGTATTTATATTGCTAAGCATTAAGTGAGAATAAAAAAGGTTAAAATTATTGTTCCTTACAAAATGTCGTAACTGTTTTTGGCACTGATTCTCAATATATAATTCAATGGATGACTATTCAATGTTGGTAAGTCTGTCTTCATGGTTTCTTAAAGATTATATTTGACTTCTCTAAGTTTAGATTTGACTTGTTTAAGCTTAGGTTTGACTTTTAAAGCTAATATTTGATATCTTAAAGCTTTTATTTGACACTTAAAGCTTATATTTGACTTTTTAAAGCTTAAATTTTTGATCTACACTTGAAGCTTGGAATTCCCATATCCATATGTATCACTTATTTAACAAAATTATGCGATAAAGGTTGTTGAACCAACGAAGTTGTGCTATTAAAAGTAGTTCAATTTCAATCCTGTGCAAAAGCCGTATCATAATATAAAAATCCTTATGCTACAGGGCGTAAAATACATTTTATAATCTTTCTATAAGGTTTGGAAGCTACATATATGAAATACTTGGAATACACGTACCTACCTTTCTATACCTCTACTCTACGTTAAAATCTTTCATATTATATACCTATGCTCGTTGACACAAATTTTTGAAACTCCCATATTATAGAATATTGTATGTGAAATATATATGTATATCTAGGTATCATAATATATAAATGCAAGGATACATAACACATTGGATAACACTGAAGGTTAAAACTTTGTGACGTGTAACGTAAATGTTGTGGCTCCTTTTGGCCTTTCTCGTTTAAAACAGGCAGCACCCTGGAACTTTTAATTAAAACATCTCTCCGATAAGCATCCACTTTCCGTTCTAATAATTTTTATGAGAAGAAGCTACAAACCGTCACCGTTGCCGCCGCTGCCGCCGCTGCCGCTGCTCCATGATGCTGATGCTGATGCCGGTACCAATCCTGATGCCGATGCCGCTGCTGTTGCTATTGCCATTCCCGCGCCATCATCATCGTCCTTGTTGTCGCTCGTCGTCGTCGTCGTCATCGCTGTTGTAGTAGAAGTCGACGTTTTCCATTTCACTTCGGCGAAAGATTTATTAGAAAAGTGTACTCCTGAAGGTAAGCCGAAACCTGAAGGGTTTTTTTTTCTGCACTTTCAAGCTTTTAGTGCTCCCACTCAGCTTTTTGCTCCTTTTCTTCGGAATGTTCATTTTAAATGACGGTAAATTCCGAGAAAAGTCTGTTATCCTATTAAATTTTACACTTTTCCTTATTTTTTTTTTTTTTCTTCACTCGTCATGTTGTGGCTATCTCACTCTCTCATTCAACTGTTCGAGGTACTTTTGAAGAGTTCTTCAGGTTGTTCCCGCTCCTGCTCCTGCTCCACACTCTACCACAGCATTTTTTTTTTTTTTGTTATGTGTGTTGCGCCGTTTCATTTTGTAATGCTAATTTAATTAAGAATATGACTTGCTTTAAGAATTATTCATATGGTTAAAATGAGCATGAAGGAGCAAGCAGGTTTCTTGTTGTTAAAGTACCCATGTATACCTACCTATGTGTGTCACATATATTTAAACCCATTTGTTATTTTTGGTTTTATTTCTCTTTTTGGGTATAGAAATAAACAGTATACGTATGATGTGGGCTTAAATCTTGAAAAGACGACATAAATGGGTTGAGTTCGGGTTTTGTATGCGAATGTTGTGATATTTTAACTTGGGGTTTCTGATATTTTTCTTAGATGTTTAAGTTTTGTATTATTAAAGGTTTGTTTTGGAAAGAATAAAATGAGTTAAATGTTTGTTTGTTTCAGAAAAAAAAAATTTCAAGGATAAAATAAGTTCGTAGTCTTCATAGCCTAAGATGAATGGAACGTTAAAAAAAAACAATAATGAGAGAAAAATCATTTTGTATTTTTAGAAGGGTAAATGTTTCGGTATTTCTCTTTGAATTAAAATAATTTCTTTTTCAAAATTTTGTATATTTTCTGAACCAACAATATTAACATGAATAATACGATTTAAGCGATAACCCACTATGTCTGCAATATTCAATATATGTATAAGTAGAATTTAGAAAATGCTATTTAAACTTTCATTTTGTGATTAAAAAAAAAAAAAAACTGCCTGTCCTTAAATTTTGAAAATCTTCTTCAACTGCAAGAAACTATAAAGGGGGTCCCAAAATGTACGCTAGGTTTTAATTTTCCATCCATTTGTATAGTAAAGTGTTGGCAACCCTAAAATTTGACAGCTGACAAGTTAAGGATAAATAAAAATGGAGCATTACACGAGAGAACAACATGTCTTAATTTTTTGTACAATATTTAAAAAATAATTAAAGTTCTTGAATCTGTTTTGGGTTCTTGGGTAAATTTTCGGGCACCCTTTTTTTTGGAAAATATAGCATTTGACTCGGAAAAAATCACCGGAAAGCTGGATTTTGGTATAAAGTCTCCTCATGGTGTTCTGAAAAAACTGTAAAAAGTCCCCATCGAAATGAGCGCCGCTAACAATTTTACGGGGGGTTAAAGGCCCTCTAATAAGAATATCTCCCAAATGGTTAGTTGTACAGAAAAAAAGTGAAGGACTAATTTGTAGCTTAAAAAATTTCCTACAAAAAACATTAAAATACTTTTCTTCTTACCGTTTTCGAAATAAACCAATCGGTAGAGTTAAGGGTTTTAATTTTCTATAATATGTTGGAGCGCGGCTTAATTGACATAAATGTGCATTTTGTGATAAAAGCTAATTGTTTTGTTCATTGTTGTTACATTATATGAACATGTTTTTAAGATATAAGGGCACTTTATATGTCCGTCCCTTAAGGTAAGAGGGGCAAATTAAAAAAAAAAATATCGAAAATAGAAAATAAATATTAAAAAACAACTGCAACACTTACAATATTATGTTATAGCTTATTTTAAAGGCAGCAACTCATCATTTAATTATGTTTTTAAATTACCTAAGTTTTTTTAATGATTAGTTTTTGAATAAATTATTTTCAAACTAAAAATTTTAAAAATAAAACTCGAAAAAACTAACAATTTTTTTTTTTCAAAATTTTACGTAGGTACCTATTAATTTTGGTTATAATTTTCGATAATTTTATTAATTTTTAATCGAATGCTAAAAATCTAATGTCTGTAAAATTTGTACTTTTTTTTTCTCAGAAACAGCAAAAGAGATTTGGTCATAAATTTTACAATTGCTAATTATTTCATTTAATTACCATACGTACGCATCGAGGTAAAAAAGTCAATTTTCATTGGAAAGGGTTGCCACCAATACTATCTAAATATCACAAGGCCCAAAAAACCAACCATACAAAAATCCTATTTGTGGCTAAAATTATGTAATTTTACAGAAAACATAAAATTTTCTTATTTGATTTGTGGCTGAAATAACAGATTTCTTATATGCAAATCTTGGCACTCTGCCGTTTTAAGTAAGCTTGGACTCTTGGTGTAGCTGAAAAGTGCTTTTGATCAGGTAAAAAAGGTGATTTTAAAGTTTCGAAATACATCGAAGGTTTAGTCTTTTTTTATTAATCTTGTATAAAATTTGATTTACAAGTGCTGATAGAATTTAAAAGGAACTTGTCAAAATTTAATGAAATTTGAACATTGGTGGTAAGGTATTTTAATTTTTAATTCAGCACTGAAAACCGCAACCACTTATGGTACTCGCTTGCGGGAAAATCAAACTCGAGGTTTTGATCAAACTTGACTGGGTAGCGAAGTCGAAAAAAATGGGTTTCGCAATTCTGGCTGTCTTTCTGTCTGGCTATCTGTTTGTCCGTTCGACTACTGCCTAGGCCGATGGGTTGATTTTCATTACACTAATTGTTACCTAGCGTTTTTTGGGCATTCCCCCAACATATTTTTTTTTAGGACCAAAAATAAAGATACTTGGCGCACAATTTTTTTTAGCAATTAATGATAATCTTATTTTTTCAAAAACTTACCTAAAAACTTTTCTTGAAAAAAATTCAAGTATCCAAGTATTCAAAAACTTACCTAAAAACTTTTCTTGAAAAAAATATACAAGTATTCAAAAACTTACCTAAAAACTTTTCTTGAAAAAAATTCAGTAATTTTTGATAAACATCGGCTACCTTTTTGTTAAGAAAAAAATTACCACAAAATTATTATAAATGGTATCTCCCATAGAACCATTTTTTTTTTCTCGGAAACGGTTCAACAGATTTTAATTAATTTTTTTTTTGGAAAACGTTTTTAAAAGTTTTAATAGTATTGTATAGCAAAATTTCAATTTCAAATTTTTATTAAACTTGCCACCTAGCAGTTTTTTAACATTATCTAGTTAGCTGACATATCATTCTTATAACAAAAATACTGATATACCTCTACCGTGAAAGAAAATCTCAATTTTCTCGCAAATGACTGCTGTGATTTTAATTAATTTTTTTACGGAACGAGCAAAGCAACAACATCAATCAGTAGACTTATTAACATTTTGGTTATTTTTTCAATCCCCAAATTTTCTGTCACTTCTCGACTACCTATTAGAATTGTTTTTTTAAAGCACTAAAAATTTCAAAATATCAAAAACCTAGTTAAAAGCTCGGAAACTCCGACTGTGGTCAATGTTTTTGGAAACAACATAGTACCATAGTAATCGTAATAGAATTCTCTTTATGTTGATGTTGTTTTAAATGAAAATACCAATGGGAGTAAAAAGGGAAAATCAAAAACCAACGAAAATTGATTAAAAAAAAAATATATGTACATATAGGTATATTGTTCAAAAATTCAAATAGGCAAGAAAAAAGCTTAAATTGAAAATTTTGGAAACACCGGTCTTTTAAATTCTTATCTGCTTCTCGAAATTGTAAAATTTATTTCTAGAAATTATCATCCTGATTTTAGGTGATTTTTTCTCCAACCTCCATTTTTTATTTTTTTGCGTTTTTATCTCGAGTTTTAAATTTTCTAGAATTTTCTTTTTTACACATGACCTTTTTTGTATTAAAAAATTAAAAAAATCTATCGATTACAAAAAAAATCAATTCTTTATCATTTTTGGTTGAGAAAATAGAATCTATAGATCTATTTCTTTGTTTACCCTAATTTACCCTACTGAAATTCCAATTTAAAAAAAAAACCATATTTTAAAATTTTAAAATCAAGTTGCCTTTTACATGATATTTTTGTTTTATCACTAAAACCTACCATATGAGCTGGGTTAAATAATTGAAAAAAACCTAAAAAACGACCTTTAAAGAGAGGCAATCCTATGCCATATTTTGCCAGGCAACCCATGAGCGAAATGCTAGTTTAGACACTACCTAAAAAACTGTATACTCCTTATCTGGTAACTCGATGAGGGTAGGTCGTTGGTTCTATGGCGGGATCTTCTACTACAAATTTATAAAAAAAAATTTCAATTTTTTATTTTTGTTGAAAATTCGATATTCCAAAACGGGTAGACGATTTTATTAACATTCAATTATTAACGCCACATTATTAAATACTAAAAAAATTGCGTGCCAGGTTTCTTTTTTTTAAATATTTTCAAAATTTATTTTTATAAAAAAAATCAATCCCACGATTTTTAAATTTTTTCTCATAAATTGAGAATTCTTTAATAAATCAGATGGTATACATCGCGTTGATGTCAAAATAATTTCAGAGGTTGTTTGATCAATTTATTTCTAATTGTACTGATTTTAAAAATAATTTTCTAGTCTAAACGGTAAGTTCCCCATGCAAATAATAATAATAATAATAATAATTATACTGTTCATATTTAAAGTACTCACACAATAGTACCTTAAACATACATACATATACATACATACCCACCAACATATTTACAAATAAAAAAAACATATCTCAAAATTTTGTTCACAATAAATCATACTTATAATAGCAATCCATAAGACACATGATTACCTGCCTCGCTTAACAATTTCACAAAACGCGTTTGCTCTTATATTTACGTACACCAGTGTATATGTATTTATAGGTAGATAGGTATTACACATACCTACCCCGATTAGCACGAAGGTACCGCAGTTGGTATACAATCTAAATGACGACGTTTTTCCGCCCATTTAACACATTAATCCAAAATGGAAATCTCAACACCGTGCGCATATATATCTTACAAGCTTCCAACAAAAAACCTTCATTTGCAGATATTTAAAAAAAAAGAAAAAAAAATATTAAATTTTTTTTCTTCACCCCCACACCGCACCGACATTAAGCACAAAGCAAAAAAAAAACATTTAATTTCATTCTTGACTTCCTGGTGGTTTGCTTTTGTCTTAAAAAGCAAAATTACCAGATCCTATGTAACCTCATTATCCTGACTATTTAATGCATATGTACAACGCGATGACGATACAATATATCCAACAGATATACGTAGCACCCTGCAGCGCTAATAGCGCGCGAAAAAGTACTGCCACCAGCACAAAAAAAAATAATTTACAATCACTCAAGAGTGCGATGCCGCGACGTCAATATGGTTTGGTTGCCTTGCCCGTCTCCAGCTCGCCGCACCGTGTCTCAATCTCTCCGGCATGTCTCTTATCCATATCTCTACCTCGTACCTATAATACAAGTATAGTATACAGGCAAATGCCTAATTTTATGCTTTCTCGGCAACAAAAAGAACATACGTGTACTATACACACAGTCTCCTGTATAAGCAGCTCCTCCTGGCCCTCCCTTCATGCCAAATAGGAACACACAAAGTAAACTCACTCGCTCAAGTCAGTTCAGTCATATAGCACATACGACGAAGATGACGGCGCGGCGGTCGGTGGCGGCAACACAAAAACGTAGCGTGGGTGGGTGGTTCGGGTGGGTTTTGGTTTTCTATACGACGACAAACGATGCTATATCCTTGTTGTTGTGAGCCAAGACCTTATTCCACAGATTTTATGAGCAAAACAGAGAACTAAGCAAGCATTCCACCTTCTTCTACTTCTTCAGTCACACTCTATACCTACAGAGCGCACGGGGGTGCTGTAATTTATTTTAAATGGTTAACTTTTTTATTTCTTGAAAAAGGGGTAAGAACTCTGCGAGCTATAGCAAGAGAATGCAGAGGATATACTATACGTAGAAGTACCTGCTGGCTGCTTATTTTTTTTTTTTTTTTACCACCCCGAATGCCAAGGATCAACAGAAAGGCACAAACCCCTTCCACATATAACCAACCCCATCTCTGGCACACAAGAAAAACGCATAAAAATTTGTTACTGCTGTTATGTTTCTTTTGATGACTTTTATGGTGATGCTGGTTGGAATGGCATATATACACACACTACGACTACACAAGCATAAATATTTTATGTGTAGAAATTACCATACACAAGCACTCTTTTACTCGCTAGCTGGGCTTTCTCTGAGCTGAGCTGAAAGCGACAGGAGACACTTTTTCTTGTGTTTATCCTTCCCTTTTCCATCTTCCTCCATATCACCATTCTCGACCTCGGTACCTAGAGTCAAAATCCTTCTCGAAGGTGAAACAAAAGGGTTTGGAGACAACGCACTTATATAGGAGGCACCAGACTACGAAGACGACGACATAGTCGAGCAAAAAAAAAAAAAACTAACATTTACCTTCATACACCTACAATTATACACATGGCTGGATTTGCATTTTAAGAGGATCTAGGGTTCAGAAAAATATTTAAAGGTTCTGATACTAAAAAGATTTTTTATAAAAAGATGCAGGCTACTTAGAATCTTCATTTCAATTATACCCAGATCTATGCGGATTTGAAATGTACAATATTAAATCACAGTGAATGGATATTCCTGAGACCATAAGAAACTTAAAGACTCAAAAATCGTGGGTCCGAAAAATAATAAAAATATATAAAACACAAAAGGGGCCTCATCATCAATTGTCAACTGCTCCATGGCCCAATCAGCTTCCGCACATGGGGCACATTGGGGCCGAGTTTGGAAAAAAACGATTTTTCCGAGAGTGATGATTCAAATTAACTGATTTATGTTACTCACAGAGAATCAGGTAACATAAAGGATTTGAGCCGAAACTCACGTAAAAACACCTAAATAGAGGACCAAAGTTAAAATTTTGAAAATTCTTTGTGAACTTAAATCATTTTTTTGTGGAAAAAAAAAATATAAATTTTATTTGATTTCATAGGAGACCTTATAATGCAATACAGCAATCAATTTTTGAGTGCTTAATAGTCTCTTTACATTAGTCCCATACAAAAAAGATCCACTTGCCTCCACATACTTGATGCATCATGTCGTGAATCCATACAAATTTGCATTTTCGTTCACCCGTGAGCGTGCTCGTGAAGCCATGACAAAAAGTGGAGAGTTTGCGTTCACGAGCGGTGAACCATATTCACGCGCAAAATGTACGGGAACTCTTTGATTTTTGGTGTACCTTTGACAATTTGACCATAAAACCTGCAAAAGTCAAGCAAATTGTGTCAAAAGTTCACTTTCTTCACTGATGGTTGTTCACTTCACGAGGAAGTATGTACTAGGCTTTAGGATGAAGGTAGCTATGAACTAGAGAAACAGCGAGAAAATTTTTATAGGCGTGTCAGTGGGCGTAAATTTTCTGTGGTCATTTCTTATAATATATTTTATAATGTTTGAAAATTTCGTTAAAATCAGTTGGGTGATTCAGATTTTATCGAACTAAGGCTGCCTTCATATAATTTTAGTCAAAAAAAAAAACACCCAAAATTTAGGCGTGAGAGAAATCTATGTATCAAATTTGCATTTAACAAAAAATTATTATCTTCTAAGTTTATTTATATAACAACCTGAAATTTTATGCTTCTTTACATTAATGTTAGATTTTTTTTTAAAGTAGGCGTGGCAGTGGGCGAAAACAATTTTTTTTAATTAACCATCCCACTTATTATTACACCTGAAATTTTAATTTCAAATCGGTTGAGTGATTCAGATTTTATCGAACTAAGGCCGCCTCCATACAATTTTAGTCAAAGAAACGCCCAAAAATTGGTGGTGGGAGAAGTCTATGTATAGAATTTCTATTTAAAAAAATCATTATCTTCTAAGTTTATTTATATAACAACCTGAAATTTTATCCATTTTTATATCAATCTTAGATTTTTTATTAAAGTAGGCGTGGCAGTGGGCGAAAACAATTTTTTTCTACTAACCATCCTACTTATTATCACACCTGCAAAATTTCATTACATTCAAATCGGTTTTGTGGTTAATATTTTATCAAACTAAGGCTTCCTCCATATAATTTAAGTCAAAAAACGCCCAAAAATTGGGCGTGGGAGAAATCTATATATGGAATATCCATTAAAAAAATCATTAACTTCTAAGTTTATTTCGATAACAACCCGAATTTTTATCCATTTTGACAACAATATTAGATTTATTTTTAAGTAGGCGTGGCAGTGGGCGAATAAATTTTTTTTTATCACATTTATTACTACACCTGAAAATTAAATTCAAGCCGGTCTAGAGGTTTAGTTTTTTATAGAATTTTGCCAAATCTCCCATATAAAGTGCCCCACTATGCTACGGTGTTGGCGTTGTCTTTACCTTAAGTTCCTGGGTCATTTGGATTTTATACGGGTGTAGCCATAAGTTCCAATGGCAAACTGACCAAGTTCACATGCCGCTCTTACGCAAAGCAGCAAATATTTTCAACAGCAGCAGACCTTGCGTTTCATTGACGTTGGAGTGTTGGTCGAATTTAGGCGTATTATTTCACTGGTTCCTTCATATTGTAGTAAGTGCCATTGATTTTAGCATTTTTTTTTTCATTTTAATCTATTTCTTATTAATTCCAACTAATTCTAAAAAATAAAACTTCAAAACCCAATTTTCTGTCATTTTTTGCAAAAAACCTTAAATGAAGTACAGTAAAACCCGCTTAAGAGGAACTGCAAAATGTCGCAGTCTTTCTTTCACTTAAACGAACCCCGCTTAAGTGAAACAAAATTTCACTTAAGCGGAGTCCGGATAAGTGAATAAAAATTTGCACGTAAGCGGATTTAAAAATTCCAAAAAGGGTTCTGACATATCAGAAATTCAAATGTCATTTTCGTGATAAAAATTTGAGGGAGGTGAAAAATAAAAAAGAAGTAAAAGCGTTCAGCAAATGTTTTGTTCTGTTCTATTAATTTTTTTTTCACTTAAGAGAGCTTTTTCAATGAAAAATATTAAATTTAACTGAAAATATGTTTCAGATAAACGGGTTTTTCACTTAAGCGAGGTAATTGGCCGGGGATGAAAAAAGTGTTTCAGATAAACGGGTTTTTCTCTTAAGAGGGTTTCTCTTAAGCGGGTTTTACTGTATTATGTATTTCAATTGATTTCAACATCTACGAAGTTCAATCAAAGTCGTTAGAGCCATTTTCGACAAAATTAAAAAAAAAAAAAAAAAAAAAAAACGAAATCGTTGTATGACAGTTACCCGAATTTACCCATCAAACCTTAAGGGAATCATATAAAAATGCTTTATATACCAAGTTTAAAGCAAACCGGCTTGCACGTTAAGGCTCTGATTTAAATTACAGTGGAAACACGGATTCATGGAAGAACGGACGCACAAACTCACTGAACCACTGAAGAAACCGAATTTCCGGAATTCTCCATCATCGGAATTTTTATTTTAATTCAAACCTTTTCTACACGAAATCAATATGTACTTGCCCTATAGAGAGCGGAGATAATAAGCCTCAAAGTAGGATGAAGATTTACTGGATCACATTTATTCACTTGGTCAAGGAATATTTATGTAAATTATATATTTATATGCTCATCACTGACTGACGAGTCTGTAACGTTGTGTAGTGAAGGGTATTGTTTGTTTGTTTGGCGATGGTAATGGGGGGCGCCTTAAGCCCCTTACAACTTACTTATAGTTGGTAATAATAGCGAGCAATACAAATATTCAAATTAATCTATTATTCGAATAGAGGAGGCCTCTCATTTTCAAGCTAATAATGCAGCCATGTTGGATATAAACTCATAGATATACTATACACAATATCTGCATGCATGTCTATATATATACTTTATTTGTTTGCTTCTCGCAGGATCATCCACCTACAATAAGCTTCCCTCCCTATCTTCTCTTCACTCATACATCCCTCAAACAACAACAACTACAACAACAGTACTAGTACTATACTGTGGTTCCATTTGGAGTAATTCACTTTGATGATGGCACACTGCTTGGATATATTTCCGTTTCCAGTTGTCAGAGAAAAAAGAGAAGTGGAAATGAACATTTTGGATTTTGGATGGTGTAAAGTGGAAATGAACAAAACAAAAATAAAAAAAAAAAAACAAAAACAAAAACAAAAATGAACAGCAACAGCAACGGAACTATACAGAATATGCCAGAGCAGATAGCGGAAAGGAAGAAAGAATATACAAATACATATATTCTTTTAATCGTGAATATGTATATTGTATTTTTTTATATATGAAACAAATGTATGTATGTTTGTTTTCAGGTATATACGGTACATTACCTGGTTTTTGCTCAATGGTTTTAGAGACTTTTCCATTTTTTGAAAAATTTTCTTCAGCTTTATTTGTGTTTTTTTTGTTTATATTTTTTTTTTTTTTATTTAATTCCAGAAAGAAAAGGATATGTCGTTTTATGTTGATTTGTCACTTACGAAATCACAAATTTACTGATGACACAAATTGACTGAGTAACGATATAAATTTATTCATCCATTTGTAAATAAAAGAAACATCTTCACAATTCAAATTCATTCACATGGACTAGCTCTTAAGAGTTATAAGTAATCAAATAAGGGAAATACTTCTGCGAAACAATATTTTTAATAATTATGTATTAGTAGATAGTTGATTTTTAAATAATGTAAATTTTTACTTAAAATTAATGTAAAAATATTCACTATGGCGTATACGTAACAATAATACAGAATTTACTTGACGTTGATTTCATAATATATTTTCAGCTCTTGTGCTATGGTTTCCCTAACGGTACTTTTTATGGTGGGGGGGAAGGTATTTTAAAGGAATCTTAAATCATATGAAATATGATAAATTATTTTAGTGTACTTTATGGCAATCAAGACGAGACGATCAGGACCACCCCCAATAAATCGGATAATCATGTTTATAGACAGGGTGTCCCGTAACTTAAAGTCAAGCGGTTAACGGGTGATAGAGTAGGTTGTACCTGTTCTGAAAAAAATCCATCTCGCTTGGTTAAGTATTAATAGCAATATTTAGAAAAATAGTGAAAATCGATACCTTAGACCACATTTTTAGGTACTGTGGTCACAAATTTCCGAATTTTGACGTGTTTATTTTTTATATAATCCTAAATAACCATGCTAGTGATTGCAATCACAAATTTAAAAATAAATATTGTAAGTTTGACTGAGTCATGTTTCAAACAAATTTTTTAAGCTAACTTTGACACTTCATATTTAAAAAAAAAAATGTACTACACTACCTTGGCAAGTTTTTTAAAAAATTGGCGCGTTTCATCAAGATTCAAATTTGCTACTTATTCATGCGTAAAAAATATTTTCATTTTTTATTTGCAAAAAGGACCTCAGTTCATTTCTATCACTTTTACGAGAATAATGCTTTTTTTGTACTCAAAAATCCATTTTACCAAGGTGTACGTAACATAAACAGATGGACTAGAATCAGACACATGTTTGCCGAAAATTAGTGTGAGACAGATCTACATTACAGAATGTGGTACGCTACGATATACGTTCGCTACGCCACGTTCCTTGTTTTACTTCTCACCAAAAAGCTAGAGTGAGTAGGTTGGGTTAAGACAAGAAAAAAATCGTATAGGAGGGGGTGCCTATTTCCCTCCGTTTAGGCTTGAGGGGCAGTTTTTTTTAAAAATTGACTTAAAACAGAAAAAAAATTATTTAAAAATAACGGTAAAAGTAACAATGCCATGCTGTACCTTTTTAAAAAGCCAGAAATCTCTTCTTTAATTTTGATTTTAAATTAAGTTAAGTTAGTAAATAGTTTTTGAAAAATTAATTTTAAAACTAGAAATTTTGAAAAAAAAAAAAAATTCAAACAAATTTTTTTCAAAA
Organism: Epistrophe grossulariae; assembly: GCA_929447395.1. Lineage (NCBI taxonomy): Eukaryota > Metazoa > Arthropoda > Insecta > Diptera > Syrphidae > Epistrophe > Epistrophe grossulariae. Next base: position 12,556,906 of record OV839567.1, on the reverse strand, counting down.
TTTTATGTAATTAAGTATAATTTTTATTTTCAAAATTCAATGCTCTTATTAATTTTCAGTAAAAAACAGAAAACCAGATGCTAAAATATATCTTAGTTTTTGAGAAAATAATTTTCAAACTCGAAATTTTGAAAAAAAAAAAAAATTAAATACAAAAATTTCAAACTAACTTTTTTCAAATTTGTGTGTAATTAAGTATAATTTTTGTTTTAAAAATTCAATGCTCTTATTAATTTTCAATAAAAAAAAAAACAGAAAACCGGATGCTAAGTTGTACCATAGTTTTTGAAATAAAAAAAATTAAAAGTACTTTTTTCCAAGAAAAACACTTTTTTTTGGTTTTCCCAAGTTTGATCTGCTCAGGTCAATTATTAAATTAGCGGATTGTCCCTTTTTTATTTTTTATTATTTATTTATTATTATTATTGTTATTAGCAAATAATAAAAAAAAAATAAACTGGATTACTAGATTTCACCTTTACTATTATTATTATTAAAAAAACCTTGTGACCAAAATGTTACATTGATAAAACTTGACTAAAATATTTCAAAGTCAAAAGATTCCATAAAATTATCAATGGATTGATTTTTAATTGCCAAAGCTGTTGAAACATTTAGTTCAAATTTTTTTTTTCTAATGATTTTTTCGCATTTAAAAATTATTCATCAAATAAATCATAACGTTTATAGGGTTTTCACACCAAACCCAAAACCGGGTTTTCAGCAAAAAGTTTTCAAAAACCGGAAAAGCGTTCACAGTGAACATTTACAAGTTTTCGTTTGACTTTTCACAAACACCAACTCATCTCCTGCAAAAAAAAAACAATAACAAAACATCTCATTTACATAACACAATCACAATTTCTTTTGTCAGCAGAATTCAGCAGTTTTTTTTTACATTTAATTGAGCGCTGGATGTTTCGTAAGGTTTGTTTGTTTAGTTCAACTTTGAATTTCAACTGGTTTTCGTGAGGTTTTATATAAAACTTGTGGTTTACGAAAACTTGTGGTTTACCAAAAATGTATGGTAAAACTTGAGTTTTCGATTTGGTTTTCCGCCAAAACCGATAATTTCGCGAAAACCGCGTTTTGGGATTGGTGTGAATAGGCTATTACTTATGCGCCACCCTGTATGTATAGTAATAATGCATCACTTGAACTTGCTGCCTAATATGTCATTTCTCCAGTAGCATTTCAACTATTCAACTATTTTTTATGCTTCGCTGCTGATATAATGGTATCCAATCTGTAGATGTTTTTTTAAATATATAAAACTCCTTTTTTAGCAACTTATTAAATAATTTGCAGCTGTAATACCGAGTTGTTTTTTTTGGAAACACTAATTTCAATTTTTATAAATTTTTGTTTTTCAACACCAGTTATGCAGGTAAGAAGTTAAAAAATTCCAACCGATTGAAAAGTTTGAATTTTCAATTTACCTTGTAGGCTAAGTTGCAATTAGTTTTAGTCTCTCACCGTAAAATTAATTTCTCCTACATAAATATAGTATAAAGTTGGGTCCCTTGAAAATTTTAAATCAATTAAAACTTTTACGCTAGATAATGAAGAGATTTATGCAATTTTTGTTGTTATAATTATGTTTAAGAGAATATAAAATATTATAGTTGAACCAAGAGATAATTTCACAGTTGAAGAATATACACTAGGGTTATTTTTTTTTTTTAACTTTGTACAAACTTGGTTTTTTTTTGTAATCATGTTATAGTTAATTAACAAAATACAAAGTTTACATCTGTTTGTGTGTAAAATCCACATAAATTAAAAATAATGAAAATACATCTATATAGTTGAAATAATATAGATATAATTTCGAGTATAGGTATAATGCATTTATATCCATAGACATACAAAAAAAATAAAGAAGAAATGGTTGAAATACATTTTTGAGCAAATTAGAGTTCGAGACTAAGTTTATTCTTTGTTTAATTTAATTAATTGAAATCAGTACCTATACGTTCTGTAACACTGATCGATAAAATTGGTCGAGAAATCACAAAGAATAAATCATTTGATTTTTTGGCTCCCACAAATTACCTCAGAAGAAACTATACACCAGAATTTTTTTCTGACTTAAATTAAAAAAATAAAAAATTATTTTTTTTTGGAAAATAAGCCAGAAATTTGGACATTGTGCCACCTATGGAAAAAGAGCCAGAAAGTGAAATGGAAATAAAGCCAGAAAAAAAAATAAATTCTGACCTGATTTCAAAACTTCATTTTGGAAAAAAGACCAGAAATTGTGTTGTTTGTATATTCAAACAATAAACCCAAACAGGGAAGCAACCAAACAACACCCCCATGCGTGTTGATTCCATAAGTATTATAAAATTGAAACAATAATTGAATTACATCCTTTATTAAAAATTCTTTTTTTATTCTTATTTTTTAAACTTATTTCATAAACTTAAAACGTGGGTATTACGTGTAATACCTTACGTATCACACTAGGCGTTAAGCAATAACGCCCAAGGAAATAACGCCCAAAAATATATTTGGAAATATCGCCAAAAAAAAATTGGAAATATCGATCTAATTTATTATATTTTTTCAAATCTTAAGTTAATATTTTCAATGCAAATTGTTTTTGTAAAATTTGGACGTTATTTCCTCAATTTTGGGCGATATTTCCAAATTTTTTTTTTTATTTGGGAGTTCTTTCCTAAATTTTAGACGATATTTCCAAAGTGAAATTTCAATGATAAGATAATCTTAAAAAAATTCGCGGCGCATAAACAGTGAGGTATGTGCACCCCTGCTTGGGCACATTATAGGATTTGGGGTAGGTGCGAGGCTGGGTGTGTCTTTTTTGGATTTAAAGAATCTGGATTTAAAGAAGCTTTGCATACACCCAGCCTCGCACTTACCCCAAATCCTATAATGTGCCCAGGCATGGGGTTGCAGGGGAGGCAGCATGCCCCCTGCATACATACCTCACTGTTTTTATACGCCGTCCTAATTTTCAAAAATCCATATTGTAAATGTTAATAATGAGTTTTATTATTATTGAAGGTTTGAATGAACAACAACACTTGAGTGAGCTACCACTAAGTTTTTATAGGCTGGAGTTATAGCTATTTCAAGACTGCCACGCCGATCATCAGACTTGGTGCTTGATCTTTTGTTCAATTTTAATTGAAAAAACTTTCTATGCCCAGGTAGGACTCGAACTCGGACCAAGCTCCCTCCGAGCCATATGCATACGCATTGCGCCACCGAGGTCACTTGATCAAGTCGGTCCAATTTTAAGTTTTATTGTTTTTGACAATTGCATTTGAAACCAGCATTTTTACTAGCCACACACAAGTTGTTGTTGTACATTCGGTTTCTTTCTTTTTTCTCCGTACTCGATTTATAAGTCAACTATTCGTTGAACATATAAGGAGGGAGATTATATGAAAGATTTGACACGGGTTTTATTATTATTTCCTAAGATTTGGATTTTCTTTTTCTGTATTTTTTTGGGCGATATTTCCAATTTTGGGCGTTCTTTCCTTTACAAAAAAAAATTTTTTAAATTGGAAATAACGCCCAAATCGAGAAAAAAAACAACAACTATTGTTAAGAAATTTTATGGGCGATATTTCAAAATCGATTTGGGCGTTATTTCCTTGGGCGTTATTGGCTAACACCGTCACACTATACAATAGGCTTTCATTATGTTTTTTGAATATATAGGGTGATTTTTTAAGAGGTTTAGAACTTTTTTTAAAAAAAAAACACAAAAACTTCGAAAAAATTAATGAAATATTTATTTGAATCGATAGTTTGAACCTTGCAATTTAATGTTTAAAGATAATTTCATGCAAATGTTGAACGCGGCTGCGTCTCAGGTAGCCCATCCGCTGAGTCCAATTTTGGCATACTCTTTCACAAATATCGGCCGGTATCTCACGAATGAATGCATGGATGTTGGCTTCCAGTGCGTCAATCGAGGGCTTGTCCCTATAGACATTAGCCTTGACATACCCCCACAAAAAATAGTCTAATGGTGTCAAATCGCACGATCTAGGCGGCCAATTGACCGGCCCGAAACGTGAAATTAACTGTTCACCAAACTCGCCTCGCAATTGCGCCATTGTTTCGCGTGCTGTGTGGCATGTGGCACCGTCTTGTTGAAACCACATATCATGCAAGTCAAGAACTTCCATTTCGGGCAAAAAAAAGTTTGTTATCATCGCTCGGTAGCGTTCACCATTGACAGTAACGCTGCGATTCGCATCATCTTTGAAGAAATATGGCCCAATAATGCCGCCGGCCCATAAACCGCACCAAACAGTGGCTTTTTCGGGATGCATTGGTAGCTGTTGCAACGCTTCTGGCTGATCTTCACTCCAAATGCGGCAATTGTGCTTATTTACGTACCCATTCAACCAAAACTGAGCCTCATCGCTGAACACAATTTTTCGATAAAAAAGCGGATCCTCGGCCAGCTTTCCAAGAGCCCATTCACCAAAAATTCGGCGTTGTGGTAGGTCGGCTGGCTTTAGTTCTTGCACCAGCTGTATCTTAAAAGGCTTTACGCCCAAATCCTTCCGCAAAATTTTCCACGTAGTGCTGTAACAAAGGCCTAACTGCTGGGAACGGCGCCGAATCGACATTTCGCGGTCTTCTGTCACACTAGCTGATACGGCCGCAATATTTTCTTCACTACGCACAGTACGTAAACGTGTTGGTGGTTTAATGTCCAACAAAGTAAATTTGGTGCGAAATTTGGTCACAATCTTCCGAATAGACTGCTCAGAAGGTCGAGAATGCCGACCATAAAATGGAAGCAGCGCGCGATGAACATTTCGAACCGAGCACGAATTTTGATAGTAAAATTCAATAATTTGCAAGCGTTGTTCATTTGTAAGACGATCCATGGTTAAATTGCAAACCAAACTGAAGCTGTTTGACAGTGACACAAGGTACTAAACACACGTGTTGCCAAAACCAAACCAGCTAAAAAATCACCCGTTATTATAAAAATGTTTTCGAAAACTACAATGAACTCTCTAATAAGCGTACACTGGTTTTTCGTAAATCTGTCTACTTGTGAGAGGAACCTTTGAAAAAAAAAAAAAAAAAAAGATTAAGGCGTATATTCGAAGATTTTCTATAGAACTTCATTTTTAACGTGTTCTCGTACTCAATACTTAATTTTTTACAGAAAATTTAACATGAACTATATTAATAAATATGATTTAAAATCACGAAAATATAAACCAGCATAAACGTGTTCATATATGCGTTTCGCCCCGATGTAATGGTTGGGCTCATCAGAAGATGACCATTACATCTTGTCTTGACGCATATTTTCCCGAACTATATGTTTCTGAGGTGGCTGGGTAATTTAGAGAGAGAATGCACACGAAGGACTGCACAGTAGAGAAAAACCGCGACTCAGGTGGATGACTTACGAAACTGGAGACAGATACCTAAGGACAGAGCTATATGGAAAAAACTTGTTGGTTGAGGTTCTAGTCTATTGCGGATTAAATCATCAGTTAGTATAAATACTTAAAAAATGTCGGTCCATGAAATGTTTGGGTACAGAAAATAACCAAACGATGTGTTGTTTTAAGACCATGGTTAGTGATATTCATGCGTTTATGGAACATTGTAAAATTGTGTTAATTTGTCGGTGCTTTTTCGCTATACATATTAAAATTTCTTCGACAGTCCTTAATTCTTACCGTTCAATTCAAAATCCAAGAAGTTGTGAATTACTCTCCAAAAATCATTGAATGAATTTTATAATTTATATTTTATATAGAATTTATAATGTTAACTTGAAAACAAGTGCTTCAGTTGCATATTTTCCGCTTAAGAGAACAGCCATAGTGATGCTGTACGTTCGTACGTTTCGTATATTCGAAATACAATCTTTAGTGCACCGTATCTCAAGAACGAATAGTTGACTTCAATTAATTTACTTTTACAGATAATAACGTTATAAAGTGTAGAAAGGGGTTTCAAAAAAATTAAAAATTAAATTTAAAAAAAAAATTGTAAAATATAATTCGTCTCGAATATCTCGAGAACAATAAATGCAAATAACTTTGGCTTAATTTTATTCTTCTTTTAGTGACGTAATGAAGAATTGAAAAAAATCATCAAAGGGTGTATTTTTTTAAATCAAAAAAACATTCAAACATTTGCAGAAAATCGTTTTTCGCCTCGATATTCGAACCGAGAACAAACAATGACATTGACTTCGGGACCTCACTTGATTGCATATTGAACACCCTTTTAAGGTCATCGAAGATCTTGAATTGGGAACTTTCTTATAACAAAATAATTTTGGGTCTCTATTTTCCAAGGGCACCAATGGGAAGTTACCAATGTGGGCCGCACCCAGGCAGCCTCTTTTTTCGAGAGCAAATACAGTCCAATTTTGGTCTTGGCCTGATAAGGTCTTCGAAGAACTTGAATTAGAAATTTTCTTATTATTAAGTAATGTCGGGCTTCTAGTTTCTAAAGTACAAAGAGAAAATACAAGTGTGGGTCGCGCACAGCTTTTTATTTAGCATAAAATTGGACATTTCTTCCAACTGGGACGTTCTGCCCGAAGAAATTTTGGGCGTTAGGCTGGAAATATTAAAATGGAAATATCGCCCAAAATTTATATTTTCCAAATCTTAAGTTGGAAATATCGCCCAAATTTTATTTATTTAAATTTGGGCGTTATTTCTTCAGTTTTGAACAATAATTCCAAAAATTTAATTTGGGCGTTCTAAGATGGCGTTAGGCAATAACGCCCAAGGAAATAACGCCCAAATCGAATTAGAAATATCGCCAAAAAAAATCTGAAGAATTGTTTCCAATTTTGTAGTTTTTTTTTTAAAGGAAAATAAAAATTTTAAAAGTCAAATGGGAAATAACGTCTAAAATTGGAAATATCGCCCAAAAAAAAAATCCAGAAAAAGGAAAAAACGCCCAAATGTTAGCCCTTAGGAAATAACGCCCAAATAATAATAAAACTCAATACTAACACTTACAATATGGATTTTTGAAAATTAAAACGGGCTCGTATAAGCAGTGAGGTATGTATGGACGATATTTCCAAATCGGTTTGGGCGTTATTGCCTAACGCCGAAATTTTGTGTTATAAAGGGTTTTTCAACAGGGAAGCTACAAAAGTAGAGCAATAGGGACAACAAACGACGCCATATTTCTTGCCGCTCTTTTGACATTTCTCTTCAGTAAGGTTTGCCATTTCATGATGGAAAGATATACGAGCGAACAACGAGTCGAAATTATTAAAATTTACTACCGAAATTCGGAGCCAGTGGCCTCAACGTTAAGAGCGCTACGTCCAATTTATGGTCGTCAATCGATGAGGCTCATTTCTGGCTGAATGGCTTCGGCAATAAACAAAATATGCGGTATTGGTCAGGCAGCAATCCACACGTAATCCATGAGTCATCATTGCATCCCGAAAAAATTACGGTTTGGTGTGGTTTATGGGCCGGCGGCGTCATTGGGCCGTACTTCTTCCGTGATGATCAAGACCGGCACGTTACTGTGAATGGGGATCGCTACCGTTCAATGATAACCGAATATTTTTGGCCCAAATTGGATGATATGGACTTGGAGGACATGTGGTTCCAACAGGACGGCGCGGCGCCACAAGCCACACAGCGAATGTCACAATCAATTTATTGGAAACCATGTTTGGAGAACGTGTTATCTCACGAAATGGTCCAGTCGCTTGGCCGCCTCGGTCGTGCGATTTAACGCTTTTAGAATATTTCCTGTGGGGCTACGGTCATGCGATTTGACGCTGTTAGACTATTTCCTGTGGGGCTACGTCAAGTCTATGGTCTATTCCAACAAGCCAGCGACGATTGATGAACTTCGTACGAATATCGAACGTGAAATTGCAGCAGTATCGGCCGATTTATGCTTGAAAACCGTCGAAAATTGGGTTCAGCGTCTGGACTTCTGCAAGCGTGCCCGTGGTGGCCATGCAAAAGAAATCGAGTTCAATACATAATGGCATCGAACGTACTTTCACAGGAATAAAGAATTTCATTGATATCCAAAACCGTTTTTGTTTCATTTAAAAAAACTTTTGTAGCGCTCTTATTAAAAAACCCGGTACTTTCTGTTCACTTAAACTACAAGGGAACACAAGGGGATTTGTATATGTTTTTTTTTTTTGCAGTTTAACATTTTTGAGAAATTTCCATCCTAATTCACAAACTCTTAAAAATTTTGGGGAAAAAAGTTTCAATTCTCATTTAGTTAATTTTTTGCATTTCTTGACAGTTTTGATGTATGTTGTATGTTTCTTGCTTTTGAACATTTTGTAACCAAAAAAGCGATAACTTAAATATCTTTTGCTTTAATATTGAATCAGATTCTAAACTTAATGGACAAACATCATCATTTTCAGAAAAAAAAAATCAATCACTCCAACAATATATAAATCAGTTCATCAAAATCTTGAAATTGAAATCCAATGATCCATATAAAACACTTTGTAAGTACGACGAGTATAGATACACATATTTCAATATTACAGCAAGCCATTATTATTCAATTAAATATTCCAACGGAAAGAAGACATTTTCTCCATTCCATTACCATTGCCATTACTTGTCATTTTCATTTTCTCCAAATGAAATATTAATCAAATCGTTGCCTTCAAAGTATCTGTCCTTCGTCGTTCTGTTGCACTTTCAAATCCCTTAACTCAATTATCCTTTTAATGTATTTTTTTTTTGTGCTGTTGTAGTATTCCATGTGCCAGATTTCCAATTTGACATTAAATGAATTATGACAGGATTAAGACAGAAATAATGCCAATATAAATATTTAATACCTTCATCTATTTTTTTTTTTTTTTTTTTGGTTTAAAGTTTTATTCATTAAAATGCGTTTGGAAGTGAGGCAAACTGCTTTGGATTGCACTACAATATTCTGATAGTTATATTATTGTCAACTTAAAATATGCATGAGAATTCAGGATGCAGGATACGGGATACGGGGGATGCTATTAAAGGTCCTTTTTCCTTCCCCCTATATTGAAATTAATTAGTTTTGCCCATAATTCCCTTTACCGTGCGTAGGTATGCAGTTTCCAAATTTGCTTATCAAGCCCCTGTTGTCAACAAATATATATATACCCGCCTTAACATTCAATAAGCATTTAGCTTTGGGCCCAGGAAATTTCCCAACCATAACCATTAGCAAAGCCAGATAGATAGATAGAGAGAGCCACCATTAAAGGATACACATATTGCAGATTCACACTTCTAGGCTATTTCAATATGCATTTTAGGCTTTAAGCTTCCTAAATGTTTTCACAAAACCTCATTCCTGAATAAAATTACTACCTCTCTCTCTCTGACGACCCTATCTCTCTCCCTCTGATTACACATTACGGGGGAATTACTGTCACCCAATAGCAATAACAATTTCCAAGTTAGAAAATCAGGATTTCACACATATTCGGTGTGTGACTATACGATTGCAGAGGGAAGGACCGTGCGTAGCCTTTATAAACATGTTGCACTGTCATCAATTTTAAATCGAACAATGGAATCGAATTAGTTTTGCAAATCCACCTCCGCTTCTCTATATATGACTTCTGGAATATATCTATATCTGTCTAAATGCACTGACTGTCTGTTATCCTTGTTACAAGGGAGGCCAATGATGATGAGGATTGGTATGGTTGGTAGGCTTAAAGCATTTTCATTGTTTGGCGTGGTGTATAGCAATGGCAGAGGCAGAGGCAGAGGCAGGGAGGTAGGAGAAAGCAGTGTTCGTAATGGACGACTAATGTTTTGCATAATTGAGGCTCCATACACACAAGTGCCTCGGTTCTGCCTGCCTCCATCTATATACATATATACTAGGCAGCTTGGCTGCCTACGAAGCAGATCCATCTTGTCATTTGTCAATACAATCTGCTGTATTATTCATCAGCATGTCAAGAAGTCCGATGAGCCGGGTAACATTGATGGGGGTTGCTATTTCTGTGTTTTGCTGTTGCTTTGCTACCTTTTTGCTATGCTGATTGTTGTACATTGGCTCATTGAGTATCAGAAAGCCTAAAAGACTCATTTATTAATTACTTTAAGGGGGGAACGAGAGGATTTTTGGTTTGGTTTGGTTCACACAACGAGAAATGTACTTGTACTTTTTATTTTAGAATTAAACAGAGAGACAGAGAGAGAGAGATGGAAAAGAGTAGACTGATTAAGGTTTTTAAAGATAATCCTGAAAATAAAATAAACAAAACTAAAAGCAAAGCAAAAGCTATAGAGAGCTTGAGGATTTTTGTGGTTGTTTTCGAAAATTTTAATTGAATAATTAATGTGAGTAAGGACAATTATTCTAAGAATTAAATTTAGTTGCATTTAGAATTTTTTTTTTTAATTGACAATGATTGACTGGTTAATTGGTTGATGGATTTAGAATAAAAAAATTATAGGAAATATAAAATTATTTATAATAGTCTTGTTCTAGAACGTTTAGTTTCTATGCTTTAATTTGAACAAAAAAGGCTTAATTTGAAAATATACTTAATTGAGAAACAGACTATTATGAAGAATACAATTGATTACTTAAATAAAAAAATGATAAATGTTAATATTGTCTTTGGAAAATGTTACTCCTCAACTATTAGTTAACATGTTAAGTTTTTATAAATTTTAATTATATGGTGGGAAGGAGTCTAGTCAGTTTTCAGACTGCAAGTCAATTGAAGAGTATGGTCAGTTAAAGATTACAGTCAGTTGAAGACTGCAGTCAGTTAACGACTGTAGTCAGTTTAAGACTGCAGTCAATTGAAGATTGTAGTCAGTTGAAATCTGCAGTCAGTTGAAATCTGCAGTCAGTTGAAATCTGCAGTCAGTTGAAGATTGCAGTCAGTTGAAGACCATAATCTGTTAAAGATTACAGTCAGTTGAAGACTGCAGTCAGTTGAAGACTATAATCAGTTAAAGATTACAGTCAGTTGAAGATTGCAGTCAGTTGAAGATTGCAGTCAGTTGAAGATTGCAGTCTGTTGAAGATTGCAGTCAGTTGAAATCTGCAGTCAGTTGAATCTGCAGTCAGTTGAAGATTGCAGTCAGTTGAAGATCGCAGTCAGTTGAAGATTGCAGTCAGTTGAAGATCGCAGTCAGTTGAAATCTGCAGTCAGTTGAATCTGCAGTCAGTTGAAGATTGCAGTCAGTTGAAGATCGCAGTCAGTTGAAGTTTGCAGTCAGTTGAAATCTGCAGTCAGTTGAAATCTGCAGTCAGTTGAAGATTGCAGTCAGTTGAAGACTATAATCAGTTAAAGATAACAGTCAGTTGAAGATTGCAGTCTGTTGAAGATTTTCATCAGTTGAAGATTGCAGTCAGTTGAAATCTGCAGTCAGTTGAAATCTGCAGTCAGTTCAAGATTGCAGTCAGTTGAAGATCGCATTCAGTTCAGACTGCAGTTAATTGAAGATTTCAGTTTGTTTAAGACTGAGTCAGTTAAAGAATGTAGACAGTTCAAGATTGCAGTCAGTTGAAGACTGCACTCGGTTGAATATTACAGCCAGTTAAAGAATGCAATCGATTGAAGATTGCAGTCAGTTAAATCGCAGTCAATTGACCGAAACCTTTGAATCGTAATGAAAACTTTATTTAAGTACTTAAACTGTATAAATACAGTTAGCAGACTTATTGTTATTCCTACTTTGTAGTAAAATAAAACAGTCAATTGGCTAGCAGGTTTTTATTCACTTAAAAATCGACTCTAAATCATAGTCAATTTTTACAGACATTATAATTCATTTGACTGTAGACTTATTGGGCCCTACCAATAATCAAATTTAGTGACGACTTAAATATTTTAGTAAAATGGACCATAATAGAATGGGCTCTAGCTAATAAACCATATATAGTATGAACTTAATATTCAAGTGGACTCTTGATAATGAATCATATATCGAATGGACTTCAAAAAATTAAACATTCCATGAATGGTACATTATTTGGGATCACCAGAATTAAGGTTAATTTTACTGAAATATTTAAGTCGTTGCTAAATTTGATTATTAGTAGGGCCCATTGTGTAGTTCCAAAACGAACTTGTTCAAAAAGCAGCTACTATAAATGAGCTAGTTCACCACAACGAATTTTGAAGAAATTTTAGGATAATTGCTCCAAATGCAGTAAAAGCTGACACAAATTATTATTTTTTTACGATATTCTTCGAATTTTTTCAATTTCAAGTTCAACTGAATTATTTTTTTTTAAATAGCTATAAGAAATTACATTTTTTCATATAACAGAAAATTACCCGTTTTGTTTTAGAAAATGTGGCGCGGAAATTCGTTTGTTGAGCTACAGCGATGGTTCGCCATCTCATAGTTCAATAAGCTCAGCAGCGAACTAAAAAGTCAAAAGATCCAACGCACTAGACAAGAATTTGTATATATCCGATCTATATATCATTGGAGGAAGTTAAATCTAACCAGTCATAGCTTTTCTAATAGCTTCAGTACTAGATAAAAGTTTTTTTTGTGCTTATACAAAAATAAACTACGCTTAACAGTTAGAGCTAGAAAATTAGCGAAGTATTAGCTTCGATACTTAAGATTCTTAATTTTATTGAAATATTTCGACTTAGGAAGCTCTAGCTAGAACTGTCTTATATAGACCGAATCGCAAGGGTTTTTTTTATCTGCTCTATAGGGCAAGCATTGATTGCGGGTACAAAAATATTTCTATCATATCTTCCGTCACTGTACAAATAGAGATTAAGCTACCGTCACTCTCATCAGAAATCGACGTTGATCAACTAGCTGTGTGTGTAACCCTAAACAACTCTACGGATGTTTTCATTATATTAAGTTATATACCACCAGGTAGTTGTATTGATTTATATAATTTACATGTAAAAAATGCCCAGTTTGTTTTAAATACTACAAATCAACACTTAATCGTCCTAGGTGATTACAACCTTTGTCATATAAACTGGATCTTAGATCCGGATGAGTTGTTTCTTATTCCTTTTAATGTCAATAATATTCATGAATGCTTAATAATAGATTCGTTTATAGAATATGATCTTATTCAAATTAATAAAATTTTGTAACGATTTAAATCGTATTCTTGATCTTGTTTTTGTAGATAAAGAATTTTGCATTGATATAACTAAAAATATTTGTCCAATTTTCCCAAACACTATTCATCATTTAGCTTTATGTATAAACTTGAAATCTTATGTTTATTTTAAACCGTTCACTAATGATTTAGCTAAATACGATTATAAAAAGGGGGATTTCAATTCTATTGATAATTATATGAATATCTTTCCTTGGAGCTATATTTTTACTAACTTGCAATTATCTGATGCTTATAATCTTTTTCACTGTTCTTTATTCGAGGCAATAGACCTATATATACCAAAAGTGGTCATTCGTAAAAATTCTAAACCAGTCTGGTACAATAAGAGATTATGTAATTTGTGCAACAAAAAAAACAAAGCCTATAAACTTTTCCGGAAGTCCAAAAACAATAATATTTTGCTGAGTAATTATCTACGACTTCAAAAGGAATTCGACATACTCAATAAATTCTTATATAAAGATTATCTGTATCGCACTGAATCAAATTTGAAGCAAAATAGTAGATGTTTTTGGAATTTCATAAAAGATAGGAAATGTTCAAATGGTATTCCAAATTGCATGCAATATTGAGATATCATATCTAGTGATCTTAAGACGATTTGTAACATGTTCGCTATTTTTTTTCAATCTGTTTATTCTCCTTCTAACTTACCAGACAATGTTTCAACCATCACTCCTGTGAATCAAATCAATGTCAGCTCTTTACATTTTAACAACATTGATGTTGAAAAGGCTCTAGGTGAATTAAATCACGATAAACAACCTGGCCCTGATGGGATTCCTCCAATAGTTTTGAAATCCTGTATAGCTTCCCTCACCGATCCGTTAACTCGTCTTTTTAATGCTTCTCTAGAAACAGGCCATTTTTTAGATGAGTGGAAAGTGTCTTATATTATTCCTATTCATAAATCTGGTCCAAAGCAAATTGTTTCTAACTACCGTCCAATAAGTAAGCTTTCTACGATCCCTAAATTATTTGAAAAGGTGGTCTATGAAAAACTATCCTATATTGTTCGGGGATTTATCTCCCCTTCTCAACATGGTTTTGTTGCTGGGAGATCGACAGCGACTAATCTAACAATCTTATCGAATGAGGTTATTGGAAATCTTGAAGATGGATATCAAAGTGATGTTATTTATACTGATTTTTCCAAGGCCTTCGATAAGGTAAATCACTTAATCTTAATAAAGAAGCTTTTCAGCTTAGGCTTTCATTCGAGCTTATTGAGATGGTTAGAATCTTATTTAAAGTGACGCACTCAATATGTGCGCATTAATAACGTAGTGTCTGATCCCATAATGGTCACTTCTGGTGTACCACAAGGAAGCCATTTGGGTCCACTTCTTTTTTTGCTTCTTATTAATGATATTCCTGATTATATTAAATATTCTTTTTGTCTCATGTTCGCGGATGATATAAAAATATTTCGATGCATAAAATCCCTGGATGACTGCTTTTTGCTCCAGAAAGACCTGCATAATCTAAACAATTGGTGTAACTCTAATCAGTTATTTCTCAATGTTTCTAAATGTGACTTCCTATCTTTCCGCCGAAATTTGTCGCCTATTAACTTTACTTACAATATTGAGGGTATTCCTTTGGAAAAGGTTTTTAAAAAGAAAGACCTAGGTGTCATCTTTGAATCTAAGCTAACATTTTCCTTACATGTTGATTTTATTGTGGCAAAAGCAAATTCCTTACTTGGATTCATAATGCGTAACTCCAAGGAATTTTCCAACCCCTATACTCTCAGGGCGTTATTTTACTCCTATGTAAGGCCAGTCCTTGAATATTGCTGTATAATATGGAACCCGTTCTATGCCATTCACTCAAATCGTATCGAGAATATCCAAAAACGATTTACTAGATTGGTTATTTACAGACTTCATTGGAATATACGAATGCCATCTTATTTAACTAGATGTAATTTGATTTGCCTCCAGTTTTTGGAAACTCGGAGAAAGTATTTCTCAATAATATTTATTAGAGATATAATTACGAATCAAATAGATTGCTCTTTACTTCTCTCCCTTATAAAAATATAATGCTCCAACGAGGGATCTTCGAGTCCGTAGTACATTTTTTGAACCCTTTCATAGAGTAAACTATGGTCTTAATGAACCAATTACTAGGTGCCTAAGAGAAGCTAACTCTGTGGGTAATCATATAGATTTTTTTAGTAATATAAGCCGAGACACATTTAAAAGTCATGTTATTTATTTACTAAGCTATTTAAACTCCGGTGGTTAGGTTTTATTTGTAAGTACTTATTTAAGCAAGATTGTAAAGCACTGCATGTTGCTAAAAATTTATCTATAGTCTATAAGTTTATATATTATTATTATAATGTATATCTGATTGATGAAATAAATAAATAAATAAATATCTAGCTCGAGCCTCTTGGTGGATCAATTTGCTTTGAAATTTGTATGACATTGCTCAGAGGAGAAATTGGCTTTCTTTTTGTGCTATAGGTCAACTAGGCCGGGTACCTCCAATACAACAGTTTTGATATTTTAAAAACTTTCGCAAAAAGGCTCTAATGATTTAAATTAATCTACGTAGATACATGTAACAACAAACGCAATTTTAATAAAATTGCGTTTCAGGTTAGTGACAAAAAAATCACATAACAGAAATATAGTACATATTAATTTTTTTTATTTTCTTAAATTTAAGTTATTTCTTAATATTAAATTAACTATTACGAGTATAAACTTGACCATATTTACACCATAAGTAAAAAGAATACTTAAAATAAGACCTATAGCTTTTCAAACAGAGTTGAAAGAATCTTGATATTTTTGTAGCTTTAACTGTAATTTCTAGTTTAAGGTATTTTTTATTCACACAAATTAAAGCTTATGCCTAGAAAAATAAGTTTAAATAAACTGAATTAAGCGTTGGCTATTTTAAAATAGCAATTACTTAAAGACCCTTTAACTACATAGTTGCCACAATTTTTCTAAATAAATTTCCCTGACTTTACCTGACCAATTTGTTAAGTTTTCCCTGACCAAATTAAAAAAAAATTAAAACAGTAACTCGTTGAGAAAATATAACTTAATTTTTGTGACGTCATCATTATGCGCTTATCAAGTGCTAATTAAGTATCCAACAACAAAATTAAGTGCTCCAGTACTTTTCTTGTAAATAAATGCAGTAAGCGGAGAAATTACCGGAAAAAGGTTAAAACGTAAGGAGAAATAGTTTTAGGGTCTGTTTCACAATGCCTGAGTAAAGTTCTGATTAGTTACTTGACACATAAATACTGGAACAGGGTCATAAGTCCACAGGAGAAAAACAATTGTTTTTTGACGACTTGAATAGGTTATATATAAAAATATTTTTTTTTGGTTTATGGACTTATGACCCTGTGCCAGTATTTTTTTTTAGAAAAACAAGAAATTGTATGTTGGGTTGTTGACTCAATACCTACACATAACACATACATCCAAGTGGCCATCCTGCTTTGGATGTAGCATGAAATAATTTCAAGTTGGCCATGAATATAGGATTTTTTCCATTCCCCCGATATATTTTTCGTTTTTTATTTCAATACCAAAAATAACGGTGCCTGCTACATAAAATTATAAACGTTAAGAAAATCTTACTTTAGTCAAAAATTATATCACAGATTTAAAAAAAAAAAACCAATGGTATTATATACATTCCATTGAAAAAAAATTTGAGCAAGTACATGTGACCCAGTTTTGCACTTTATTTTATACACTTACCCCAGGCCCAATATCAATAAAAGTATAATAACAGCAAATCGGTTCTTAAGCTTGTTATTCTAATTAAAAAAATTGTCAAATTAATAAAAAAAAAACGTAAGTCCGTCGGTAAGTCAAAAACCGATGTTTAGTTTTCATTTAATCTTTGTTATGAAATAAACATTAGTCAAATTGTAAGCGTCTACAGTTTAAAGGAGACTCGTAGTATGAAATAAGGAAAACAGAAAGCAGGTAAGTAATGCTAAGCCTTGAAAATAGGGAGTGGTATTTTTGTTTTTGCAGAAAACAAAAACCGAAATGAACTTAGCTTTACCTACGTATAAAATGTTGGCCTTAAAGAAAACGGGTTGGAATGCTAAATCATCACACGTATACTTTAGACAAAGTGAATTGTATTTTGTGTTTAAGTGACCGTAGAAAACACGTTTACAGAATTCTGAACGAATTCTTTCAAACTTTCACCGATCGCTTCACGAAACTTTTCCTTAATTCGGCGTACATTTCCTTTGAAAATTCTTAATGAATTTCCGTCTGAATTTCTTTCAGTACTTATTCAGCAAGACAGCAATTGATATAGTTCTATGTGGAATTCTTAACGCCTTCCATAAATTCGGAACGAATTTTTTTTTCAAAATGTCAATGCATCTTAATCATAAATTGTGGAAATTCAAAAATCTATACGAATTTTGAATCGAATATCTAAACGAATACCGAAAAAGCTCTTAATGAACTTTATTTAATTTTTTTTTTATATTTATTTCACGATATTATTATATATGACCTTCTTAAGGAAGCACTTAGTTCAGAAGCTATTTATCATTGAAACCATTTGAAAAATGTTTCATTGCGATTTTATTTCCGCGCACGTTTTTCCACAAAAAATCCTAACGAATTTTCTTCAGCATTTCATCTCACATTCAGCCACGAAAGTTCAATATAGAATTCTTAACGAATTTTTTGTCTTTGAGCAAATTCGATGTTCTTCAGTTTTTGGTGAAGGAATTTTCTAAAATTAGTATCGTCAAAACTCTTAACGAGTATTATTAGATAGATTTTATTTTTATTTCCCGTTAATATTAAATTATAATGAAGTTCTTAACGAACGTCTTTGGAAAAACTTTTCCTTTCAATTATTTAATCCGCGCACGTTTCTTTAAACTAATTATCCTGTAGAATTCTTAACGAATTCTTTGTATTTCTTTGGACATATTTGATGTTCTTCGGTTTACGTTTGTAATTTTATAAAAATACAATGTGTATCGTCAAAACTCTTAACGAGTTTTATTTTTAGATTATTTCCGCCCACGTTCCTTTAAAATTCTTAACGAATTTTCTTCCAAATATTCCAGTTTTAACGAAACGAAAAAATGTTGGCGTTATTGAATTTTTGGTACATCTTATTACTTTGGTTGATTTCATTGTAAAAACTATTATTTTCCGCACGGTCCGCACGAATTTCTTTCAATATCTATAGACATTCGATGTTAAATTCTTAACGATTTTTTTTTAAATCTCTTAACGTGATTTTTCTCCATGTTCTTTGCGTTAATTTTCCTAAGTAAATCTAAGTACCTATGATAAAGATAGACATTTCACTGAGTTTCAAGCAAAATGTGATAATTTAAAATTCAATCATAATCAGTCAGTTTTTTTAGCAATACGTTCAATACTATAAAAACGAGGGCAAGACAAAATGGAAAAATCGTCTTCAATAAAAAGAAAAACGTATAAACTAAGTGAGAAAACAGATAGCTTTGAATTTAGGGAGCGTGGGAATCAAAGGCGCTGAGCACAGGGAGTATGTGAAAGCTTCACATACATACATAGTCCAGGGACTATGAGCACAGGGGGCGAATGTCCGCAACGCTTTAAAAACGGAGAACTTTAACAACAAAGATGGCCTAATCAGTTGAACGGGATTTTTTTGAATAATTGTGGGCTGGTAATGTCATACTTATACAGCATACACGTCATGTTGTTGTTGTCATCGTCTTTATCTTCTTCAGTGTTCTATTTTCTTCAACTTTTTTTTCATAAATAAAATAAAATAAATATTCAATTTAAATATTTAAAACAAATAAATAATTTAAATATTTTAATAGAGAAAAATTTCAAAAGTACTACTATTTATCTGATTAAAGAAATAAATTATATTTATTAGAGCCTAGAATAAGAATAATTTTTGTTTAAAATATTTATAAAAATGCTCGATGCCAAGTTTAATAAAAATCTACCGAGCCGTTTTCGAATTAGTTTCTCAGAAAAAAGAAAAATTGAAACTTTTTTTTTTAAATTAAAAAAAAATTAAAATTTTGTTAAATACAATTCTTTTAAAACTTTTTGAAACATTCTCCATAAAAAATTGGTCAAAACAAGTTGAACTTTTTTTTTTTCTTCAGAAAATCTAACATCAAAAAATTGTTTTATGGTCGGTACCATTTATAACCATTTTTCCGATATTTGTTTGTTAAATGCATAAAGGTTTTTTTGCCCTTTATCAAATTAAACTAAAAATATGAATTTCCAAAAAAAATCCTCCGTCTAGATGAAATTACAATATATGTATAGACTTTCCTTAATCTTCACGTTTGCCATGGGTATAGAAATATTTGGGCTTTTCCCACAAATATTATTCGATGTTTTTTTAAGACAAAAAATAACCGTACCTGCCATACAAAATTATAAACTTTAAGGAAATCTTACTTTAGTCAAAAATTGTTTAACAGATTTAAAAAAAAATCAATGTAATTAGTTATCTTTCATTGAATACAACTTTGAGCAAGTGTAACGTGTGACCCATTTTGCACTTTTTATTTTATAATATATTAACTTCTTATTAATAAAAGACATTGACTTAGCACTTAATCATCTATTTACTTTGTTATTCTTATTAATAAAGTTTTCAAACTGCAAACAATACAAAAAGTCTGTCTTAAAAGACGTCCGTCGGTATGTCATAAAGGAGTTTTCTTTTTCAATTTTAAGTATTTGTTATAAAATAAATGAACAATTTTTAAGAGTACATATATTTTTAAAGAAATTTGTAGTATCAAATAAAAAATCAGAACGCAGGTAAGCAATGCTAATGCCTTGAAAATAGGGAGTGGTCTTTTCAGAAAAAAAAAGCCGAAACAAACTTAGCTATACCTTAACAATTTTGGCCTTAAGGGAAACGGGAGGGAACAGTAAATTATCACATGTTTACTTGAAACAAAGTGACTTGTATTTTGCGTTTAAGTGAAAAACTATTAACATCAGCATGCACGTATCTAAAATTCTGAACGAATTTTTACAAACTTTTAGCTATAGTTTTTTGTCCGATCGCTTCACGAAAAATTTCCATAATTCCGACGTCCGCGCACGTTTCTTTTGAAAATTCTTAACGAATTTCTTTTTAAACGGCTTTCATTAATTATTTATTATTTAATTATTATTGTTCTATGTGGAATTCTTAACGCCTTCCATAAATTCTGAACGAATTTCTTCTTTTTTTTTAAAGTCAAAGTACATATTTACATAAATTGTGGAATTGGAAATCTAAACGACTATCAAAAATCTCTTAACGAACTTTATTTATTATTTTTATTTCACGTTATATCTTATATATCTTATATGGCATTCTGAACGAAAGCCCTTAGTTCCATAGCGAATTATATCGTTGAATCCCTCTAAAAAATGTTTCCTTTCGATATTATTTCCGCGCACGTTTTTCCATAAAAATTCTCTTCTTCGAATTTTCTTCAATATTTCTTCTAGCATTCAGCCACGATAGTTCTTTGTAGAATTCTTAACGAATTCTTTGTCTTTAAGCAAGTTCGATGTTCTTCAGTTTTTGGTGTAGGAATTTTCTAAAATAAATATCGTTAAAACTCTTAACGAGCTTTCAATTATTTTTTACGCGCGGGTTTCTTAAAAATTCTTAACGAATTTCGTTCAACATAATCATAAAGCATTCAGCCACGATGGTTCTTTGAAAAATTCTTAACGAATTCTTTGTAATTCTTTGGACATAATTGATGTTTTTTCGGGTTTTTGTTGTAATTTCATCAAAACTCTGAACGAGTTTTATTTTGAGAAGATGACTTCCACGTACGTTCCTTTAAAAATTCTTAACGAATTTTCTTCCAAGTATAGCTGTTTTTACGAAATTCTTAACGAATTTCTTTTAAAATCTGATCAAGTTTGGTGTTCGCTGAATTTATTTTCTTTTAAAATTCTTAACGAAATTTTTGTAGAATTCTTAACGAATTCTTTGTAGTTCTTCGGACATATATTATTTGATGTTTTGGTTTATCTTATTACTTTCGTTGTTTTAACTTTAAAAATTATTATTTTCGCGCACGGTCCTTAAAAATACTTAACGAATTTCTTTAAATATCTTTCATAACGAGTTATTAAAAATCTCTTAACGAGATTATTCTCCATGTTCTTGGCTTTAATCTTCCTAAGTAAATCTATGAGTCTGATAAAGATTGATATTTCACAGAGTTTCAAAATGTGATAATTTAAAATTCAAATCATAATCAGTCAGTTTTTTCAGCAATACGTTCAATACTATAAAAACGAGGGCAAGACAAAATGGAAAAATCGTCTTCAATAAAAAGAAAAACGTATCAACTAAGGTGAGAAAACAGATAGCTTTGAATTTAGGGAGCGTGGGAATCAAAGGCGCTGAGCACAGGGAGTATGTGAATGCTTCTTAAGAAGGTCCAGGGACTATGAGCACAGGGGGCGAATGTCCGCAACGCTTTAAAAACAGGGAACTTTAAAACAAAGGCCTTATCAGTTGAACGGAATTTTTGATTTTGAAAAGTCATGGTGTGGTCATTTACGTATGTACACTGTCCATACACGTCATGTTATTGTTGTCATTGTTTTAATTTTGTTCATTGTGATTTTTTTTTCTTATGATTTAATAAAATAAGTAACTATAAATAGATCACACGAACTTGCTCTTGTGGTTCAAAACTAAAACTTTAAAAAATGTTTTTTTTTTTTTGGATATTCTTCTTTATAAAAAATAAATATTTATGTGATATTTTTTTAATTAGATACTTTTAAGTACCTCATTACAAAATAATGAGAAATCAATCTAGCAATAAATGAAAGGATAACCAAAAAACGCAATTTATTTTAAAATCCATTTTTTGGAAAAAGTTGAAATCCAATGTCATTTAAATTTTTGCATTTATGTGAGTAATTTAGTAGGTACCTAGATATTTTTGAGTCGTTTCTGAGAAAATTTATAAAACCGAAATTTGTTGTATGGCAGCTACTCGTTTCAAGCCTAAGCAAACATTCTTAAGTGTAAAATGTTTACGTTGGACCAATAGCTTTTGTTCTTCTCTTATTACAAACCATTTTGAAAATGACAGCTTTTTCATTTCTTTCTCAAAATCTATTAAACTACTAAAAATATATCAATTACCTTTCTTACTTATTATATGGAAATAAAAAGAACTAAAGCAAAAACTTGGATTTTTGAGTAAAAACTATGTTTTTTGTGAATAAAAATAAGTTTAAAGTAGCTGGTTACAGATGTCTTCTAGTAATAGCTATTTTAAAATAACCAACACTAAATTAATTTAGTTTTAACTTGTTTCTCCAGTCTAAGCTTCAATTTATTTAAATAAAAATTGCTAAAACTAGAATATTTTAGTAAAAGCTACAAAAATATCAAGATTCTTCCAACCCTGTCTAGAAAGCTTTGACTTATTTTTCCTATTTTTAGTCTTGGTGTGAATGTGGTCAAGTTTGTACGCTTTAAATTTAACCCAAAAATTAAGACAATTTTCTTTTAAAAAAATGTACCTACACTTTATTTCCGTTTTATGATTTTCTTGTCGAATTATCTAACCTGAAACGCTATTTTATTAAAATTTTGTGAGTTATTACAAATAACAAAGATGAAGAAAATTAGAAAATTACTTCTGTTTAGTTAGAGCGATTGAATGTAATTCTATTAATAACTTCAAATGACGTCAAGTTAGTTATTACATGTACCTACGAGGATTTAATTATCAATACTATTATATATTGCAGCTATAACCCGGTTTGGTTGAACTAAAACACACAAAAAATCTCCTCTAGAGATCGTCATACAAATTTTAAGCAAGTTGGTCCACCCGTTTAGGCATGAGCTGCATATACAGTGGACGTACAGAATTTGCACAAATTTTCAAAACTTGCTGTCAAAATCCAGCCCTAAACCCAAAAAAACTCAGTTTTGAGAAACTTATTTAATGAAAAAGTTACCAAACAGGCATATTACTTGTCCTGTAGAACAGATTAAAAGTTTTGGCAAACAAAAATCCTAAACCCCTTGCTTTACGATTCAGTCCATTTAAAAACAGTTCTAGCTAGAGTCAAAACATGTGAATAAATAGACGAAACCTTAAAATTCGAAGCTTATGCTAGAATTTTCTAGCTCAAGGTGTTTAGCGTAATCTTTTTTTTATTCAAATAAAACAAAGCTTAAGCCCTTTATAGCTAAAGCTAGTAGTAAACGCTATATGACTAGTTAGCTGTAACTTCGTCCAAAAAAATCCTTTACTTTTATTTAATTTAAATTTTTATTAGTGCTATTTAAACAATTTAAGTGTGAACAATCGAGATAGGACAAAATGAGTTATTTATCTCGTTTGAGAGTGCTTTTGGATTTAATCATGTCTGGTATATTATGAACGAAGGTGTATTTGAATGAATTTTCTAGGAGAGACTATGTACACCTTAAAATCCTTTTAGCAAAGAGAATAATAAGTCAAGAGGAAGAGTGGTTTTCACGCCTAGAGAATGTTAACCTAAAACCTATTTATCCTGTATGATCTAAGACCCTAGTCAACTTTTCCTTATTTAATGAGATTTTTACAGCTTTAAGAATGCCAGTTATAGTTTTCATTTAAATTCTTCATTTAAAATTTTAATTCTAATTTTTGAAGCAATTATAAAGCAAAATTAGTAATTATATTGATGTCAATATGAAGCTGATGACTTAATTATTAATTCTTGTCAAAAAAAAAAATTCCGTTTTGACCCAACTTTCCACATAAAATATTTTTTTAATATTTCAATGATCAATGTTAAGGTAGTTCAGTCATTAAAATACTAAAAGTTATTTTATGGGTAAGCTTGGGCCAAAACATAAATTTGTTTTATTAACAATTAAGTCATTAGCCTACTAATTGCATTAAAATAATCACTGATATCGCTATTTGAAAAACTTAAAACTTTAAATTAAAATTTCCAGTGATGGTTTTCAATGATAGCTTTACCGCCTATATGTGTCTTAAGAAACTTACACAATAATAAAGTAAAAAATTCTGGCAAACTTTTAAGTTTAATAAGAAAAAATAAGGATCCAGCAAGCCGATCAATGGGGAACCAGACAAAAATAAGAATGAAAGGCAACATGAAATTATACTAATTGAGCCACTAATTGAAAAGCAGCATGAACCTACTAATTGGGCTTCTAATTTAAACAAATCAAAAAGATTAAAAAAAACTGAAGTAAATAAAAATGAGACATATGTATATATTCAAATTGTCAAATATCCGTTTTAAATTGATCAATTTTGAAATTTGGTATAAAAACTCAATTATTAAAAAAAAAGAGACTGGTAACTTTCCATTGGTGCCCTTTGAAACTGTGCACCCGTTTTTATTTT
This sequence comes from Epistrophe grossulariae, assembly GCA_929447395.1. Lineage (NCBI taxonomy): Eukaryota > Metazoa > Arthropoda > Insecta > Diptera > Syrphidae > Epistrophe > Epistrophe grossulariae. Next base: position 12,532,383 of record OV839567.1, on the reverse strand, counting down.
GTTGTAAGGACCTTATTTATTTATTAAAGAAATTTGATGTGGCCTCATAACACAAAAATAGGTTTTTAAGGCCATAAGGACCTTATAAGGTCTTCAATATGCGATTAAGTGAAAATTAAAGTAGGGACATATTTTATTTTTTAACTTTTTCAGTGTATTTTTGGCCAATTTTATTGCTTAAAAAAGGTCAATGTTGAATGTTGCAGTTACAAACTTTATCAGTTATTGACTTTACTGTATATAGAATAAAATTAGTCCAAAGTCAATATTATCATTGTTTGTTCTCAAGATCGTATTCGAGTCGAAAATGTTTTTCAACAATTTTTAACATTTTTTTTTTTATTTAAAAAAAACTATCAGTTGATTTTTTTTCAGATTCTTATCAATAATACATTACATTATGTGTAGAAAAAAATTAAGACGCTTTTTTTTCTTATGCTCGAGATATACGAGACGAATGACACGGTTTTTCAATTTTTTTCAATTCGCTGTACTAAGAAATCCGCTAATTGAATTTTTTGTTTGAAAACCCCCTCTGCACTTCATGACTTTATTATCTGATAAATAAAATTTATTTGAAGTTGATATCTTTATTCGCTCACGAAATACGATGAACGAAAAAAAGTATCACGAACGTAAAAACGAACTAACGTACGTACACACACACATATAGACATCTCTCTAAAAACGATGTCGAAATTTTCGATTTGACAAATTGAACCAATTTCAATAACTTCCAAAGGGAAGTTAAATATCACCATGAACCTACTAATTGTGCTTATAATTAAAACCAAAGAGATAAAAAAACCAAAGTTAAAAGTTCAAAACCCAGCGTGAAAAATATTTGTTATAAAAATTATACATCACGGTGCAGTGCAATAAGACCCGCGGAAATAAAGCCCGTGGGTCGTATTTCCCAAAAAAAAGGGAAATAACACCCGCGGGGTGTTAATACCGGCGGGAGTTTTTGCCTTTCCGAATTTCCAACTTTCCTTTAAAATATTTTTCAATTAATGATTTCAAATCAAAACGATTTTGAACCTTGTTCATAGTTTTCCTGGATATCATTACCTTGGATGGCCCGCTTCGGCTTCGCGGGTTCCAAGGATTTTAACCCCCTTTTCGGGGGCCGCAACTCCCTTGCTCCGTTTAGGGTATGTTCAGTCGTCAGGTAGACGCATATGACAACAGTTTTCTTGGACAACAGTAAATTGTACTTTTTTACTTTGAATTGAAACACATGAGATAAAAGAATTAAACCCACATCTCTTGTTTCCATTTCAAAATTCCCTGTATTTTGGGAAATAAGACCCGTGGGCTTTATTTCCGCGGGTCTTATTACACTGCACCACACATCACTATTAAAATTCACAAATTACCACCAATTGATACAAGATTGACACAATAATTTAAAAAACATTTATTATAATTCGATGACGATCACCATTATTTTCAATGATAAAACTTTTTTCATTTTTTTTTTTTGAAAATTTCGAATTTCAATATTTATCAATTTAGAACCGTATTCAGCCTTATTGTGAGCTTCACCCGAAAAATTTTTTGTTCCCCCGGAATTTTAAAAGCTATTGTGAGTTTCACCCGAACGAAATTTCGTTCGCCTACTAAAAATAAGTGAACATTTAAGCTGTCAATAAATTTACATTCCGCCCGAAATTAATGTTCACAATAAGGGGAATTTTTTTAACACAAAATTTCGGATGAAACTCTCAATAGGCGAAAATTGAAATATCAAATTTTCCGGGTGGAAAATACAATAAGGCTGTATATAGAAGCTTCGCGCTTCTTAATGTAGACTTTGGAATGCTAAGTTAATATAGAAAAACCGACCGAAATGATATTTCTATTTAGTATAAGATGAAGTTTAAAAATCATTCAAAATCATCCCGTTGTTTTCGGAAAAAAAAACAAACAAAATAAAATGGAAAAAAACTTAAGTTCTGTAATGGTTATTCAAAGACATCAAAAAATTTAAAGAATATTCATCTTGATCTTGAGAAACGTTCTGTACTGCATCAAATAACATTTATTTACTTTTTTTAAATTTAATATGTAAACACTTTTGAGTCTAAAAACATAACAAAAATAAAACTTAAACAAAAATTAACTTTTAAAATTTAAATTGAATATGTTAAAGCTTCTAGTTTTGATCCAATCTAAATTCAAATTTTAAAGCATTTTCTATTCTTTTCATTCTGGGTGGTTCAGATTTAAAAAGATTTTTGAATATAAAATCGAAAAATGCCATAACAATAAAAAATTCCTAAATTTTACTAAACTCGTCGGAAGTTAAGGTTTTTTTTAATACCCAAGATTGAATTTTTCCCCCTATTACGAACAAATTTCTTTTGTCTTTAATAACTTTTTACTAAAACAAAACAAAATCAATTTATAAAGCATTGCATAAAAACCTACAATATTCCATTGAGTTAATGTCCCAATTCTTTTCTAGAAAATTTACCAACGGCAAATGAAAATGTGTAGAATATAATTATAAAAATCACTCACCAATTTGTTGTTATATTAAAATATAATTTTAACCTTGACACACCTGAAATTAAATAAAAAGTAAAGTTTCACATCTGTTTTCTTTTTAATAATTATTATCAAAGAAAAAGGAATTAATATTTTTAATAAGAGATAAGATAGAATTTAGTCAGAAATTTAACCACCTTACCCCTTCACAAACCAACATTTCATTTTTTTGTTTACTTTTCCCGCCAAAAAATATGCTGAAATCCTATTTCTAATGATTTTTCACACTACTCTGCCGAAGCCGACCGTACCGACACTCCCCTTAAATTAAAAATTACACACAAAAAATATTTTAGAAAAAACAAACATTCTAAGCTATGGATTTTATTAATTTCTTTATTAAACACACCGACTTTATCGCTTTTATAATATATTTATCAAACTTAACATACAAAATTAATATTTTAAATAATATTTTACTCCGAAATTGATCGCGGACCAAACTAATAAAAGAATGCAATGCACTGAACTAAACTGGCTTATCTTTCTAAAATACAGTTCAGTGTATAAGCTTCTCTTTTTAAAGTCAAAATTCTCTGAGAATGCTTTCTTGAAATGTTATAGCGAATGAGAAAAGAAGATAAGAGATAGCGAGACTCGAGAGATGGTTGATGGGAGAATTGGAGAAGTATGTATGTAAAAAAATGTCATGCCAGTGTACTGTGGATGATGTGGAGTGGATGCTGTGGATGGTGGGTGGTAGAAGTGGTGAAATTGTAAAGATTATGGAGTTGTGGATTTTAAATAGATTTGTGGTTTTTATGAAGGGGTTAATTTGGATTGAAGGCATTGAAAATGGGGTAGGTTTAGTGTTTATACGTACAGATATACCGTATATCAATAGTTGATTAAATTTGGTCCCATTAATTTCCACCTAGGTACCTATACACACTTATTACCTTACTTAATTGGTAATTTTTATTTGGTTGTATAAGAAACAAAGCAAGCTTAAATCATTTTTCTCTGTTTTTGCTCTTTTGCGAGTTTCAAAATAATTTTAATTTATTTTAATTGTGCTTATGTTAATGCATTATTTAAGAATTAATATTTTGGATTAAAGATAATAGGAAATTAAAAACAAATAAAAAGTAGACTTACACATAAGAAAAATTTGATTACTCACCCCCTTAATTCAACATTTGGATCTTTTTAACATTTTCCTCAAATATTTTGCTCATAATTCTATACTTGGATTTTTACATTTCTCTACCGTCCCCGACCATACCGACCGTCTTATAAATTAAACCGGTGATAATTAATTTTTAAACAAAAATTTAATTTAGAAAAAAAAAAAACACATTCTAATTTGTCGAAATCATTGATTTTCTTTTAGGAACACAAAAACTATCACTTGGTTAACATTTTTCTTTTTTCTTTTAAAGTCGCTCATTAGAAATTAATATTTTTTTTTACGAACCGATCGCGACGCAAATCAATAAAAGAACGCCCTTTATGAACTGAAGTGATTTAATCTCTTGACAGAACAATCCTAACCTAATCCACCTGCTGCGCATGACAGTGCTGTTTATAATTTTTATTTTGTTTCTCTTCATCATGGAGATCAAAAATATTAGAATATATGGAGGGGAGACTGGAGATGAAAGAATTAAGGGAGATGATGGTGTGTATATGTGTTCCGTGTGAACTGTGTATGAATGGTATCGATGGGATGGTGGAAATGTAAACAAGACGTATTTGAAGAATATATTGCGGATTTTGTAAAAGTTTTTTGTTTTGTTTTTGGATTTAAGGTTCCCCCACACCAACGCGAATTTTCGGTGGCGACGACGAAAACAATAATAACAACGTGTTGTTTTCATTGACAACCACGTGTTGTGTTCTTATTGTTGTTTTCGTCGTCGCCACCGAAAATTCGTGTTGGTGTGGGGAAACCTTTAAGGTTATTGAAAAACTATGAATAAAATTTACTCCTAAAATGTTACACGAAATAAACAATTAAATGAATAGAGGGGTTTACACAAGCCAGAATACTCGACAGCATGGCTCGATGGAATCGGAACAAGTTTTCTAAATACATATTTTAAAAACGACAATTAATCCAATTATTACAATCTTAAAATTTTTAAATGTCAATGCTAACTTGACGAACATTGTTTTCAATTGGCACATGTAGTACAAAAGTGACACAACTCAAAAAACGTAATATGTATTTGAGTTAGAACCAATAACAGTTCGGTAAACTTCCACCCATCATTTGTATCCAATTCACATTAACCTAGGTTCAATATTTTTCCTCAAGATGACACTAAAGTCGTTTTTGTGCTTTCAAATTAGGTCGAAATTTCTTGAAAAAAATTACACATTTTAAGTTGCAACTTGATTTTTCAAGCGAACAGGTAGGTCAAGATCAGTTAAAAAGTGTCTTATTTTTAGTTTTGTCACTTTAGACACAAATATAATCAAATGTAAGCTAAGCTCTAAAACAGTTTTTTGGCTTTTCTGAAAAACTATGATTTTTGACTTGTGTCACTTTTGTACTACATGTGCGATTATTGATGATAGCTGAAAACAATAAAATGAGCAATTTAAGAAAAAAAAAATTGACCAAAACCTAAAATCCCTTTTATTTACTATTAGGTTCGAAAAATCCCTTTTTCTCTTCAAACTTATTTTAGACGTGAAATTCCCACAAAAAGGGATAAATCCCACGATCTGGCATCACTGCTCGGAATAATAAATCGAAAATTTTCGGGGCCAAGTAGTAGGTATGTAGGTACTCCAAAAGAAAATGCCTTATTACATTTTTTCAAGTAAAAGATATCTGGTGATATTCGAAGTAAATTTAAAATGAGGTTTTAAAATTTTTGTTTTGTAGTTGTTTTTTTTTTTTTTTTTAATATTTATAAATTTCTCTGCTATCATTTCGATAAATATGTATAGACTTACGTGCACCAATTAAACGTGGAAATGTACTTAAATAAATTATCCTTTCCCATTTTGGAAAGCTCTGTAGTCATATAAACGCTCCGTGTATAAATTTTGAAATTATGTTTGCTGTTTAAATTTTGAATTCATTCAACCCCAAGGAACTTTTATGCATTGTTACACTTTTGACACATAAATATATAATATGAGGTTATTTTTTTGTTGTCATATTACATACAGTGCTGCCAAAAACATTCCGGACTTTTTCCCATAATAATGATTTTCTTAATACCATGTAGAAAACTAAACAACTTTCCATAAGATTTTTAATAATTTGTAAAGAGTATGAGACAAGTTAATAATAACCTTAAACATTTAATGCTACGATGACAAGAACAATACAAAAAAATTATTTTATAAAGTTACTCAGTAACATGCCTGTGCAAAACTAACCGGATTTCAAGAAGATTGCGAGTCCCGATGTTAAAGTCACGGTTTTTTCGAGTCTTTTGACTCAAGCCGTAGATTGAAACGTTTTTACAAGTTGAGAGCTGTGTAAGTTGAAATTATATAGTGCATACAATGGCTAAAACACGTTATAGCAACGCGATTCGATACGAAATAATAGAAAAGTTCCAAGCCGATATAAAACAAAAAGTAATCCCTGAAATCTTAAAAATTCCAACGTCAACGGTTTGCCACATCATTAAAAAATTTAAAAGTGGAAAATCAGTAGAAGCAGATCATTTTGGTGGACACCCTCGCAAAACAACAATTAAAACTGATAAGCGTATAAAGAATTTCGTGCTTAAAGACCCTTTTGCGACTTCAAAGACAATTTGTGATGAACTTAATCTACCCATAGGGCCAAGTACGGTCAGGAAGCGTTTAAGAGATTTCGGTCTTTTTGCATTTCGACCAGCTAAAAAACCTCTTCTTACTGCTAAACATCGTAAAAAAAGGTAATCCGTTAAAGGTATTTGGGAAAGACTTAGAATTCCTAATCAAAACATTTAACCCAAGGTTGAATTTGCAAAAAATCATCTTAACCGGTCTTTAAGCAAATTGAGGAGTTTGCTTTTCAGTGATGAAAGCAAATTCAACTTTTTATACCCCGATGGTGCAAGGACAGTGAGGCGCTCAAAAGGTACGCGATTAAAGCCTGCAAATGTACTCCCTACAGTTAAGCACGGTGGAGCCTCGGTGATGGTTTGGGGCTGTTTTTCAGGAGCAGGCTGCGGTTCTATACACCAAATCACAGGAATTATGGACCGTTTCCAATATATAGGGACAGTAATTTGAGTCAGTAATGCTTCCATACGCAGAGGAAGAAATGCCTCTGCGTTGGGTTTTTCAGCAGGATAATGACCCCAAACATTCTTCAAAGCTGCTAAAAGAATGGTTTGCAACTAAAAATATTCGTGTCTTAGAATGGCCATCTCAATCACCCGATTTAAACCCAATAGAAAACTTGTGGGCCATTTTAAAAAGGCGGGAAAAAAAAGCACACATCAACAACTTCTCTTTTTGCAGCTTTGAAAAATGAATGGGAGAATATTCCTGCTTCTGTTTTCGAGAATTTAATCCAGTCAATGCCTCGTCGATGCCGATCTGTGATAAAAAACAAGGGTTACTGGACAAAATATTAAATAAATAATAAAAGTTAATTGCAAAAAAAATAAAATCCGGTTAGTTTGTCACATTAAAATTTTTTTGAATTAACTTTAATTTTTTGAATTTTTTTTTTGTTTTGATGGATAAAGTTCCATGGTTTTCGTTTCAAATAATAAAATGGGAAAAATTGCAAACATTTGATTTTTTCATTTTTATATCACAAACCAACAATCAATGCAGGTTTACCAAAAAAATCCGGAATGTTTTCACACCACTGTACATATATATAAAAACTTATCAACACTCATATTTCAAGTGGAAAAAGTTAGCCATGATGCTAAAGGATAAGGTTTACACACTGACTTTTGCACTATGATGGTTGCATGGTTTTATTTTTATTTTATAAACATATACACAACAACGAGCTGCCCTACTGAATAAACAAAATTTGAATCCATTTAACTTAAATAAACTTCACACTTTAAAAACGTTCCCATATACATATATACTTTTTTTTTACTCTCCTGATTGATGGTAATGAAGACGAACATAAAACTTTCAAAACTAATTGCTAATAAAAATTCGTTTCCCCAAAAGTTAGTCCCTTATAACGTTTTGGATATTTGTCGTGGTATATACATATATGTACTTATAGTTGTGACGACGACGATGGTGACGTTATAGCGTTGGAATCGTCAACATCGTCATCATCATCATCATCATCATCATCATCATCGTCGTTGTCGTCAACGTCTCGTCTCGTCGTGAGTTCACTTAGTTAACCAATAAACAAAGTCAAATCTCTACAAAGTTGATAGTCAACATTTCACCACACTATGGTATATATGTGCCTCAGCATCGCATCGCCTGCCTCACCGAATTGAGTGGAATACATTAGTGCGGAACATCAAACTAAGTTTTCCTGCTCGAGTGTGAGCTGCAATCTGCAAACTCTATGTTGCATATAGGTATAGCCTGCCCATCAGCATCAGTAGCATTGCCACTAAAAGCCAAAAACGCCCGCAACAACATCACAAGTATAAGAGCTTTCCAAAAAAAAAAAAAAAAAAAAAAAACAACACAGCCACCTCCAATTGAATAAAATTTTAACAAACACATACCTATACACACACAAAACCTGCACGTGAACACACTTAAGCCCGCAGGCAAGTTAACATCAAGCAAGGAGCTATAAGGTTATACATAAAAGCCCCTGACATCGTCAACGCAAACGATGTTTTCTGCCACACCACCCCACCAATTTGGACATAGTCCTTGCATCGACAGTGGCGGTGGCGGCAGCAGCGGCCAACTATACATATATGGTAAAAGACCGATCGTCCTTTGGAATCCTTTACTGCGGTCTCTCTATATTCACAAAATCTAAAGTCTTTGTAGACGAAACGCTTATTTTACTCTTTATTGAATCACAAAGGACTCCCGCATCCCAGCTGCAGCCAGAGTTGGCTGTGTGGTTCACCACATATTTCTCATACGTATACCTAACGGTATTGTGATAACCGTCAATAGAAGTGTAATGCCCAGAGGGATTGTATTGTATACTACCCTATTATTCGTTTGGAAAAATCAAAATGTCATTTAAGCCTTGTATACCTTTAATTTTGGAAGTTCTCCAATTCTATTTTGGCAAAATTTGTATTTTAAAATATGACGAAAAAAAATGTCAAATAGTTTTGGGAACTTAGTTTGTCAAATGGCTTTATTTCTTTTGATCTTCTTTAAATCTTAGAATGTGCTTAAAGTTTTCATAATTAGCACCTAATTCTTGCATCATGCGAATTCTGAATTTAAAGTTGTGATGGTCCCAGCTCGACTTACCTTAAAGAATTATCATTTTTAGATTTCTTTTCGATCTGAGAGTTTTTTTTTATAATTTCATATCCGGCCAACGTAAGCATACCCTATATACATATACTTAAAGATCCCTTTTCCTATAATGCTCTCGACGCTGCTGCTGCACACAAAGATAAATTATTTGTGATATTGACATAATGGCCTTCCGACTATGAAAAACCATTCTATGCATTTTGTTCTGTTCGTCGCGTCTTCGTTGTCATCATCATCATCGTATTCGTAGATTGTACAGCATTGTTATTGGTGCAAGGCCATTTACATTTACGATAAAGAATAAGGTTGAGTATACATCATGCCCTCTGTAATGCTCTATATATACAGTAAAACCAGCTTAAGAGAAACCCGCTTAAGAGAAAAACCCGCTTATCTGAAACACTTTTTTCATCCTCGAGTATTTGTCAACCAATTACCTTTATAACTCTCCGCTTAAGCGAAACTCGCTTAAGTGAAAAACCCGGATACCTGAAACATATTTTCAGTTAGATTTAATATTTTTCATTGAAAAAAACTCTCTTAAGTGAAAAAAAATTTAATAGAACAGAACAAAAAATTTGCTGAACGCTTTTATTTCTTTTTTATTTTTCACCTCCACCAAATTTTTATCACGAAAATGACATTTGAATTTCCGATATGTCAGAACCCTTTTTGGAATTTTAAAATCCGCTTAAGTGCAATTTTTTTTTCACTTATCCGGACTCCGCTTAAGTGAAATATTTGTTCACTTATGCGGGGTTCGTTTAAGTGAAATACCCGCTTAAGTTAAAGAAAGGCTGTGACATTTTGCAGTTTTTCTTAAGCGGGTTTTACTGTATTTATAATTTCAAGTTTATCAAAAAAGCTTACAACAACACTCTTATAGGTTATAGGTGTATATATGGAGACCTTCTAAATATAATATGTCCTTATTTCAATGGTTTTCTCATTTTCATAACTGTTGATGTGAATGTTAGCAGACATTTAATTGTGGTATGTCTGTGGGTGGGTGGGGTGCTTGTATATATTTGATATTGGCCGACTTTCTCATCACTTTTTTTTTATATATACACTTCTTTGTCACTTTAGGTTCTACTATTGTGGGTGGAATATTCTTTTGGCCTTAGGAATATTGTTATTAAATTTTCCTACTAATAACATCTGTGGGTATATACATATGTAACTATAAAGGAAAATGCAAGTCAAGTGGCCAAGAAGAGTCAAAAACGATTATTGATAAAAAAGAGAATAAGATATAGTATGTTAGGTTTTAGGTTATAGATTTTTGGGTGGTACTGTATTCGTATAAGAGCTATTGAATTTTAAAAGCCCACAGATAGAGGGCAGAATATAAATTAATTAAATGGAAAAATTTTTGATGTAAGATGTTTTTTTTTTTCAAAATTGTTAAAATATTGAAATACTATGATAAAGGGTGTTTTAACATTAGAAATGTTTAAGCGGAGGCATACCTGCTAACAATGTGAAAAAATCAACAGAATTTCAAAAAAGTGTAACGCCGAGTAGAGAAAGAGGGCGAAACGTCAGGGGAATAGACAAAATTATTGCGTTCTTGCTAAGTTCTTACTGGTCTGAGGAAACAGAATACGAAGAAGATGATAAAACGGACACAAAAAAAAGGAGAAGTGTTCGTAGGCAGGGATGGCCACTACATTTTTCACATTTGCTACGTAGTTTATGCAGTTAAACGTAGTTAAATGTAGTTAAAGTCCTTCCACACTATCCCACTGAGTATTAATACAAAGCAGAAAAGAATTCCATGCTACTGCCAAATTTGTGAGAGAGAAATTTCTTTTCATTTTTTGACCACACACAACAATTTAATTTAACCTCAATAAAAATGTGATGAAATGTGTGACAGAATTAGAACCATTTCTAAAAATTCTCATGTATTAACACATGTCAAATCGTGTAGGCTGTTAATATCATATTTTGTTTCCACACTATTATACATGATTTGTTTCACACTTTTTTGACATGTATTAATACTCAGTGGGATAGTGTGGAAGGGCTTTTAATGAAACAAATTGTAGCAAACTTAGTTTTAAATATCAAATGATATGTCAGTTGTAACTTTGAAGCTTCTTGAATTTTGAGTTAAAATGTTCAAATTTTTATTGAAATTATTTTATTATTTCTCTAAATTTACTTTGTATGTATGTATATGAAAACGTAACAATTTGTAGAAAATAAGACGTGTAGTTTATTAAATTAACTACGCGTAGTTAATGATGTAGAAAATGTAGAGTAGTTAATTCGGCCAACCCTGTTCGTAGGATTTCCAGATTTGTATGTGAAGAAGAGCAAATTTAAAAAAGAATTTATTCAAAGTTTTAAAATACATAAATGCTTTTTCATTTCTAATGTACCTCAACTATGCTGGAATGGCAAATCGGGTAAATTTTTTTTAAGACGTGTGGTTTTCAACAAGAAATAAAACGCATATAATTTAATGTTATGGCCAAGAATTTAACTTTATTATAAAGATAAGGGTTTGCAATTGTGTTTTAAAAATGATTTCGGACAAGTGGCCGCCGCTGCTGGCTTGAATAAATTCCAGCCGTGAGGCTCAAGAGGCCCCAGCTCCAATTGTTGCGCGCGATGGCGGATGGACTCATTCGGGTCTTCTTCGATACTCTGTTCCAAAGCAGCGATAGCATCTTCGGTGCGCACTGTACGGCGTCTCTAAAGATGCGCATTATCCACTCGAGTAAATGTGGTGCGAAAACGATCCATGGTTGCTCGAATTACTCTGCTGGGCGATTATGTCAACCGAATATTGGACACAGCGGAACCGAACCATTATTTTGGTGATAAATTTGCACGATTTGCAAACGTTCTTCAGGAGTAAAGGGCCAGTTTGTTCACAGCTGATCTTCTTTAATCAAGGATTATTGCAACTGGTAAATCATCGCATGTGCAAGGTAATCAAATTTTGTTCAAAGGAATCGATAATTTAAGTTGTTAATCATGGAAATCGCTAATCAGCCGCTTTTGGTTGATTAGCGCCATTTAGTTAGAGACAATGAAAGTCATCGTTCAAACTTAACCCATTGTGTTAACAAACTGGCCCTAAGTCTTTTCATTATGAAATGGCAAACCAAAATGAGCATAAATCAAGTAACAGCTGTCAAAAAGACCAACTCTGAAAAAAATATTGCCAGATTGAAAACCACACGTCTAAAAAAAACACCCTTTATCATATAGAAACAATTTTAAAGAAAACATTTTTCAAGAATGATTTTATTAAAAGAATAGAAATGGAAGGCATGGCCATGAGAAACCGTGTTCGGCCCGAGTGGGAAGTGGAAAAAAATACAAAACATGATTAAGGTATATTAAAAATAATTTTATCTCCCAGAAAATTTTATTAATTTAGCAATTTACGATAGGTTCGGTTGTATATGGGGGGGGTTTCGAAAACATTTTAAAGAATCATGTTTTTTTTTTCAACAATTTTAACGATGCCAGCATCGCACAGTGTTTTGGTTTGAAATCTATTAGAAAATATTTAACGGATTTTAATAAAATTTGGCACACTTTTTTTTATTAGTCTTATACATAAGGGTGATTCAAAAAAAAAAAACATCTTTCTCGAAATTCAACCGGGACCGGACGAAATTATGAAGCTTAGATTGAAACCAAAATATTAAGACCAAAAAATTCAAAATCGAACACCATTTAGAGGTCACTACCAGCGTTTTTTCAATAATTTTGCTTGAAAATCGGAATTTTTCTCAAATGTTAAAAGTTGCATAACTTTTCGAGTTTTGGAGCTAAAAGCATGAAATTTTTAGGGATTATTCGTAATTTTATGTAATTTCTGAATATTCATGTTACATAGAAAATAAATGTTTCAAATATTTTTTGATCAAAGGTGAGTTGTGATAAGTTGTTGTATACCTATTAAGAAACTGCAAAACTAGAACAAGTTTTTAAAAGAAAAACATTTTATTGAGTAGTATGATATTTATACAGGGTGCTGTTTGAAACGTTTCAAGTACAAATTAATTTTGACCACCATTTAGGGCTATCGATTTATTTATAGCCATATGGCATGAAGATCATTAAAAATATTTCTTTCTAAAATTTTAGTCTAACTATAAAGCAGTGTTAGTAAAAAAGAAGGTACAAAATAAATTTTGGACAGGGTGACTCAAAAATTTAATCAAAGTAGAGGTTTTTCTAAATTCAAAAAAAATGTGTTAACTCAAAAAAGTTAGGATTTTGTATTAAAATATAATAGCTTATGAAATTCTTAAGAAAATAATTTAAACAAAAATTTTAACGCTTCTGTACAATACGATATGAGGTTTTCTAAATCAGGGTTATATTATTTTTTTTTTTTTTATATTTTTTAAACAAGTTTAAGCAAGAAATGAACCTGGGCCAGGTTTTTGGTTGTTGAAATGCCTTTTCGGTTTAACTAGACTTAATTTAAAGTCAACACCAAATCCCAAATCCCTTAGGTTTTTTTTGTAAACGTTTTCTTTTTATTTAAAAACAAAAACAAATTATTAAAAAAAGTATTACAAAAATTTCTTTCTAACTAAATATTCAGAAATTACATAAAATTACGAACAATCCCTGAAAATTTCGTGCTTTTAGCACCAAAACTTGAAAATTGTGCAGCTTTTAACGTTTGAGAAAAATTCTTATTTTCAAAGATTTTCAAGCAAAGTTATTGAAAAAAAAAATGGTAAAATTATTGAAACTGCTGGTAGCGACCTCTAAATAGTGTTCAATTTTGAATTTTTTGGTTTCAATCTTAGGTTGATAATTTTGCCGGGTCCAGGTTGAATTTCGAGAAAGGTGTTTTTTTGAATCACCCTATTATACATATTTGGTCAAAATTGGGAAAAACATTTTTTTTTAAGTTGATACGACTTTTTCGTTTCAAAAATCATAGCTTATGAAAGCATGAAGATATCGTTAAAGTTTTTTTTCTGCTTAAAGGAAATTTTAGTGATTTTTTCTTAACAGGGTGTTTTTAAATCTAAGGCTGAAGTAAGATTTTCTTAGAAAGAGAAATTTACAGAGAAATGAATTTTGCGAATTTTGTAACAAAACAAAAAGTCCGCTGCCATTTAATTGTTCACAGGGTGTTCAAAAATGAATTTGTTTACAACATTGGATGCATAAAGTTAACGAATCAATTTTTGATGTTTTTAGCAAGTAATTCAATATAGTAGGCTAGGAAGGTGTAAGAGTGCGCGGTTGATAAGAGCGCACATAGCAATCTACTACAATTTAACAGGTCACAGAAGTCTGAATGGAATCAATTTTGAAGCACCACAGTGAGTTTATACATTTGTCAAAATTTTAAGGAAATATGATAGTAAACGGGAGTGCTAGGTGTGTTTCAATTAAATAAATTCTTTTTTTTTTTAGGAAACCTACAAAATAAAACAATAAACGTAGTAGCGGATATTGAAAAGTGGTGGTACGTAAAATGCAGTGCTTATTTTAATAAAGGCATATTTTCTTGTGATTTTTTTGTCAAATAACTCCCGCGCAACTCTTGCAAACCAAGCCGCGCACCTTTACGAGATTATTTGCATATAAGAGTGCGCAGTTCTCGATTTGTGATTTTTTTTGTTTATAACTAATGAATTAATATTTTTTTTTTTTTAGCTTTAAAAATTTTTCGCTACAAACTAAAAAAATAAAAAATAAAATAAGGTTAAATATTCTTTGTTTTTGTTTAATTTGGTGTTTTGTCTAAAGTGCGCACTCCTATATACCATACTTCCCTATTATTTCAATTTATGGCTCTATTATCTTATACCAGCTATTTAGACCAATTTTATATAAAACAGTGTAGAAAACCAAAATTTTAATAAATAAAATTTTTATAAAAAAAATAAAATAAAATAAAATAAAGTAAAATAAAATACATAAAACGCCTTTTCAAACTAATTATAGATTTTTAGAAAAAAAAAATCATCGTCATCATTTTCAACAATGCCAACCAATGTTCATTGCTTCCCCACAATATTTTTTTTTTTTTTGGGTTGATAAAAAAAAATAATATTTCCCGCTTTCTGATTTATTAGACCATTCAAAATAAAATAATCAATATTAAATATTTTTTTCAACTTTTTGTAGAGTAGGCAAAAATCTTTTACTATAACCTTTTTGGTATTAATAAGGGAACAATCGAGAAATAAATCTCCATGGTAGGTTACAAAAAAACAAAAAGGATTAAGGATTTAAATTTCCTTTCTTGTCAAAGTTCACATTCGTATTTACCTACTTTAGTTTCAAAAACTCTTTCTAGTTTATGAGGAATTTATTCAAAAAGGGGCGTGAAAGTGGGTGGATTAGAAAAATTTAATGTTTAATAAAACAATTAGTAGATTGTTCAAAAGATTGTTGGTTAATTTTTTTGTAACAATTGCAATTTAAATAAAAATGGGCGTGGAAGTGGGCGGATGTTATCATAAATATGTAACAAAAAAATGTTTTCTAATTTAAATAAGAAGAAAATTTCAAATTCACAGCTCTTTTGAGAAAGAAAACTCCAAACTTTCCAAATGTAAATTTTGCTTTTAAGACCAAAATGTTAGCACCGGGAACATGTTTTTTTTTTAACAAATTACATTTTCTCAAAACATTGCAAAAAGTGGCAACTGCAATTTTGTATATGGTTAAGAAAATAGTTAGGTTAAAATATCCTCTTAATTTTTCAGCGGGATCTAGTGAATTTTTTTTTGTAACTCTATTTAAACCACCAAAACTCATTAAAAAAAGTGTTTTTTTGTTGCTTGTATTTATTAAAAATATTAAAACATTTTTTTTTTTTTTTTATTAAAAATTTGAATTTTTAAGTTGACCTAAACGTAACATTGAAGAAAAGTAGGATTTTAAAAGAATATGCCACGATTGCAACAAAAAAAAAATAATAATTGATTCAAAATAGCTTTTAACGGCCTTTAAGTCCTACAAAAATTGGCGTTTCGTCCCGGCGATCTCACTTGGACTCATCAGTTGGCAGTTGATCAGATCGCCGAGAGGAAACGCCAATTTTTGTAGGACTTAAAGGCCGTTAAAAGCTATTTTGAATCAATAATTCAACAAAGTCCATTAAAATAGTGCTAAGTCTTCTACTTGGCTGATGTATTTCAGTAATTTGTATTATTAAAAAAACCTTCTTAGAAAATTAATAATTTCGTTTTTTTTTTTGTTATTATTTTTACTTTAGAATAAAATTGTCCAACTTTGAAAAGCATTACAAACCAAATTATTTATCAAAAAAATTATTTTATTTGTTGCTTTTGAAGGTTTATA
The DNA here is from genome assembly GCA_929447395.1 of Epistrophe grossulariae. Lineage (NCBI taxonomy): Eukaryota > Metazoa > Arthropoda > Insecta > Diptera > Syrphidae > Epistrophe > Epistrophe grossulariae. The sequence continues at coordinate 12,516,171 of OV839567.1, read as the reverse complement.
TTCTTATAAGACTTTCATAAAACAATACAAAAAAAAATATAGGATTTTTTATTTTTACCACAACTTTTGGCTTTGTGGACCACAGTGTGTCGTTATTTTGTCGAAAAGTCATTAAACAAATTTTTGCCGAGATTTATAGAATGATGTGCATCGATTGGAAGGTAGATATATTGTTTACTATACCAATTTAAAACTGAAAACCGCAACCACTTGATTTTCCACAAAAACGTGCCCGAAACTATTTTTTTTTTATTTTTGGTTTTCTCGAACAGGGTTTAATTGATTTTGATCAATTTTTGTTTAAAAAAATTTTCGAATTAGTTTGTACCAAAATTTTCGAAAAAAAAAATTAAAAGCTTCAAACATTTTTTTTAATGTATTAATAAAAATCACTTACCATTTGGGCAAAATTAGTTTGAAAAAAAAACTTTGGTCAAACTGCAAATGACCACATTTATTTCTCTTGTTGCGCTGGTTGTCTTAATTAACCGCGTGTTTGATAATAATTCCTTAAAAGAACATAAGAAATTATTTATTAGATCACCATCAAAACAAATCAATTTTTAGTTTTTAAATAAGAACTTTTTTAAAATAAAAATATTTTTTTAATAAAAAAGAACGAAGAATATATAAAAATACATTATATAAATAATGTTTTTTCTATAAACCTTGAAGTATAACTTCGCTTATAGTCTAAAGATCTGTCCTTTTGCAGTATTAAATTCTTCAGCGTTTTAAAAAACTCAACCATTGTTTTTATACAACCGTTGAATTTATGAAAATGTAAGAACTAAGTTCTAATAATTTGGTACACATAATTCTAAAAAATTCCAAATCTCTTTCCCAGCCAGTATCTTAATTCAGAATCTTATATATACAACTATTGCTTTAATAAGACTGATCGATATATTTTTTCAATGTTTTGATCCCAAAATATCTAACCCCAAAAAAAAGATAGATGCCATCATTAAAATAAATATGATATCCTGACTTCTTACTTCCTCATTATAAAGAAAATGAAACGAAACGAAAAAAAAATAAATACGTACAAATATTATTTCTTATTCACTCAAACGTGTTATGATGTTCGTTTTTCATTTATAAAATCATCAGATTGATTTCATTAAATGTCAAAAGTTTATAACATTAATGAGACACGTACCACTGAATAAATACAAAAGGATGACGAAGACGAAGGATGTTGTCGTCGTTTTCCGGATTCCAACAAATTATCTTCTGGGTTCTCTAATTCTGAAAGGTAGGTAGGTACAATATATACAAACATCCCTCCTCCTATATTATCGACTATCTACTCAGTTTCCATTTCCACTCAGTTGTTTTATACTCCTGATGAATTGAAATTGAAACGTGGTTATTTGTATTGGTCAATAATAGTAATAATAATAATAACCTTAACAGATTTAAATATAATTATTAATGTAATACCTATACTTTACTGGTGTGTTGGTTGGTATTAGATGACAAAACGCCCGCAACAAAGTTTAAAGTCCTATAACTAATTTATAGGTTGAAAACAGTTTCCATCGATTATAGTATGATGCCATCCCAACATGGCATACTGTTGCTGGGTTTTTAATTACGAAAAGGGTAGTTAGTTTCATCCAAATGATGACAGATATCCCGCTGGCATCAGGATTCTGTTGGTTTATATATTGTACATTGTACACACAACCATCACATTTCTATACATGTATAGTGTATTGTAGGTATAAACACTCATATCAATGTAGAAAATTTCTAATTTCAAATTGATTGCCATGCTGCAAGCGAGTGTGTGTATAGGTAGATGATGTATACAGTGTAGTGCAAAAAGTTTTAATATTCGAAAAATTCTTTGAAATCGTTCTAAATCAAACATTTTTTACTTGGAAAAAAATTTAAAAGCACGAGAGATTAAGAGTTGAAAGTACCTACTTAAGGGCTTTGAAGGTCAGTTTAATCGCTAAAACTTTCTTCCTACACCCGGACGTATAATAGGGTGATTAAAAAAAAAAAAATATTTTTCGAAATTTAACCGGGAATGCTGAAATTTTTGAAGCTTAGATTGAAAACAAAAAATACAGATCAAAAAATTAAAAATCGAACACCATTTAGAGGTCGCTACCAGCGATTTTTCAATAATATTACTTGAAAATCTTTAAAAATAGGAATTTTTCTTAAATTTAGAAAGCTGCATCACTTTTCAAGTTTTGGTGATAAAAGCGTGAAAGTCCCAATATGCCTTGCGGTTTTTTCAGTAGACGCTTAATTTTTTGTTTGTTTTGAACGAAAAAAAACTATACAAAAAATATTTCAAAAACTATTTTCTTAACTAATTATTCAGAAATTAGATGAAATTGCTAACAATCCATCCAATCCAATTCATCCAAAAACTCGAAAAGTTATGCAGTAGCTTTTAAGAAAAATTCCTATTTTTAAAGTTTTTCATGCAATATTATTGAAAAAACGCCAATAGCGACCTCTTAATGGTGTTCGAATTTTAATTTTTTGGTCTAAAGTTTTTATTTTCAATCTAACTTTTAAAAATTTCGACCGGTCCCGGCTAAATTTCGACAACAGTGTGTTTTTTTTTTAATCACCCAAAGGTAATATCAAGAGGGTTCGGGATCCTCTTGAAACGAAGACATAAAGACAACCTCGCCATAGTAACAGAAGGAATCACCAGTGCAATACCAGAAAGCGTAGACTAACACTGGAAGGTGACGTGATATAAGGCCCAACGAAATACAGCCAACTTTCAAAAATTTGGCCTTATTTCGATTTTAAAATGGAAATAACACCAAATTTTCGATTTGGCTTTATTTCGCTTTTGAAAACGTATAATAAGGCCAGTTTGACTTTATTTCGTTTTTATGTTTTTTTTCTTTCCAAAAATCTGTAGAACTATGATTCATCACCCAGCATTACGGCGAGGCGTTTAAACAGTGAGGTATGTATGGGGGGGAATGCTGCTGGCTGCTCCCCATACATATGCTTAGGCACACTATAGGATTTAGGTTAGATGCGAAGTTGGGTGTAGTTAAAGTATTGGACAAAAACATTTGGCTTTATTTCCAGGTCAAATTTCACCTTATGTCGTTTTAAAAATGGAAAAATAGCCAATTTTGGCCTTTTTTCTTTTTCAAAACGCAATAAGGCCAAATTTGAGATTTGGCCTTATTTAGTTGGGCCTTAATTCACATCATCCACTGGAGCATAATTCATGACTTTCTGCAGATACCTAAATAGATACATCGAAACAAGATATTCAATTCTCAACTTGAAGTAGCTTCAGCTGTAAAACGGACTGACCTTAAAATTCAGTATCATAGGAAAATAAAATAATTAGTGTCAGGCGAGAAAAAAAAAATGTCGCAAATGACGCACTCACAGAAAAAGTTGAGGAAGCAGCCTCCGCAGGTGCAACAATTATTGCACCATCTATTAAATATCCAAGACATAGGTTGCAGATCAATTTCGAAAACAACATCTTGTCAAGGATTAAGAAAATTCCCAGCTGGTTTTGCATGAGAATCAGCTCAGAAGTGGGAAGAAATACTTTGCCACAGTATACTTAGGCAGCTTTATGGCCAGCGATGGAGGTGTACTGGCCCTGGACCTAGCTGAGAAATTCCTAGAAACAAATAACTGAATTTTTTCCTATATTCAAGCTGAGATAAATATCAATTCTCTTAAAAATAAACAGAACAAAATAGACTACAAGCACCACTAAATGGAGTCTGATGATCGGTCTGGAAATCGTGAAACAGCTTTAACTCCAGCCTTTAAAAACTTGGTGGTTTTATAGGCTGGCTCACCCAAGTATTTGTTGTTCCATTCAAAACTTCAACAAAACGGTAATTAAAGTCGGCAATCCCATTGAGCTCCACCAATGATTTCCACAAACACCCGCTTAAATTTTACTCATAAGGCAGAGATGGGAGAATAAATGGTTCTGCGATGAATGAAAAAAGGGATCATCAAACTATCAAAAAAAAAGGAAATTTTGATGGTTACACCTCGCTGCGGTATTACAGAAAATGGAAAAAATTATCTTGAAGTGAATCAATTTAAAGCAAGACTTCGACTGTGAAAAACAGTCTGAGTTGAGAATTCATTTGGTTTGCTTTTTGCAGCTGTGGTACATCCGAGGAACTTACAATTTCGATATTAAGGGTACCTTAATCGAGAGTTTAACTTGCCAATTGTGATGGTTGTTATACAGTTCTAGTCCCTTACCGAACAAAACCGGAGAGTTCGATAGACTGCAACGCATGCCAACGGTATTTACTTAACATCAAACACCATTTTCAACAATTATTGAACAATCTAATCCCACTTCTGACACCATGTATGAGTGTTACAATGATGTTGTTACATGAGTGTTGTTAGATTATAATTTGTACAATAATATTGCTATGATAGTAATAAGTATCATTACAGAAAGGAAAAGAGAAGGGAGTAAAATCGGACTGAGGATCAACTCGCGGAAATCTAAGATTTCAATATTTCTTGAAACGCTCCTCAAGTTTGGTTAACTATATTACAGATAAGGATGAATATATAATTGACAGATTTTCTGGATACTTTCGGGCCTTACGAACTAACTCCCAGAGGAGTAAGCTCCCAATAGCTAAAATGAACTAACTCATTAACTCCCACCGAAATTTCGTTGGGACTTAAAACATAAATTTTAAATAAAATAAGTCCCAACGAACTAAAACTACAGAAAGGTATGTATGGGGAAGGCATGCTGCCCCCTGCAACCCCTCTTCTTGGGCACACTAAAGGATTTGGGGTATAGGTGCGAGGTTGGGTGTATGGAAAGTTTTTTTTTATCATTTGGTAGTTAGCAGAAGACTTTGAAAAAAAAAAAGTTTTCAGACTTAATATTATCATGGTTCTTTGATTTAGCGCTAGTTTGTTCACAGTTGATCATCTTTAATCAAGGATTATTGCTAAATTTGTGTAAAGGAATCCATAATATGAGTTCTTAATCATGGAAATCGTTAATCACCCGATTTTGATTGATTAGAGCTAATTTAGGTAGAAATTTTTGAAAGGCTTGGTACAGATTTAACCCGCTATGAACACACTGGCCCTTAATTTACTATTTTCAAGACTAAAGCTGGGTTGAATTAATGGTTGCGTTTGTGCAAGTTTTTTTTAAATCGATTTTTTTTTTTTTTTGCGAAAAAAAATCTGTTACGACTTTTTTTTACAATTTCATGAGAAACACAATCGAATTTTAGTCCTTTCACCTCATAAAATCAATAGTAGTAGTTAAAAAATAAGTTTACTTTTAAAAATATACAGGGTCATTCATTTCGTGGTTTCAAGTTGGAAGCGCTGGCATTTTACACTTGTGGTTTCAAGTTGGTAGCGCTGGCATTTGACACTCAGCTGTCATACTCAGCTGTCATTTGAACTGTCATAATATTAGTTGAATGTTTGCCATTTACGATAATGGTTCGCATAACAATCGAACAACGCTTTAAAAGTATTAAAACTTACTACAAAAGTGTTGATTCAAACGTAGCCACTTTTCGCGAATTTTTCGAACAACATTTTCTTAAGCGATGAGGCACAATTCTCACTCGGTGGGTGTGTAAATAAACAAAATTGCCGAATACGGTGCTCAGAAAACCTCAAGTGATCGAAGAGGTGTTGTTGCATCCAGACAAAGTGACTGTTTGGTGTGCTCTATGGTCGAAAGGTGTCATTGGTCCGTATTTCTTCGAAGATGCCAATAGGCAGACGGTTACAGTCAATTCGGGGCGATATGGTCGAATGATGGCCGATTTTTTTTGGCCGGCGATTGAAGATCATGACTTGGACGATATGTGGTTCCAGCAAGACGGGACAACAAGCCACACAACACGATCAACTATGGCTTTATTGCGTAAGAAGTTTCCCGGTCGCGTAATTTCACGTTTTGGCCACGTCAATTGGCCACCAATATTATGCGATTTGACACCGTTAGATTTGTTTCTGTGGGACTACGTAAAAGACCGTGTTCACGCGAATAATTCCCGAATTCTAGATGCATTAAAACCAACATTACTCAAGTTATGGCCGAGGTATACCACCCGAAATGTTCGAAAAAGTGTTTAAAAATTACCTCAAAAGAATCACATGCTACGAATCTTCCCGAAGCGGCCATTTGATTGGTATTGTTTGTCACAATCAATGGCAAAGTCCAAACTTTATAATGAAGTAAAATTTTCTTCAAAAATGTATCGTTGTGTGTGTTTTATTAAGCTTTACTTTCGAAACCGAAAATAGAATGACCCTTTACTATTTTCAAGATCAAAGCTGGGTTTAATTAATGGTCGCGTTTATGCAAGTTTTTTTTTTTTAAATAGATTGTTTTTTTATTTTGAAAAAAAAACTGTTACGACCTTTTTTGTATACGATTCCATGAGAAACACTTTTAGCTTTGAATTTTTTTTTCGAACTTTAATCGAATTTTAGTTCTTTCACCTCATAAAATCAAAACTAGTAGTTAAGGGCACTTTTAAGAATATACTTCAAAGGACCAAACAAGCACTATACCAAAATTAAGCTTTGTTGAAAACTTTTCGAAGTCAAAATCTTTAGTTTATTTTACACATTTTTATAGTTAACTCTCTTTTATTATTCTCTAAGGCACCTTATAACACTTTATTAGTGCAAATTCAGAGTCAAGAAGACTTTAACTATTATTAAATATTTACTTCAAATTTTGGTTAGATTAATTTTCATACAGTAAAATTAGGAATTTGCGAATGATGCCACAAGAACAAATCACATAATTTGATTATTTTATTCGAAAAGCACTGTTTCTATCTGTTTGTTGTACCTAAGTATATCTACAGATACTCCACAGTGTCTATGTATATATTTTCAGGGGACGCATTTGGTATTAATCCAACGTAGATATAGACACATGGGGCATTTCGATTCCCAAGCTAATTAGCATTTCCATTTGCAATTAATTACCGTTTTCATAGAATTACAAAAGGACTAACAAAAAAGAAAAAAAAAACAAAACTTTATCAAACTGAGAGACTTGTAATGTTGTTTTGTGTGTAAAGCGAAACCATTCCTCCATATTGGCCAGGAATCGAACGAAATATTTAATCATCATGGCTATCGATTGATAGCACCTAGCTATTATATATTTTCATTGATGTGTGTATTAAAATCCTATATCTATTTTTTTACAGACGAAATAAATTATTTTTTTTGTCAATGTTTATGAAAAATAGAAAAAAAAAAATATTCGACAGGCTCTAATATTTAAATTTGAATACAAAATAATTAATGGAGCGAACAACATCAGAATCTCTCTCAGTGACTAATAAATAAAATATGTAAGTCATTCTGAGAGGAAGAGAGGAAATTTTTATAAATTTAATTGCTTTGAGAGGACAAACAGAAAAAAAGTCAAATTAGAGAGCATCAGGTGTAAAAGCTAACGACTGGCTTAGGTATCGGTATACCTATTACATTTTTGTACTGATGTACCTTCCAGCTTTTTCTCCTACTTGTCTATTTAAATTAATTATAAAGAAATGAATTTCATAAGTCCTTGAAAAGATACACAGATACAATTCAAAAGAAGCTTGTTTAATGATATGGAATTTGTTGTTGTTGTTGTTGTTGTTTTTGTTCGAGTTTTATACTTGAACGAATAATTTTGATATTTTTTTTTTTTCTGTAACAAGAAATGTGGGTCACTGAATCCGCATTCAGGGAATTAATTTAAGGATTATAATATGATATCATATAAGGAGTATAATATTTATTGAAGGATATGATGCGATAATGAAGAGATATGATATGACTTTACTTAAGAAAATAAATACTTTGTTCTTAATAAAAAAAAAAAAAAAAATAAGACATGGCGCCAATTTGAGAGGATATAGGTCTAGGTTGATGTAATAAATAAAAATATAAATGAATTCTCGAAGGAAAACCATTGACTTTTTGGTTTTAGTTTGTTGGAGTGGAACAAAAATGCTACTATAGTCCTGGTTATACATAAAGATTCATATTAAAGGACAGTAAACATGTCTAAAAGGAATATTAATTGGTTTTTCATGCCTTTTTACTTGCTCACAGGGCAAATATGTTTCGTGTCAAAAAAAAAATTCAGATTTTAATCAAATTGAAAATGAATATGAAAGCTAAGTTGAAATAAGAGGGTCTCACAATTCTATTCATCTGTATATGTCTGTTCTTTAGCTGGTTTAAACTTAGTATAGTCATTTAATTTTAATAATATGCCAGTAAGACCTAAAGTCTCTTAATTGTAACCTGAATTGCACGGTACTGGTCAGAAGGAATAGACGAATCGGAACGGATTTTTGCTGACACAGTAACGACTGAGAAATAAGGTGTTTATTTTTCTCATGAAAACTTACGCGTGTCGTTGATTTTAAACTGAGGGTATATAGTATAGAAAAGAATGCTGCCTAGAGTGGGGCTCGAACCTACACCTATAGTTAGCAAACAAGCGCTAAATCAACTGCGTCATTACCAACAGCATGGTATCTTCAGTTTTTTGGGGCATTCCCTCGGACCTCGACACATTTTTTTTCATTTTTGGACCAAAAATAACGGTATCGGACGTTCACATTTTGTTTAGCAAATAATGTAAATCTTATTTTTCTCAAAAACGTGTCCACAACTTATTCAAAAAAAATAAGTAATTTTAAATTCATATATAGGGCATACGCTAACTTTTTGTAACAAAAAAAACAAAATTCGAAAATGGGAGTAGATATTACTCCCATAGAAGCATTTTTTTATTTTCGATTTAATCGGAAACGGTTCAACAAATTTCGATCGATTATTTACGAGAGATTTACTGGAGAATTGTTTAAAAAGTGTCTATAGTATTTGGTCAGTTTATATTTCAGAACCCTCACTACTTTTCCTCTGACAAAAATTTTGCAGAAAAATCCAAATTTTTTTTTCCTCAGTACTTCGCACAAAACTGAGAAATTTTGCTGTGGAATCCTGTTTATATTTGTGAGATTTCTGAGATCTCAGAAATATAAACTGACAAATTGTGTGTAGGTAAACCAAAGTTTTCAAAAATATTTTTTTTTATTTTTAAAAAAGTATCAATTTCTTTTTTTTTTTTTTAAACTGATTCAAAAACGACCGGATAGATTTTTATAAAACTTGGCATACAGCAGTTTTTGACGATCAGCTAACAGCTTTTAAACAAATATTTTGTGTATAACCAAAAATAACGGTGCCTGCCGTACAAAATTTTGTAGCAATTAATGAAAAACATATTATTTCTCGAAAACGGGCCACAACTTATTTTTGAAAAAAATTCTGTAATTTTAAAATTCATTAGGCTGATTTTTTCTGAAGAACAAATGTTCAAAAAATGGATTTTATGGATATACCTCGCATAGATTTTTTATTTTCGTTTTTCTAGAAAACGGTTTACCTGATTTTGATTAAGATTTTTATGGAGAATATTTTAAAAAGCTAAAATATTATTCTGTACTAAAATTTTCGATCAAAATTTTTTTTTTTTTGATTTTTAAAAAAGTTTCAAAGTTTTTTTTTTTGATTTAGATAAAAAGTTTCAAAATTTTTGTTTAAAATCTTAATAAAACGACAGGGTATAGGTAGAATTTTATTGGCATTTAAAAAAAATATTCGTTTAGCCAAAATGAAGAGTACCTTCCATACATCTTTAAAAACCGTTAAAAAAATCTTATTCTTCTCGCAAATGACTCCTTCGATTTTGATTACAAAATTTCTATGTGCCAATATAAATACGATCGAACATGTAGGTACCTAATTATATAGAACAAATTTTACATTACGCCATTACTAGAAGTACCTCTCAATGAACCATTATTTTAATTTGTGACTATTTCATTCATTATGCGATTAACAGATTTAAATTAAATTTTCTATAAATGAGCTTAGAAGTTAAAATAATATTGCATATGAAAATTTTTCAAAGAAAACATTTTGGATATTTAAAACAATTTGAAGGGCAATTTTTTAAAAAATCTGCTTGAATTAGAAAATTAGAAAATTAGAAAATATTTAAAATCAGCACTTAAAATTTCATGTTATACCTACCTGTTATGATAGAAATCCATCTAGTAATTCTGTTTTTAAATTTAACTATTTTATTGAATAGATTTGGGAAAATTAATTTTCAAACTCAAAAATTTGAAAAAAAAAAAACAAAATAAAAAAAATTTCACACTAAGGGCCAGTTTCACAGTGAAGTAAGTGTCACTTAAGTGCTAAATATGGAAAAATATCTCCCAATTTCACAGTGTAAACTTATCGGAATAAGTGACACTTAAGTCTCCGATGTTGGCCACTTAAGTTCCACTTACTCAGGTATTAAAACTGCGGCTAAAGTGCCAAAACGGGAAAATTAAGTGCCACTTACTTTGTTAAGTGTGCACTCTGAAACTGGCCCTAAGTTTGTTCAAAATTTTAAGTTCTTAAGTAGTAATTTTGTTTTTAATATTTAATACTCTTATCAATTTTTAGGCAAACACGACCAATTTCTTCACAGAAGTACTAAGCCAACCTAGTGCCCGGTCTAGCTGGAACCGTTACTAGCTCCCTAGCTACTAGGATACGAGAGAGTAGAATGGGTAGACAGAAGAGAGCAGGTGAAGGAAAGACGGGATTTAATAATGGAATCCAGGTATAACAGTTGGTATAAGGAAGTAATGTCCGAGGAGATCCCACAATATTTGAAAGCGGGATGGAAGGCAGACAGAACAAAGAGAATAGCTAGAGTCAGGCTGAGAGAAAGTTGGTATTGAAAACAAGAAGATGAGAGAATGTGCAGAGTGTGTGAAGGTGAGCCAGAGACGTGAGAACATGTGATAGCAAGATGCAGGCCAGTTGGAGATGAAGGGAGATCAATAGGGGAAAAAATGAGGGATATAATGGACGAAGGAGGGAGGGGGGACGAATGGATAAAGGCACTAGAGGTTACGAGAAGGAGTAAGGAGGGAAGGATGGGAGACTTACAACCCTTAGGGGAGGCAATACAACACAATACAATACAATATTCAATAAATATGAGAATATGTAATTTTTTTTGTAAATGAAATACTCAAAATATAATGTTTTTTTTATTATTGATGCAATTACAAAAAAAATGTCTCCCCTATAACATTTTATATAAACAAAATTGATATACAAAAAATAAAATAAAAATAAAAAAATTAACAAAAAATGCATTATCTATTTCTAAACAAACAACAGCCTACAAATTATTTCGGACAAATACAATTAATTGGTCTGATTTGGATATTAATGTGCTAGACTGCCGAATTCGAGGTACATATTTGCTAATACCGAGTCCTAAATAGTACTCTGTACCAATTTGAAATGTATTTGTGTGAAGAAATCACTTTGCACCGATTTATTAACAACTTGTATAATAACCCAGGTACTACCTGATTTTGAGGAGCTAGCTGATACAGAGTCCAAAATAATACTCGGTGCCAAATTGACAGGTTTAAGGCTTAGAACTTGTGTGAAGAAAAATGAGTTGATACTATGTATTTTGTTTACTAATTTTTTGGACTAGTACTGGTATCTAGCGTTAGAACTCTGTGAACAAATTGGCTGTAAGAACCAGAAAATTTTTTTTATAATTCAAGTTGCGATTTTTTTAGAAAATTACTCTCAGCCGTTGACGGGGAGAAATACGATTTTTTTTTTGTCTCGACCGAATTTATACACTCTAGCATTTTTCTGCATCTTATGCAAAACACCCTGTACAAAAAAACTTTTATTTCAAAAAAACCACTCGAAAGATTTTTAAAATGTAAACATGAAACGATTGTTTGTCATATAGAAGGAGTTAAAATTAATTTTTTCAAAACAAGGATAGAACCAATTTTGGAATCGAAGCCCCAAATATATAAAATGGAGAATCAAACAAAAGCATGTGCTTAGAGAAAGTTCTACACAAAAAAAGAGAAAAATTATTACGATAAACACGATTTTGTAATAAGAAAACAAGTTTAGGTAAGGTTGAAGTGGCTGTAAGCAGAAGGCAATTCAAATCTCAGCATTAATTTCAATGATAAAAATTTCAATCTGGATAACCTAATTTTATCAATTGGAATTGTCTTTTTTTATGTACCTATTCCCAATTAAATCAATTTTCTTCCTTCTACTCACCCTTTAAATTTTCAAGCTCGAAAGTAACATTTAGTTAAATTTTCTTTCTTTTTGTTAAAGTAAATCCAGAGAAAATCCTTAGAAAAATTTCTTAAACAGGAAAAAATTTAATAGCAAAGCAACAAACGGATGTGTATAAAAAAAAAAAAAATGTGTATAGTCAATAAAGGAAGGTATACAAACACAACCCACATCCATATATCCACATCCAGATACACATCCTACCTATATGGTGTTCGAAATAAGTTTAACGAAGGTATCCCAGAGAGAACCTTGAGTGAAGCTACAAATGAATGAAGATGACACATCATTACATCGTTCCACAGTAAGATGTCCTTTTTATACCTTTTTCTTTATTTTTATTATTTTTTTTTTTTTGCAAAATATTGAACGAGTTTTTTGTTCGGCTTTCGTTTTATCCTGAAAACGAGAGAAAAGTATAAAAACGGTGTACATTCTCGTAATTATAAGGACTCTTATATATACATATACATATATATGGATGTGTACTCGTTCATATATCCTTCCTTCGATACGTTTTTATTATTAATTATGTAGAAGTTCACATATATGTACATATAAAATCTACACTCATACACATATGTAGGTATATACGATTATGTAAAAACTCAAGGTATGATATGAAAAGCTTCAGCATGTAAAGGTATAAGGATATATGTATACAAAAAAAATGCCAGGAACTTGGTTTATGTTCTACTGAAGTTTTTGTGTGTTTCAATAAAAGATGAAAAAAAAGTAAAAAAAAAAAACAAAAAAAAAACGAAGTAATGTTGGCTACCTTTTCGAAAATTGCCGCGAGGCAGAAACTCGAATATTTTGTTAAAGGTTTACCACCCCAACCCCCTTTTACCACGCAATCTAGCACATTCTCCTCCTCAACTGCCAGTTGAGGTTACAAGAAATGAAATTGAATATTCCATCAGAGATATCTGAGGTTTTTTGATAGTCAAACTTTATCTTCCTTCATTTCTTCTCTTTTCTCGGAGTCTGGAGTCTGGGAATATATACATAGAAGGGTATATAGAGAGAATGAGTATCTTTTTGTTTTTATTTCTTTTCTTCTTTGCCTGTCAAACTGTAACTGACAATCCAGCCCAACATGAGACTTATAAAAGGCAGCAGCACTTGATGGCCAATATTATGAGAGTTGCAAGTTGAGAGCAAGATATAAAAAAAAAATGGAGAAAAAAAATATGTATCTATGAAATTATATATATGTATGTACATTGTACGTGTAAGGAAACGAAAATTTTGTTAATTTTGAATATAATATTTTAATTTGCAAATATGCCGCAAGCAAGAAGAAAACAATGTTGAAAGGTTCTTCTTACATATTTGAAACAATAAGGAGTACCTAACACACTAAAGATATATATCATGGAAAGTAAACCTTATATGAACAAACTTACATACATACAAACATACTCAAGACAGATTTGTGGTTTTGTGTTCATAAATGGTTTATTTTATGAAACTGAAGACTGGAAAAAGGTTCTCGTTAAAAGCACACTCGAGAACAAAATTTTAATTGATTATTTTGTTTGAGCGTAGTATTTGAATTTAGAAACAATAACCTTTGTTTTTGAAATATTTTTTTTTTTTTTTATGTGGTCTTTTGTAATTTGTAATTTTAGATCTTTGAGAAATTTGATACAAATTTTTCTCTCAATTTAAATCGATTGGAAATATTTTAAGGTAGGTATCTACTTATCTGTACCTAATTTTAATGAAAGTCTCTGTACAAGTTTATTGATCTAAAAGATGCCTTGGGGTGTCTGGTTTTCAGGTTAAGTTTTTTATCTTTTTTAATTGGTACCAAAAAATAATTCAAAGGCATTAATATAGTGTTTTTTTTTTCCTATATTGATAAGTTTAAAAGATAATTTGATATGAAAACAAATTTTTTAATTCACGAATAGAACATTGAAGATGCATAGAAAAGGTTAAAAATTTAAAGTTATTAGGTATAGGTGTTTTCATTTACTTTGAAACTTTGTGGATTTGTGTAAATTGTTACAAATTTATTTTTTTTTATATGAATTTTGAAAAACTTTTGTGAGAAATTGACACAAATGCACAGAGTTTCAAATTAAACGAACACACCTAATATTATTATAGAAATTTATATTTTAAAATGTCAAAAATAATTAAAATAAAATACACGACTAGATCACATGAACTTGCTCATATGAACGATGACAGTGGAAGGTACACGTCTAGTTATAGCTTTCAATATATCGTTACTACAATGCAGAACTAGCCTAAGTCACATTTACAAAAATTTTCAAGAAGAACCTTAGTCCGTAAATGCTGACATTCGATACTATGTGTTAAAATTCTGATGGAACTACTGTACATATAGGAATATTCGGAATATGTAGAAAATGCGCGAAACAAAACAAGTTTCGTTATGACGTAAAAAAAAAATTCATTTTGAAATTTTGGACTTAGAATAGTTCTGCAGTGATGATATAATGAGATGATAAATTTATACCTTTAAAAAAATCTGCAGGACTAGGGTAAGCTTTAAAAGGCAAAAAAAAAATGTTGTTGAGTAATAGAAAATTTATACAGGGTGATGTTTCAAGTAAAATTAAATTTTACCATCTTTAGGGTTATGGATTTATTTCTTTATGAAATGTAAGTCCAACCAATAACTACTAAGCAATCTTAATAAAAAAAATAGTAACAAATAAAAATCAATTTTGGAGAGTGCGGAGTGCGGAAAGCGGAGTGCGGAGTGTGGAGTGCGGAGTGCGGAGTGTGGAGTGCGGAGTGCGGAGTGCAGAGTGTGGAGTGCGGAGTGCGGAGTGCGGAGTGCGGAGTGCGGAGTGCGGAGTGCGGAGTGCGGAGTGCGGAGTGCGGAGTGCGGAGTGCGGAGTGCGGAGTGCGGAGTGCGGAGTGCGGAGTGCAGAGTGCGGAGTGCGGAGTGCAGAGTGCGGAGTGCAGAGTGCGGAGTGCGGAGTGCGGAGTGCGGAGTGCGGAGTGCGGAGTGCGGAGTGCAGAGTGCAGAGTGAAGAGTGCAGAGTGCAAAGTGCAGAGTGCAGAGTGCTGAGTGCGGAGTGCGGAGTGCGGAGTGCAGAGTGCGGAGTGCGGAGTGCGGAGTGCAGAGTGCAGAGTGCGGAGTGTGGAGTGTGGAGTGCGGAGTGCGGAGTGCGGAGTGCGGAGTGCGGAGTGCGGAGTGCGGAGTGCGGAGTGCGGAGTGCGGAGTGCGGAGTGCGGAGTGCGGAGTGCGGAGTGCGGAGTGCGGAGTGCGGAGTGCAGAGTGCAGAGTGCGGAGTGCGGAGTGCGGAGTGCGGAGTGCGGAGTGCGGAGTGCGGAGTGCGGAGTGCGGAGTGCGGAGTGCGGAGTGCAGAGTGCGGAGTGTGGAGTGCGGAGTTCACAGACAGACAAAATTGCAATGCCAACTGTTTTCGTCTTCCCTGCAATTTTGTTCAAAATCAGTGCGTATACGCCACAGTGTACCATTATTTCACTTTTTCATAACAATAATCGCTTACAAAAACTAATAAAAATTGATTTCAAACATCAACTAATTAATATAAAATATGAAGGAATTTATGTAAAAGTAGGATGATAAATTTAAAATACAATTTAATTAACATGGTGTTTTGCATTAAATGCGAAAAAATTATAATGTCATACTGTTTACTTTTTTTTTTATTTTTTTTAACCCAGACATCCATTCTCAAATATTCTTTTCAAATTATTAGAGCGGGATTATTTTTGAACGTTCTTAACAATTTTAAGTCATAAAGCTACAATTTAGATGGTTAAAAATTGTCTTCTAGTTTCTGACAATATTGAAAGTAACACAATCTGAAAATAAGATCAACTCAAATAACGAATTTAATTAAAATTAGAGGAAATTTATTTTTATTTTTTTATAAATTTTCTCAAAACTTGAAACATATTTAAACATCTATGGTTTTTATTGTTTTACTAAAAATTGGCAAAAGTATTTAAAAATAAAAAAATTTAGTATGTACTTAATAAAAAATTTTGAAAAAAAAATCAGTTTGAAAAAAAAAATATGTACTAGAATGCTGGTCAAGAATGGCTCTTTTGAACGATAGTAAAGTTGACATTATTAGGTAATTTCGGATAAGCCGCGTTATTAAAGAGTGCACTTTTGTACTAATTCATAATAAAGTTCCCAATAATATAATTACAGTTCCACATCTTTCACCTTTTTTTGTTGCCACGCAGTCCAAACGCTTTATGCATGTAAGCACTTGTTTTATTAACAAACTTCAATACATTTTTTCTGAGAACTGGAAAACATGTTAAATCTGTTTTTTTAATTTGTAATTTTTGGTAATTGACAAAACTCATTTTGGGTTATTGTCGTATAACTCACAAATGGCTTAGCTGATTTATTTACAATTTATGTGCCTGGCGCTCATTAACATAGAGTTAATAACGCTATCTTACGGCCAAAATCAAAATTTCATTTTTTTTTTAGAAAATATTAGACTCCTAGATACGAAAATCACATACAAAAAAATTTCCCATTGTTAACAAAAAATATTGGGGGCTTGGTTCGCACTTGGGTGGGACTTAAGGCCCAAATTCAAATTCAAATTAATGAACCTTTTTAAATCAAATAATAAAAAAAACTAATTAGAAATTTCTTACCGTGTTACCAACATTAAATGTTTTTTAAATAAACAACAAATAAAAATCAAAATACTACACAATCTCAATAAACATAAGTGCCATTAGCTTTAACTACATAATATTTTTTTTAAATAAAATCCAAATATAAAAAAAACACACATCTTTACACGCAAGTTCACATTGTAAACATTTTACAATCTTATTTCATAAAAAATAAAATCTAAAACAGAAAGAAAATCCTTGATGGAAGGATAATATAAACTCGCTTTCACCCTTTTTTCAACCCTAAGGTTTAATAAAATGCATTAACTGACATTATTAAAAAAATTTATGTATAAAATAATAAAATAACATACTTACATTACATATGAACATAATATAATAATATTATGAAGAGCATGTGTGTACTGAGTACAACTTTAGATCTAATTTTGAGATTCTCATTATAATATCGCAGGTCTATACATCCAGGGAGGTATATATGCCTTCTATACTCGTATATGGTACCTGCCATTAAACACCTTCATCTTCCTCTTCATCCATAATAATTATGTTAATTAAAATATGATTTATGGAAAATGTACTGCTATGGCATTGGTTTGTGTGTTTGTATGACTACGACTACGACTACGACGATGTCGGCAGCGGAAAGGGCACTACATCATCACCGCGTGCTCTCATGTTGTATGTACATATATCTATTTTTTTTTTTTTTTTTTATTATTATTTTTGAAATAATTTTTCATTTCAGTTATGGTGTGATATCATTTTGTAAAAAGAAAAAAATCATACCTCATAATTTCTAAAAAAAAAAAAAAAACGAACAAAAATATAGGTAAGGTAGGTAGACCTCATTTGGAGCACATATCCCAGTTGGCAGCCCTGCCCTGCCACACTTACGTTGATTTATTAAAAAGGTCATTCAGAGCGCTTGCCGCCACCGCCGCCGTCAAGCCACCACGCTGCTACGTACCTACTACACACCAACCCACACATAAATATAAAGTTATGAACTCTGTATGGCTTTTCTGGGTCAAATACAGCTTTCCACCATCCAAACCATTCATGTTTGGCCTCCTGGTTCCTTATATTTAAAAAAAAAAGTAAAAAAGTGAGTTTAGGTATACATTTGTACTTATATTCTATTTAAAGTCGTAGGGGGAGGGGAAGTTATTTTGCAAGCTTTTATTTATGTCAAACTTTAAAACCGCACAAAAAAGTTTCATTTCGAATTTTTTTTTTCCCTTATGCAGGCAAACCTCTTAAGGGAGATTGAAATTAATACGAAACTAGCTAAATTATTTATTTCTCCCTTGTGTGGTTTAGTATTCATCATCATTATCATCGTCCAGCCCATATGTATAGGTTAGGTACTACCTATACTTCATATATAACGCTTTTTCTAGTCCCAAATCTATAAAGTTCGTTTTCAATTACATTACATTGAGCTGTCCAAAATGCCATAACTTGACGAGGGAATTTTTTTATATACGTATTTTTTTTTTTTTTTTGACCACATGCAGTGGTCATAAAAGTTTGATATCATAAAATGTAGGAATTTTTTTAATAGAAAAATTTATTTGGTGATTCACATTTCAGTGTCATGACATTCTAGAAAGTTCACAATTCCTAGTTTATATTTCAATGCAGAGAACAAATTAAACTTAAAGTTAAATTTCAAAAGATTTCAAAAATAGAATTTTTTTAACTGAAGATTGAATGAGGATCTAAGTAAGTAAGTATTTGTGTAGGGTCGGTAGGTTATATTTGGGAAATAGGCAAAATACTTAAACAAAACCCAAGCCAGAACAGAATTATCCTTTATCGTCACAGACAGTCAGGCAGCTCTTCTAAAGCTATGGATTCACCTGCATCATCTTTAAAATTGGTCCAGAATTAAAGGAAACGAATAGACAGTCGTACTATTCAGGCAAGAATCACCTTTTCTTATTTCTCTTGCAAAAAGAATCAACATTCTTTTCCTGAGTAATGAATGGCAATACAATTTTAAGGAAGGCAATTTTTTTACAGGAACCAATTCAGGCGATTTTTGAATTCTCCCTCTAACTTCATACCAATTAATTTAAAAAAATTATATTCGCAATAATTTCTTATAATATTGGTAAGAGTTTTAACAAATTTCAACCCATTTGGATTTGTGGTTCCTGAGGTATTGGATTTCAAAAATCGCTGGAACTGGCTGAATCACTGACTGACAGATCATCAAAATTATGGAGCACTTCCCAACAAAGAAGCAACCTGCAATTTCGTGAAGTTGTAGTTCTTGTTATGCATATAAAGAAAAAATTGAGGTTTTCTATTTAAGGGCGTATTATCCGCCCATTTTAATAGAAATTGTATTCAATGTATCATCCAAATGCACATCCAAATTTAGTAGAAATTATATTGAAATTTGAAAAAAATAGTAGAGCTTGTAATGCGTGTGCAAAGTTAAAAATTTAAATTTTGAGATTTTTCATTAAGGGGCGTGGCATGCACCAATTTTCTCAGAATTGTTATTAATTATATGGAACACAGTTATAGAATGCTGATATTTGATAGAGCAGTAGAATTTGTAGTAAAAAAATAAAAATTTCAAGATTTTTCATTGGGTCTATGAAATAACTCCCACGAAATAAGTCCCACCAAAAATTGCTATTTTGAAAGTGGGAGTTATTTCGTTTTTAAAAGTGGGACTTATTTCGTCAATTGGTGGGACTTATTTCGTTACGCGTTTTTATTTTAAGTGGGACTTATTTCGTTTTGAGTGGGAATAAATTCGTGGCGTGGCATCTACCTACTTTTTTACAATACATATTTTTTTATTTTAATGGAGCAATTCCGAATGTTGTAGAATGATGAAATTTGTCAGAACAGTAGAATTTGTAGTAAAAATACAAATTTTAAAATATTTCATTCAGGAGGCGTGGAATCCACCCACTTTTTACAATATTTTTTTATTTACATGGAGCTATTCCGAATGTTGTAGAATGATGAAAATTCGTTAAATTGTAGGACATGTGTACAAAGGAAAAAAAATAAAATTTGAGATTTCCATTCTGGAGGCGTGGCATCCACCCACTTTCTCATAATTGTAATCAATTTTTTGGAGCACTTCCGTAGAATTTTTTGCAAAATGATAAAATTCAGCAGAGCAGAAATTCTTGTAGTAAAAATTTGAACTTTAGGATTTTCCATTCAGAAGGCGTGGCATTCACCCACTTTTTAAAAATTTGTATTAATTATAGGGACCAGTTTTCATTGTTGTAAAATGATGAAATTTGGTGGAGCAGTAAGACTTGTAGTAAAAACTCAAATTTTAAGATTTTTTCCTCTGGAGGCGTGGCAAACACCCATTTTTTTAATTTTTTTGATTATATGGAGCAGTTCTGATTGTTGTAGAATGATGAAATTTGGTAAAGCGGTGGGGCTGGAAGTGCATACTAAGTTAAACGTTAAAAATTTGAGATTTTCTATTATAAGGAGTGACATCAACCCACTTTTTCAGAATTGTTAAAAAATCCAGCTTCCTATTGTTCTAGAATGATGAGACTTAGTAGAATGATATGTCTTAAAATGTATACAGAGGAAAAATTTTAAAATTTCAGATTTTTCATTCCACAGGAGTGGCATCCACCCACTTTAGATTTTTGTAGAATAACGAAATTTGCTTAAGTGTAAGAACTTGAAGAACATAAGGTACAAAAGCAAAAATCAAATATTTGAGATTTTCATTTAGGGGGCGTGGCATCCATCCACTTTCCTACAATTTTTATCATTTACATGGATCATTTTTGAATGTTGTACCATGATTAAATTTGGTAGAATGGTAGGGCTTGAAATGCATGCAAAGGATTTAATTTAATATTTGAGATTTTTCGTTTAGGAGGTGTGGCACCCACCCACTTTATCAGAATCGTTTTTAATTCCCATTCTGATAGTTGTAGAACAATGAAATTTTTAATTCCCATTCTGATAGTTGTAGAACAATGAAATTTTGCTAGACCGGTAAGACTTGAGGTGCATACAAGGTAAAAAATTTGAGATTTTTCGTTCAGCAGGCGTGGCATCCACCCACTTTATCCGAATTGTTATCAACACCACTTGTGATTGTTGTAGAACGATGAAATTTTGTGGAGCGCTATGACTTGAGGTAAAAAAATTCAGATTTTTCATTCAGGAGGCGTGACATCCATAAACTTCTATATAAAAATTATCATTTATATGGAGTACTTCCGATAGTTATAGAATGAAAAAATTAGTAAAGCGGTAGGGCTTAAAATGTATGCTAAAATTAGGTTGAATTTTCTATTCAGAGGGCGTGGAAACCACCCACTTGTTTTAAAATTGTTTTGGGCGACATTGTAAAATGATGAAATTTTGGTACGAAAAAATCAAAAATTGAAGATTTTTCATTCAGAAGGCGTGGTATACAAGAAAGCGCCCAGTTTTCTTTTATGTATTTATTTCAAAAAAATTCTTGTGCAACAGGTCATCCCTGGAAAATATAGAAATCTAAAAGTTACGCCAAGTTCCTTGTTTATGAATATATTTCTTAATTATTTTAAGGAAGAAATTGCAGGTTTTTTAAAATATAATTGACCTAAATTCGGTAGGTCCACTGATTAAATTTTCAAAAATTGCGAGTAATTGAATAATAAAAACAAAACTCACCTAGTAAACCTACCAAATGTTTTTGAGGTCACCAATAAAGGAACCTAAAATAGATATGGGCAGGGTACACAAGGTAGGTATACTTAATTTATGATTCCTTTGTTTTTCTTTATTTTATGCATTATTAAAAAAAATTAAATTATTCTTAAATAAAAAAGGATTTTCATAAAAATTCGATAAAATATATTTCTAACATAAAATTTTGATTTGATAGCCTTTCATCTTTCTTCAACGCTCTGGTTATGGTTTATTCGTATATCAATACATTTTTTTGGTTGACTATACATACTACGTCCTCTCATGTACATACATATGTGTGTACATATAACTACTGCAGCTTTTCCATTATATTTTTGATGGATTTATATTATTTTTTGATATCACTATACAAAGAAGACTTATTCATCGAGCTCTCTCTCTCTCCCTCTCACTCTTTCACTTCAAAATTATGTAAAAATCATTTTTGAAAGAACATCAAAAAATTTCTTCAGAAAAATCATCGTAGTGTGAATTTCAAATTGTGAGAATGGAATCCCTTGCCCGTTGAGAAGACGCTGACTGTTATTGCTACCGCCCGTCATATACACTCATATACCCCCAAATGGAAAAAATACAAAAAAAAATCGTCCTCCACCCTCATCGTGCCTTGATAACTATTCCGCTGGTGTTGCAGTACATCATCATGAACTCGTAACACATTCTGTTTGTCTCGTGTATGCGTTGACGCCCTGTGAAACACAAACGAAGTTAATCACCATGAATTCTGCATGAATTGTCGTCATCGTCGTCGTCGGAGTCGTCCTTTTCCTCTTTCCACACAACCTCATCCTTGCCATCGTCGTCGTCTAAATTTGTCGTCGGTGGAAATGGTAAGAAGTTGTTGCTGCCGTGTTCTTCTCCGTAAAACTATACCGTGACCTAGATATTCTGAACCTACTAAAAAAAAAAAAAAAAAAAAAAACACTCCTCAAGTTTTATATTGCGGCAAAACACACTGCCTTCACTCGCTGCACTTCATCACATGCACATAGAGCAGCAGCAGTGTAAAATGAGCGGAACAAATGGAACCAACAATTTTGAACACTGAAATCTACACTTCCAGGGCATATGTGTCGCCGAGCTGCATCAGATGAATTTCAAAAAGATGAAGTTTTTAAGTTTTCATATTTTTTTCCATTTTTTTTTTTTTTTTTTTCATTTGTTTTATGAAACTACACCCGACCGACGATGATGACGACGACGACGCGATGAAAAAAAAACGCACGGTAGCGGCGGTAGTACCCACCCTACATACATATAATAGGAGATGCACCAATTTGCAGTGTAAACGAAATCAAGATTTTTCTATGAATGTGACTGGTGTCATGAATAGAGGCGCAAACATGATATCCATATCCACACATCATCGCAGTTGAAGTGATTTCATTAAAAAAAAAAAGAAATATAAAAAATAAACTGAAATTTTTTATAAAGAATCTAAGAAGAATTCAACTATTCATCCACCAGATGGAGCTCAATATAAAGGTACACATACATGCCGGGTACACCAAACCGAAAACCAAACCCCGAGACTTTTCTTTTGTTCCCTTTTTACTACTCATTTGATATGAAAGCAAAAGAAAAGGATTTTCTGAGTTGTTATACTCACCGTATATATGCTTCGGGATGTAGACATTATTTCAATGTACCTTTACAAAACTTTATCTTGTAATGAATTTAAGCAGAAAGTGTTTTCATATATGAAGTTTAAATGTTTAACTTTTGCTTTGGAGGCATTTTTTTGAGTTGAGTCACATCAGAAGGATTTATGATTTCTTAATGATGAAAAATGTGGGTTATGATATGACTGCAGTTTTAATGGAAGGATGTGAACTTTGCTGAAGGAAAAACAAATAGAGCTTTTGATGTTATGATATGAGTTTTTAATTTAAAATCAATTAAAGCTGGAAGAAATTTTACACAAAAACAAACGCAAATTTCTTTTATCATTTCTTCTCCTGACCCTAAATTTAATTTTACATTTAGTCCTGTAAGAGATGGTCAGATTCCAATGGGCATTTTATATTTCATAGGGCAAGCTAAATTTGTTTTGTAATCATAAGTCCAGGAACTAGAGATCTTGATTTTAATCATCTAATCTAATTACACGTGTATAGGTTCTAAATACACGTGTAATTATAAGAGAGTCACTTTTTATGTTACTAACCATAGTGATTTAAGATATTTGTACAGTGTATAAAACAACGGTTATAGGTACTACCTAAGTGCCTGTTTACATAGGCATTTTACTGAAGGGCGCATCCAGTGAGACAGGTAGATTTTATGTGCGTAGAAACGAGAAGGATTTTGGGATGGAATTTACCCTTCTCGTTTCTACGCACACATAAATCTACCTGTCTCACTGCTAGCGCCTTTCAGTAAAATGCCTATGTAAACAGGCACCAATTGATATTATGTCACACCAAAAAAATATTTTCCAAAAAAATTAGAAGTAATATAACAAGAATTGCCTAAATACATGTGTAACAACAAAAACACGTGTAAATATAAATACACGTGTTCATACACGATTAATTTAATTACACGTATAACATGGGTGTACATGTACACCACTGATCTCTATATACACTGGATAGTGTATTCATACAAAATTTTTGAGGCAAAAATATAGTCTTGGCCGTTACCCTCATATAACAGTATAACCGCGGCGCCAGCGGAATGGACGCTACTGGACCTGCATTTTCTTTTATTTTTTTCAATATTTACAGCCACAATTCTTGTTGACATCAACTGATATCAAATAAATGCTCAATTTCGCAAATATCTTCAATCTCTTTCTTCCTTTGTATAGAGCGAGATATGAGGTCGTGGCCGGTACCCTTTAAAAAACTTGCCTCACAAAAACTGTTATACACTATAGACTATTCACTATCCAGTGTATTATAGAGATCACTGTAGTAGGAACCTTATTCTTATAAACTTAAGTTGACAGTGCATTCCGATGTGGACCAGGGACTCAACCAACAAGATTCTTTCAGCCAGCTTGGTGTCTTCAATTTCACACACCAAGTTGGTTGAGGTTCTCTTCAAACTGCGAGCGTCACCTGAGTAGCGATCTTCCACTACTGCACCATTTCTCGGGATGGAATCAAAGATTTTCCAGGTCTGAGAAGTATTTGTATCCATCTGATCTTCATGACCCAGCTTTCTCAGCCGTTGGAATTTTACTTTGCTGACTACGTCGATGCCACTGTGAAGCTCGTATAGTTCGTTGTTAACTTTCCTCCACTCAAGATAGGCCAAAAATCATCTAGAGAATTTTCCTCCCAAAATAGTCTAGTTTTCTAACCAACCTTTGAAAAGTTACATGCTTCTGCAACATATAAGAGTACAAGGAAGATGGGTGTCTTTTATAGGGACACTTTTTGTTCTCGAGAAAGGACTTTGTTACTCAATTGCCTTTTTATAGCCCGAAGAAACAGCGTTTGACAACCCTGATTTCATTGTCTGA
Source organism: Epistrophe grossulariae (assembly GCA_929447395.1). Lineage (NCBI taxonomy): Eukaryota > Metazoa > Arthropoda > Insecta > Diptera > Syrphidae > Epistrophe > Epistrophe grossulariae. The sequence continues at coordinate 12,491,162 of OV839567.1, read as the reverse complement.
GTTTTTAGCGGAGCCTCCAAGTTAAAGCTATCGTTGGAAACGTTTGTTCAAGATGTCGGTATTGGGTTCCTGTCTTGAGCTTCTTCCCCGCTTCCGTTTCAATTCGCACAAAAATGCCAGTGATGTCGCCCTGTGTTCTTCCGATTCTGTCAATATCTTCGGTATAAGGGAATAGTTGAACAGTCCTTATACTCTAATGTTGCCTCCTGAGTTTTTCGCTGTTTTTTTCTATTATATATAAAGAACCGCGTGATAGCATACCGCCTTATCTAAAACTTTTTTGATATCTTAAGTATCGGTATGGTTCTTGGCGGCCCTGATGACGCAGCCTTCGAATTCCCAATCGTCATTGTATATATGTGAACTAGTTTATAAAGAAAACCAAAACTAGACATTGATCTATGTACCTATATATAGCTGATCTTCATCTTAATCTACCTTTGAAATCTATAAGAAAATGGTGGGTATTGATTTGAAGTTCCTATAGGTTTTTTTTTCCAAGATCTGCAGTAGTGTTAATATATTGTCATAAGTGGATTCTTCTCTCTTAAAGAACTAGACTGTTTAAGTTGTCAACGGACTATTTAAGGTGTTCACACAATACTGCAGAAATGATCTTGTAGGCCATGTGATGTTAAGAAGAATGATGATTCTGTAGTTGGAGCAGTACAGAGATCCTCCTATCTTGAGAATCTGTGTATGGTGAATATTCATTGATTGAGGATGGTTTCCCCAACCATATTTTACAGAGGAGAGGAGAGGCTTTGAAACAGTACCAACTACCAAGTACCAAGGCCGTCCGCTCAGTTTGGACTTTGTAGCCTTGAGAGATTCTTTTAAATTTTCTTAATACTTCCAAATCTCATTCCTAATATGACATAGATTTCCTCGATTGCAGGCTTCTCATGGTTCATCTATTTCCTTCTGAAAAACCGGTCATCCTTTTCTGCTCGTAAAACTACCCAGCAACCCTGATCCTCCTATGTAGCGCCATTTTGAGCAGTTCAGCTCCAAGGCCGTCAGCTTGCTTCGGGCCTTGTAACCTAGAAATTTCTGCACCTCTGATTAGCAATTTCAGCGTTACAATGTTTTTCTGAACATTTTACAAAATAAGACAGAATTCAAAACCTCTTACAAAATTTGGCTGATTTTTGTTGGAATAGGTACTGCACTTTAACCGTCAATATGCAGATGTGCCTTGGCTACAACATGCATTATACTGGAGGAGTTACAAATGTGGTAAATATGGTTGATGATTTTTTCAATGAAAAATATAAAATTTAACTGAAAATAAAATGTTTCAGGTAGCTATTCGGATTTTTCACGTAAGTGCAAGTTTTACTTAACCAGAGTGTTTTAAAGTTAATTGATCGCCAAATACTAGGGGATGGAAAGTGTTCAGAAAAGCAGGATTTTCCCTTAAGCTGGGTTTACTCAATAATATAAGTACAGCACCGCTCAATATGTGTTGTCCAGGAGTTCATATGACGTGTCTTTTGTGTCATAACCTTTCCTTACCTGGAGGCCATACCGCTCTTAAAAGGCTAGAGCTCCGAATATCTCATAGTTATGGAACTGGAGAAAATACTTCTACTACATTCTTTACCAGATTTTCTCGTGGGTTTTATTGATGGGAACCCGAGTTTAAGGTGGCGGTAAATTTTCTATGAACAAAATACCATCGTTATACTGACAAAGAGGTTAATCAATTCTATACTGGTTCTTGAGTCCGTTATTTAAAATTGACAATGGTAATAAAATAGACTATTTAGATATTCCGATCGTTAAAACTACGACGAGACTAAGGACATGTCAATTTATATCGGTTATAACAATATTGTTCACCATCATAAAAGTATAAATTATTCAAGGTGCTTCCTAGCCCCTAGAAAAAAAAACTATAAGTGCTCGAAGTATTCCCACCAGTCAGACCTGCAGTCAGAGGACATCGTTGGTTTAAACTATTACCATAATATATAAAGTCCTTCAAAATAATGTCTTTAATGCCAATGATTAAATTTAAACATTAATTTTGATTGACATAAAAAAAAAACTAATCTCTAAAGCCCTCTAGGTTTGAATTTTTGCAACAGTGAAATTGTGTGGTTGGAATGATAAATAGACATTTTCTACTTTGCCGGAAGATATTTTTTTCTTTTTTTTTCATTTTTTTTTTAATTCCATTTACCAACCTGACCTTTCATTCTCTCTCATATAGTTATAATAAGCTGGCATTGGGATATGCGAATGAGAGTGGGTGTTTGATTTGAGTCAGAAAATAAAAGAACACGATGCGATAAGGTAAAATAAAAAATATTATTTATACGAATCCTGTGAGCACTTTAATAAATTTCACCTGAAATTTTCCCTTAAGACTATGTATCTCTGCGAATTGGGAATTTAATTTTGTCAGTTTAGAACCTCCAGGTTGAGCTGATGGACTGGACATGACCTGTTGCATTCAATGTCGATAAATATTTACGCTTCTCTGAGTGTAGGTACCACCTCGCTTTGTGCAATGTTCTCGCGTATATTCATCTCAACGCAAGACACACCAAATGTGGCACAAAGACATACCATACCAACATCAGCGGATATGGCACTTTATGTACACGCCCTGGCCCTGTCCCTGTCCCTGTCCCTTCTGTTGTCAGTCGGTTGGGTTCGTCCTTGTTTTTGCTTGATGGGCAATTTTGTGTGTTTGCCTTGTAAGTGTAGCCAAAGTGTTAATAACCCTGTTCAACAGGCCATAAGTGACTCTTGGGAGCATAGTCATCGGTTCAGTTCGGGCGTGTGCTTGAGCGCTATGCATGCAGATAGCTAATCATAAAACATTTTTTATATGTATAGCTCCTTCTCTTGCATCGCATGAGATTCTCATCCACTTGAAGTGAAAAGAGGAGGAGACATGGAGTGGTGATACAAAGAAGGAACTATACAGCGGAAACATTTCCAGAAAATCTTTCCAAATGAGAAATTCAACTCGTGATGATGGGCACATTCTTTTCGTCGACTTTTACATATATTTTAGGACTTGGACTTGGTGAAGAAAAGTTGTGGGTGCGATGGGTGATATTATGGTGATGGCTTTAGAAGAAGAAGAAGAACACAAAACTCTCTAGAGAGTTCATGGAATTTATGTGGACTCTCGAAAGAGCTGGCAGGAATCATGACATTGAAAAATGCTTAATTGCTGGTGGTGTGTCAAGTGGCAAATGGACTGCAAAACGTTCTGTTCGAGCCACAAGAGCATCATGCCGCACAAGACCAAACAACTGAAACATTCAAAGTGGTTGTGGGCTTGGGCTGTCGACGACGACAACGACGACGATGACTACAACGACGACGACGACAGAGCATATGTTTGGGTATGTTGTAAAGTGTCAGAGGATAAGCTGGCAATGACATTGGCATTAATATGAATGTGTATTGTGTGTGTGTATACATATCTTCCCTTATATAGCATTAAAGATTAGAAGATGTTCGTTTGAAGTTTCAAGTTCTCTAATCTCTGTTACATGTTTCATAATATACAAACGATACATTATGTTATTTGTATTACGAGTATATGTGTATATGGACTGAGAAATGAGTAGGTGTATAAGATTCTTGTCAAAGTTAGAGAGACTATTTGAGGCTCAGGCTATATTAGATAATTTGTCTTAAAACAATGTTAACTCTAATTATCAACTATTTTCTCATTGTAGAACTTAAACTTCATTAAGTTTCTTTGAGGATAATAATGTCAAAGAATTCTCAATTTTTAATGTAGAATTTTATTTTATTTAAGTTGAGGAAATTGCAATAGTTTAAAAATGGCAAAACATATTTAATATAATCAATAAAACTTCATTTCGCATATTAAAATAAAAAGGGTGACTGGATCACTCAATTTAATGGTAATGATATATGAATAAAACGAAGCACCTGCTCAAAACTGAAGCAGGTTCTCCATTTTAAGAGAGTAAACTTTTTGAATACAAGGTTTTTCATGGCACATTCACAGATTTTTGTGTTGAGCATCTGCTCTGAGCAGGTACTCCGATTTATTCATTTAACCCAATTTGCTTAATTCAAGGTGGTTAGAGTTTATTAACATTTAAAAGGTATCTTATCTTTGCATGTGGACTGAGTACCTTTTCAGCTTTTTGGATTGAGTATCTGCTCTGAGCACGTGCTAGGTTTTATTCATAACACCCAATTTGATGTAATGATACAAGTTGGAATTTTAACATTTAAAAGATATATTATCTATGTATCTATATATGACTGAGCTCATCTTTTATGTTGAGCATCTACTCTAAGAACATGCTCCGTTTTATTCATATATCCCAATGTGCTCTGATGATTCAACTTGGTTAGAATTTTCAACATTAAAAAGGAAGATATCTTATATTTGTATGCAGTCTGAGCCCCTGCTCATCTTTTCGTATTGAGCATCTGCTCTGAGTATTAGCTCCGTTTCATTTATATCACTGAATAAGCTCTAATGATTCAATACGGTTTATTTTTATAACATTTAAAAGGTACCTATCTTATCTATCTGAGCACCTTCTCAACTTTTTGTGTCACCCAATTTGGTCTAATGATTCAAGTTGGTTAGAATTTTTAACATTTAAAAGATATATTATCTAAGTATGTAGACTGAGCTCAGCTCTTGAGCATGCGTGCTCTGAGAACGTGCTCCGCTTTATGCATATATAATCCAATGTGCTCTGCTGATTCAAGTTGGTTCAAATTTCCAACATTTAAAAGGTACCTAGGTATTTTATATTTGTATGTAGGCTGAGCAGGTGCTCAGCTTTTCGTATCGAGAATATGCTCTGAGTATACTTGCTCCGTTGTATTCATATCACCAAATGTGCTCTAATGATACAAATTTGTTAGAATTTTTAACATTTAACATATCTATATATAGGTGTATAGGCTGAGAATACTCTGCTTTGACCACGTACTTCCTTTTATTCATATCACCAAATGCGGTTTAATGATTCAAGTAGGTAAACATTTTTAAAATTTACAATTCTTTTATCTATGAATGTAGGCTGAGCATATGCTCTGATTTTTTGCTGAGCATTTACTCTGAGTACTTGCTTCATTTTATTTATAAAGTTCAATGTGCTATGATGATTTAAGTTGTACTAAGTTGTAGTCTAAAAAACTTAAAGCAACATTAGTATTGCGATGAATCAAAAGTCTTTAAAAAGCAAGTTTCGAAAAACGATAAAATATGATTCGTTATCTCGTGAAAAATTCAAAAGGGAATTTTATTTTTGATTCAATCGCGAGAATCTTATTTTTTGGTTCCGTTTTCATCATCGAATCAAATTTGTTGAAATCTGTTCGTTCCCGAATTTATCACGTGGGAACTATTGAATAACCATTCACGAACCGTTCAAATAAAAAAAATGTCATTTTACATAAATATCATCACATTACATTAAATAAACTGGTTTTATTTTTGACTTTTTTAAAAATTTTCGACTATTTAAAAAAAAAAATTTGAATGTTCTCAAAATTTTTCACTTTTTTCAAAATTTTACATATTTTTCAAAATGTTTGCTTTTCTTTTCAAAATTTTTCACTCTTCAGAATTTTTGAATTTTCTTAAAATTTTCGACGTTTTTTAAAATTTTGAATTATCTCAAAATTGTTTATTTTTTTCACAATTTTTCATATTTTAAAATTTTTTTGACTTTTTCAAAATTTTTCATTTTTTTTAAATTTTTTCACTTTTTTCGAATTTTTTGACTTTTTTCAAATTTTTCATATTTTTCTAAATTATTGACTTTTTCAAAGTTTTACTTTTTAAAAAAATTTGTATTTTTTCAAAATTTTTCAATTTTTTCTAAATTCTTCACTTTTTAAAAATTTTTCAATTTTTTTTACTTTTATTGTTATTTTCACTTTACAATAATTATTTGTTTTAAGGATCTTTACGGATCCGATCGCGAGCGAACCATATTCTACCTGAATTTTATTTTTCCGATCTCTCACGAACGAGAGAAAAAAAAAATGGATTAAGTTCGTTCGTGAGAGAACTATAAAATTGTAGTGATCGAATATCCCACAAGATATTTCCCTTGTTTTAATTATATATTAACTTTAACGTTATTAAAAAAAAACGTTAAAAATCAACCTCTTCTTGTATCGCACTTAAACTTTCAGAATTTTGACATTTTTTTAAATTAAGATATTTGATTCCGCCTACAGAAAAATTTTCCATATTTTCATCCAATTGACTCGATTATTCAATTTTGGGCTATAAATATTGAACACTTTATGCTCCCTAATGTCAGAATTAATCAACCTCCAAATTTCCATAATAACTCTAATTCTAGTAATTTTTTCCATTTAAATAATCGCTATGCTTGTATATTTTATAAGTAGATAATATTCCCAAAAACACAAAGCATTTTTCCTGCAATCTAAACATATAACAGAAAAAGTATATTATCTAAAGATAAATTATTCAACTGTTTTGAAACAACCATCAACTGTCATATATTTTCATCGAACAATTGTCATTCAAAAAATAACTATTGTGACAACCTTCTTTAACCAACAATCAACCATCATGCAGAGGGCCAACAGTACCTACATATATATATCTAGAGCTAGCACACGCAGACATCAACTTCATCATCATTGGAAAAACACGAATTTTCACTTCCAATTGAAATGAATTATTAATCGCGTATTGACTTTGTGTATAAAGAATAGAACGACCGACCGGTAAGTTGTCTTTGTGCCATCATGGTGTGATGGCAATGGGTATATAGTATAGCTCCACACAGAAAAGGACGAGTGGGTATTGAAATATTTTAGGAGAGAGGGAGAGATAGGGAGGGGAAGGGGCTTGGCACCAACGAACACGGAATCTCCATCGTAAATCTCTTTACAATCAGATCAATAACCCTGACAGACAATTTTTGGGGCGAATAAAGGAAACTTCCAATCGATGCCAAACCAAAAACTTTCCATCAAGTAAACAATTGCTGCTTCTCATACGTACATTTTATAAGTTTTAACTTCTCTTTCTCTCACTCACTCTCACTTATCTTTCGTGAAATAACAACAACGACAACAACAATTGTTTGATTCACTTTACCAGTCGAATCGTATCGTATCCTTACGTGTGCATGCAATCATAGCAAAGGCACTTCACGTCTACAATAAAGGATAATTGACATGTTGAGAGCACTTTTGTGACTCCATCTCCTGGCGAAATTAAATATTAAATTTGAGAAAGGTGAAGTACGTTTGAAATATACACCATCAGCTCGCTGTTGTTACTGCTGCTTCAGAAGCGTTCCCCAGTAAAGACAAGCTTTCCCAATATGCTAGTGACGCTGATGGTACATATCGGTGCCGCACCCCCCCCCCCCTCTCTCTTTCTCTGTGTGGACGACGATGGCTATGACGCTTCTCACTCTCCTGAAATCCAGATATTGAAGGGTATGAAAATGAATCAATTGGTTGTCAAGGAGGAAATTGAATTGTCAACTGACAAGCGAGAGTAACATAATACCCAGAACAGTACCCCACCAAAACCTGTCCGGAAAGTATATAGGCTTCCTTTTTAAAAATATTGACAATGTTTTTGAATAAATTTTCTGATTTGATAAACGCGCCACTCATAAATTTACAAAAAAAAAATACAAAAAAAAAACATATTATATTGATTTTATTTTTTTATTTTTCATAAACATTATGATATTTCGAAACCAAAGAGGAAATGGGTAGTCTATCTAAAGTGGGGTAAGGATAAATTGATATGTGTTTAATGTTAACTTCAAAAAAAAGGGTAAATTAGATTTACATTTCTAAGAAAAAAAAAAGTTAAAAGAATATCAATGGATTTGTTACATGAAATTCCAATTCTGATGAATGGAATTTAGGTCAAGTGACTTCAAACTAAATTTTATAAAATGCGGAGAAAAAATATTGACTAGACAAATATTTCGAGAAACCAGCGTGGCGATGGAGCGGCGGCGCCGGGGTGCAGTGGCGGAAAATCAAAAATGCTTCGACAGATTTTCTTAAAAAGAATCAACAATTTTAAAAGATGGCTAAAAAAATTCCGAAAAATGGTTACTAATAGCACCTTCAACAGAACTATTTTTTTTTTTTAATTTTAACTTTTTCGAAAATGGTTAAACTGATTTTTTTTTGATTTTTTAAAAAAGTTAAAATTTCTTTTGTTTTTTGAAAACTCAATTTCTCCAAAAATCCAAAAACCACTTTATCGATTTTTATGAAACTAAGCTTTAAGCAGTTTTTTTTAACATGGTATAGCAGGCAGAATTTCAAATTCTTCCTCTTAGAAATGACATAAAAATGCACTCTAGAAAATTGGAAACAAATCGATTTACGCGTTTAAGGTCTACATATGTATATAGATACAGTAGTCTTAGAAAGATGAACGGTTCTATAAAATAAACAGCTCGGAAAGATGAACGAAATATTTTCACTTTTCAATGTTCAAAAAGATGAACGGGTTGAAATTTTGTTTTCGAAAAGATGAACACTTTATTTCCAAATATAGTTTTTTACTTCTTCTTTGCCTTTAGTTCCTCCTGACAAGTACTTTGGGGCTTGTTTTAACTTGTTATGTCAATAATATTTAATGTTTTAAATATATCTCTTTCCTCAACCAAATGTTGATGTTCGAAAAGATGAACAATTTGAAAAGACGAACGCGCCCTGTTTTATATCTGTTCATCTTTTCGAGATTCTACTGTACCTCGATTTAAAGTGTATGAGGTGTATGAATGGCAGACGGTATGTCGAAATCGAAAACTGACATTTTGGATTTCCCTATCATTTCAATATTTTGTTTGATCAAAGCCTCAAACACTTTTTTTTTACACAAAGGGCCTGTTTCACAATATCTGAATAAATTTTTGATTTAGTTTTTCGACACATAAATATTAGTACAAGGTTATAAGTCTACAATCCAAAAAAATATATTGTGGATTTATAACTAATTGGTAATAAAAGGTCACAGCTCTTCAAAAATTGGTCAGGCTTGGAAAACTTGTAATCCAAGCTTAAACTTTTTCAATGTGATTAGCGATTTCTGGCACCTCATTTATGGGATATTCAAAAAAAATATAAACCATCTGATAGGAAACTTAATCCTCATAAAAGATTAGCTAGTTTCAAAAATTGCTCAGCTAAAGATTTTTTTATGAATTTAAAAAAAAAAATTCAAAGTTACAATATAATATAATTTGTGGAATTTCCCAAAAAAAAATTAATACTATCTGAAAGGTTATTTTTTACTTGTAATAGTCAGCGTCAAGACCGGGCTTCAAGGTCGGGCGTCAAAGTCAGGCTTCAAAGTCAGGCTTCAAAGTCAGGCTTTAAAGTTGGGTGTCAAGGTCGGGCATCTAGGTCAGTTTTCAAGGTCAGGCTTCAAGGTCAGGCTTTAAAGTCAGGCATCAAGGTCAGGCTTCAAGACTTGAAGTAAATAGTTAACAAAATTTCAGATTCAGTAAAACCCGCTTAAGAGAAACCCGCTTAAGAGAAAAAACCTCTTCCCTGAAACACTTTTTTCATCCCCGAGTATTTGTCGACCAAATACCTTTATAACACTCCGCTTAAGCGAAACTCGCTTAAGTGAAAAACCCGGATACTTGAAACATATTTTCAGTTAAATTTAATATTTTTCATTGAAAAAAACTCTCTCAAGTGAAAAAAAAATTTAATACAACAGAACAAAAAATTTGCTGAACACTTTTACTTCTTTTTTATTTTTCACCTCCACCAAATTTTCATCACGAAAATGACATTTGAATTTCTGATATGTCAGAACACTTTTTGGAATTTATAAATCCCCTTAAATGGAATTTTTTTCACTTATCTGGACTCCGCTTAGGTGAAATTTTTTTTCACTTAAGCGGGGTTCGTTTAAGTGAAAAACCCGCTTAAGTGAAAGAAAGACTGACATTTTGCAGTTTCTCTTAAGCGGGTTTTACTGTATATGAATTTTATTCAATTTTTCAGAATTTCAAGGCCCATCCGGAGGCAGAAGGTATGAATCTTTCTAAATTAGTTAATATAACCATTTGGCACATTTTAAATTGCTATTAGATATTTTTCTTTAATTTTGTCTTTTTTAGTAAAAATACCAATATGTTTAGTTCATTTATGATTACCAGTCATAATAATATAATATTTTTTCTTCCTTCATACTAAAGTGACCCATCGTAATGAATAACCAAAATATGAGTTCGTGCCTTAAAATTGAATAAAATGTGTGTCGCATGTGGTGGGGGTGAAGGATTAAAAAATTTCTATGGCGGGGGCATAAGTGTTATAATTTTTTGTAAATAACCTAAATAAAGGATGCTCTATATCCTTTTCCCTAAAACGTCTTTTAAACGAAGCAATTACCCCCTCCGATTTTTAAGACCGTAGGCGGGGAACCAATGTGGAGGCCGGAGTATACAAAATTGCTTAGGTTGAAAAATTGCAGCAAGTAAAGAGTGTGGAGATATGTTGCTTTTCATTAAAAATTGTCTAAAAATAGTCACTTTTCAGGGCTTGGTCCAACTAACACCACACACTGATCCAACTTTCCCCGCTATAAACAGCCCAATTAGGAAATAATGCCAGGAAAGCTGATGGTTTTCTTAAGAAACTGTCAAGCTGTTTGAGTGCCGCTAACAATTTACCGGGGGTTGAACTTGTAGCTTAGAAAATTTCCTATAAAAAAAATGTTAAAACTTTTTTTTTATAAAAATAACCGTTTTCAAAATAAACCAATCTGAAGAGTTAAGGGTTTTACTTTTCTATATACATAGTAGGGCGGCTTAGTTCAAAAATTGTGCATTTTGTGATAAAAGCATCAATTTTTTTAGTTTTGGTATATTATATGATGACATTTTTAGATATTGACCCACTCTATATGTATACCCCTTTAAGAAAGGGAAATTAAAAAAAAAATATTGAAAATAGAAAATTAATATAAAAACACAACGACATACACTTACGATACCGCACCCTTAGAATGAAAGGAACCTAACTAAAAAATTCGGCATCTGTTTTACCACCTGGTTTAAGAGTTCATTTCACTTTTTAAGGTTAATTTATTGAAAAATCGGAAGTTACAAAAATTTTGAGTTAGGGTCCAGTTATAGCTTTCATTGAAACTCATCATTGAAAATTTTAATTTTCAGTTTTGAGGCCCTAAAAAAGCGACATCAGTGAATATTTTGATGCCAATAAAAAGCTGATGACTCGATTGTTATTTCTAGCCAAAAAAATATTCATTTTGGCCCTACTTTTCACATAAAACGATTTCTAAGATTTCAATGACCAATGATATAAGGTAGTTAAGTCATTGAAATAAAGAAATTTATTTCCTGTGATAGACTGGGCCAAAATGAAATATTTTTTTTACTAGAAATAATAATTGAGTTATTAGCTTTTTATTTGCATTAAAATAATCACTGATTTCACTTTTTAAGTGCCTCAAAATTAACAATTAAAATTTTCGATGATGAGTTTTAATGAAAACTATAACTGGCGCCTTAGGTCACTTTCATTCTAAGGGTGCGAATTACGATGTTATAATTTTTTCTAAAGCCAGTAGTAATTCATTCTTTAATTATGTTTTTAAATGAAGTTATTTTATTACATAGTTTTTGAATAAATGGTTTTTAAAATTAAAATTTTTCGGATTTTATTTTCTAAATTTTGAGTTTAAAAATCATTGATTATCTGGGTGACTTCAGGTTTTTCTAAAAAAAAAAAATACTACCGGGCGACCAGAGGTTGACTGCAGAGCCCAAAGAACAATTATTGAACTAAAATACCAAAGCCGTTTGACACGAATCACAAATTATCTTTCAATAATTTATTAATTCATTTATTATTTTAAAATATTACTTCTAAGTGAATGGCTCATTATACATTTAATCATTTTTGGACCGAGATATTATAAAATTTGGAGTTAATATAAGTTATACCTATCAACCCTATACCTAGAAGAGAGGCGAAATTTCTAAAAGGGGCCTGTACGTGATTAAATGCGGCCCTGGTATATTATCTCGTTAAAATAAATTTAATCAAATAAGAAACAAAAATTCACATTATTGTTTAAATGCATGCGTATATTTTCAAGATTCAAACAGTTCACGTCCTCTCCGTCATATACTGACCCTAACAAACTTGTAAAGCAATCAACACTTGAATTTCAAAACCTCTTGAATTTAATATTGAGATCACTTCATCTCGCATACAAAAAAAAAATTGAAAAACAAAAAAAGTGAAGGGAAATATCTATGAAATACTTAATAATAATAATAAATAAATTAGTTGCATAAGGCCGCCTAATTTCTTTAGAAATTCCGTCTCTTGCAATAGGATTTTCTCACGCCTGCAAAGGTAATTAAATTTTGAGACTCTAAGTAGGTAAGTTTAGTTGGTTGAGTCGTAAAATCCACAACAGCTGTTTGTAAAGGCGGAGTGTGGGTTAGAAGTTGTGAGGAAATGTATCTTAGTTCTGCCAATGAGGGTTAAAAACTTTCCCGACAACGAGTGATGACGATGATGACGACGCGACGCAACGTATATCAAGGTATAATTAAACATTTATAAAAGCATGAAAACCCATACTCATCACAATAATATGATGTGCCAAGTTGGAGGTTGCAATTCAAGGACTCCGCCGCCGCCGCCGCGCCGCGCCGATCCAACTTGTGATAAGTATTCAGCACACGATGTTTATCGTTATTGAATTTCAGTTCAGTTAAAACGCAGAAAATTAATTTCGAGCTCTAATATTAGCTAGATGGGTTTGTGGGGGTGTCCGTCGTGAGTATAAATGGAAAATAATATATTGTACATGGTAAGGGAAGAAAAATAAAAAAAAAAAGAATAAATATTAAAATGAGCTGCACTCTTGCTGCACAGGACATATCTCTCTTCTTCATTTGTTCATCCGGTAAATCTATGCAAACTGAACTCTGAAAATTTTTTTTTAATTGACTATAGTCGTACCTATATACAACACTGATGCTAAATAACCACCACCATATATACTCTAAGTAACCTATATCTACCCTACCACCCTTCTTATACTGACTATTCGCTCTCCATCTGAATGGAAATATGATCCACTTACTTGCTTCATCTCATGACAGTAATTTAATTCCCAGAACAAATCTGAAAATTTACAATTATAATTGTTGATTCATCCTACCAGAGAGGATAAAATTATGTAGATGTATACTTACTTACTTACTCTATACCTACTGGTTGGTACTTCATTTAAATACAAACCTGCATATTCTGTCTATTTCATTACAAATTCGAGAATAGTATTACGATGAGAGTACAAACCTTATAATATACCTACTCTTCGTTAAATACGTATTTCGAGTGCCGTTGTCGTCGTATCAGAAACAGGAACAGTATCAGGATCAAAAACAGAAAGAGAGAGGAATAGAACATCTGTCAAGGCAAGACAACCTACGTGCAAATTTAATTTTCCTCTGTCCACTGAGCTAATTTTCGGTTTCTGGAACACTGCATTCACTCGTGCAAATAAAGAATCGAGATTCGAGTAAGCAAAAAAATACAAAAAAAAAAAAACAATAAGAAAATTCGGTTAAGTTTGCGTAGCCGGGAAATTCATTGAATTGGCAATAATTGAAAAAGAACCTAATTATGTCAGTGTTATCCAAGAGTATACACAAAATAATATATACTTTTTGTATCTTGTATATCTGTTTGTAATCCGTATACTTACATTTCAAAATTAATGCAAGTAGGGCTGAGAATAAATAGGTACTATGTTTAGATATTAGCTTATTTTTTTTATTTTTTCTGATTAACTTTTTTATGTTTTTGAATTGAGATATTCACAAAATTAGCATTCAAAAGACTTCTGTTTTTTTTAGAAGCTTTGTGTTCGAAAGAGGAAATCGGTTTAATCTGTTTTGAAATTAAATTGTGCAACTCTGAGTTATTTTTCGGACATAATAACAGAGTTCGTAAAAAATCGCTCGCGAATCATAAAATACGAATCATTATCATTCTTTATCGATCTTCTAACGAACCATACAAAATATAGTTCGCGAACGATACAGTTTTCGATCCATAAAAATTTATAGTTCACACACGAAGAAAGTAAATAAATAAATTTTTTTGTCTGTATATCTCGTTCGTGAGAGATCGGAAAAATTAAATTAGGTAGAATATGGTTCGCTCGAGATCGGTTCCGAAAAGATCCTTAAAACAAATCATTCTTCATCATTAGTATCCATTCAGTTCAAATTTGAAAAAAAAAAAAATGAAAAATTTGGAAAAAAGTCAAAAAAAAAGATTTTTGAAAAAATGTAATAATTTTGAGAATACTCAAAAATTTTGAAAAGTATGAAAAATTTTGAAAAAAGTCAAATATTTTGAAAAAATGTGAAAAATTTTGAAAAAAGTGAAAAATTTTGATAGAAGTCTAAAATTTTGAAAAATATGAAGAAGTGAAAATTTTTTATAAAAGTCAAAAATTTTGAACAGTATGAAAATTTTTAAAAAAGTCAAAATTTTTGAAAAATGTAAAAATTTTTAAAAAAAGTGAAGTCTAAAATTTTGAAAAATATGAAAAAAGTGAAAAATTTTGATAAAAATCATAAATTTTGATAAATATGAAAAAATAAATAAATTTTGAAAAATGTGAAAAATTTTGAAAAATTAAATAAAAGTTAAAAATTTTAAAAAAGTTAAAAATTTTATTAAAAGGCAAATCAAAATTTTTGAAAAAAAAAACAAAAAAAATTGAAAAATATAAAGAAGTCAAAAATTTTAAGAAAATTCAAGAAAAATTTGAATAAATAAAAATTTTAATTTAATGTAATATGTATAATGATACCTATTTGTGTAAAATCACATTATTTGAACGGTTCGTGAATGGACCTACAATAGTTCTCAGGTGATAAATTCCGGAACGTACCATATTTTACAGATCACAACAGATTTGATTCGATCGTGAAAACGAATTTTATTTTAAAGGAATTAAAAAATAAGATTCACGATAGAATCAAAAAACAAAATTCCCTTTTTGAATTTTTTACAAGAGAATAATTAATCATATTTTATCGCTTTTTGAACCTTGCATAACAGTGACAAAACAATTTCGAAATTTACTACAAACGTACCCTTAGTTTTTTTTTTTTGATCTGTCAATCTCAAAATTTTGGAATTTATTAAAAATTACTACCGAAATTCTGAGAAATAAGGATTTTTTTCAAAAGAGACATGATAATTTTGAGTTTTAGTACAAAAGCACACTTAATCTTTTTTAATCTATAAATGTCAAAACGTCAATTATATCATGATGAAGTTCACGAAGGAACAACATTTTTGAAATTATGTAAAATTACTTACGAAATTCTGAGACATAAGGAGTTTATAAAAAGTGACGTAATAATTTTTTATATTAGTACAAACGCTCATTGCATTTTATTTGTTTGGTCTGTCAATGTCAAAACGTCAATTATTTTAGTGCAACCATACCCTTCAATTTTTATTTGTTCTGTCAATGTCAAAACATCAGTTAATGTTTGCATTTATATCATAGTGAAGTTCATAAACGAGCAACATTTTAGAAATTAAAAATTAGTACCGAAATTTTGAGTCTTCAGAAAAAAAGGAGTTTTTCAAAAGGTAAAAAATAATTTTCTATTTTAGTGCAAACGCAGCCTTAATTTTTTTTTCATATGTCAATGTCAAAACGTTAATGTAAAGTCAAAATTTATATTTATATCTTGGTGAAATTCGAGAACGAGCAACATTTTAGAAATTATTATTAAAAATTAGTAGGTACTGAAATTCTGAGTTGGTCAGAAATGAGGTGATTTTTAAAAGAAACATAACAAATTTTGTATTTTAGTACAAATGAACCCTTTTTAAGTTTAATAGCTTTGTCGATAAGGAAATTATGGATATGTGGGTTTGTTGAATTTCCAGTGGTATTTTTTTCTCATGATATTTTTCTCGCTTCATTCTTTTTTTTCGCATGATATATTTCTCGCATGATACTTTTCTCACATGATATATTTCTTGGTGCAGTGCAATAAGACCCGCGCAAATAAAGCCCACGGATCTTCTTTCGCTAAATAAATGGAAATAACACCCGCGGCCTTTTTTTCCTTTTTGAAATAGAAATAAAAGCTTTGGGTTTTAATTCTTTTTTCTTGTGGGTTTCCATTCAAAGAAAAAAAGTACAAGTGACTGTTGTCCAAGAAACCTGTTGCCATAAGCGCCTGCATGACGGCTAAACATACCCTAAGCGGAGCAACGAAGTTGCGTGAGCGGTACCAAGTCTCCAAAAAGGGAGTTAAAATCCTTGGAACTCGCGAAGCTGGCCACCCAAGATAATAATATCTAGGAAAACTATCAAAAAAGTTCCAAACCGTTTCGATTTGAAATCATTAACTGAAAAATATTTTAAAGCGAAGTTGGAAATATTGAATCAAATTTTAAATATGGGTCTTAATGCCAATTCAGAAAGGCAAAAACTCCAGCGGGTCTTAATGCTTTTTTGTGGTGGGTCTTATTGCCACTCTCAAAAGGAAAAAGCTCGCGGGTGTTATTTCCCTTTTTTGGGAAATATGACCCACGGGCTTAATTTCTGCGGGTCTTATTGCACTGCACCATATTTCTCGCATAATATTTTTCTTGTATGATACATTTCTCGCAAGACATATTATGTGCTTGATATTTTTCCCCATGATATTTTTATTACATTATCTATATAAATCTCGCATGATAAATTTCTAGTGTGATATGTTTCTAGCATGATTTCTTTATCGGATGATATATTTCTTGCACGATATATTTCTAGCGTGATATATTTCTAGAATGATTTCTTTCTCGCAAGATATTTTCCTCGCATGTTAATTTTTCCGCATGATATATTTCTTGCATGATATATTTCTATCATATGATATATTTCTAGTATGATATTTTTCTCGCATGTTATTTTGTTCCAATGAAATTTTTCTTGCATGATTTTTTTTCCAATGATTTTTATTTCTAAAGTTGGATTTTTTGAAAAAACCGATAATTCATCAGAATTAAGTCTAAGCCTTCTCAAAAAAGATATTACTAGCGACCTTACAATACAAGGCTTATATGTATGACAGATTTTTCTATTAGAAACAGTTTTAAATAAGAGCATGATATTTTAAATGCGAAATTATAATTTAGTTTTCAACCCTTTATTTCCCCCCAGAAAATAAGTTTTTTTTAATTTTAAAAATTCAAGAAAAAATTATGTCATGAACTACGCAAGTCGAAAACGTTCATTAGGTATAGTCACTGTTCAAACCTTTAAAGGCCTGTTTTAATTCTGCCTCTGATGAAACTCTCAGAAAAAACGATTAATGACAGTTAGCAAAAGCCAAACCACTTTTGAATCTACCAATACTTTATATTATTGGATCAAAAACCACATGATTCTACCCAAAGCTATCAAACCACCATATACATATGCCAACCAATCTTTACCCTCAACTTATTGTGTTTGGTTAAAATTCAAAATGTCTGTCTGTGTACGTATAGATATGTGATGATAATGCAATCAAGGAAACATTGTCCATTGGTCGTTCGGTTTAGTTCAGTTCGGTTTGGTTTGGTTCTGCGGTCTTCTACCCAGTCAGCTATATATGTACCTACATACATCTCTTGGGCCTCGAAATCTTTCCACTTAAGGCTACCCTCTACATTTTGACTAATTGCAACGCATTAAGCCCTTTTCGATGTGAACCAAAAAAAAAAAAAGAAGTTAAAACAATGCCTTACATACCCTGTAATCGGTTTGTTTATGCTCGTTAGTTTGATGTATGCATGTCCGCTACCAGACGCGCCAGTCTGACTTACACGCATAATATGGATGGTATAACAGAATATGGAGGGAGTATAAAAGATGGACAGGACAACCAACCCACTTATGTATAACCCTATAGAGATCAGAGCAAAAGATTCATTTTCAGCGGGCGGTCGCACCCGTTTTCGACATCCATCCTACCATCGCAGTGAGGTGGATATTTATATTTTATTTTATTTTTATTTTTTTTACTGTCACGTGATAAACTGGCAAACGTAAGGAGTGAAATAAATAAAATCCCATCAAAGGTTCTGACATGTCGTCCGTCCTCCTCCACCTCTGTCTGTCGTCTTTGTCTGATGTTGTTGGCTGTATATGTATATGTGCTCTGTGATGGCTTTAACGAAATTAAACTTTTCGGACGAGTAAGCGGGTAATAAATGAGTTTTTGCGCTTGAGAAAGTGCTCCTCCACTTTGCTTGCCGCATATCATCGTGTTCGTATATAGTATTGCCTTGCAATGATCATCATCATCATCGTCATAGTCTGGATGCGGGACAAGATGGGACGATGGGAACACAGCACCAAACTGACTGATATATACAAAACCGGAAAGAAGGGCTATTTTTGAATCAATCAAAAGACCAAACTGCTGGATCAAAACAAGTCAAGCATTTCACGTGATTTTGTTTGTGCCATCATCAAGCTTCCAGGGTAGTTCTACTTCTTGTTCTTAGACTACGTTCTAAAAAAAAACAGCTATACAGTTTCTGAGGAGTGCCAATGCCGAATGTGCATTCATATCCTATACTTAGGTATTCGTCTTCTTCTCTGCAATTCTTTGTTTGATGTTTGCAAGACGACCCACCGACGCGACACGACACAAGCGACGTATAGTTGCCACTCTGTTAATCATCAGAGCATGTCATAAAAATAAAATCCTCATTTCCATCATATCAATAATACTTCGAGTCACTAAACAGACTCTAGCGTGTGATGGTATAAAACAAATAAGACAGACAAAAATATCATAGGAATTATGGTTATGGACGAGTGGATGTCGGATAGTTGGTAGATTGCTTTCTGGATGAATTGAGTTGAGTTTTGTTTTGAAGTTGAATTATCGTAAATTGAAGAAGAGGTGTCAAAACATCAAAAAGTCTCTAATTTTCTTATGAAAATAACTCTAAAAAAAATTGTTCGCAATATTTGAATAAATTCATAAAAAAGAAAGAAAATTTAGATAAATTTGTTAACTCAACAGCTTGTGAAGAAAAACGAGACCCTTATAACTTACAACTGTCATATCCGTTCCTGTGTGTGAGTTGTATAAGCCGGCAGGAATGAAGGGAAGCTACATATTTTATGGTTCCATCACTAATCCGTGCTATTTAATGTGACTTAAGCTACGATTAGATGGTCAACGCAAATGGATGATTCTCTCACGTCAAAATGACGTTCTATCACAAAGTTGTCAAGGCCTGTTATCTTCCAAGCAGAATATTGTCAGTTCATAGACCGCTTTATTAACACTCACGTTGCCACGAATTTTAGGGACATCATGTTGATTATTTTGTGTTAACGTGTAATCACCCTGTCAACGCAGTTAGAACCATTGCCTACGTTCTGTAACTCTCGCATCGATAAAATCAGTCGAGAAACGATGAAATTTGAAAGAAATCATATGAGTTTTGTTCCATTTTCCACCATTTCTCGACCAATTTTATCGATGCGAGAGTTACAGAACGTAGGCATAGGGTTCGTAAAAAATCGCTCACAAATCATAAAAATACTGATCTTTATCATTTTTCATCGATTTTCTAATAAACCATACAAAAATAAATTTCGGGAACGGTAAGATTTTCGATTTCTAAAATTTTATAGTTCGCCCACGAACAAACTAAATCCATTTTTCTGTCTGTATCTCTCGTTTGTGAGAGATCGGAAAAATAAAATTCAGGTTCTTTCGAAATAAGTATCCGAAGAGATTCTTCAAACAAATCATTCTTCATGAAGTATTTTTGAAAAAAGTTAAAAAAAAATTTGAAAAAGTGAAAAATTTTGAGAAAAGTCAAAAAATTTTAAAAAGTACAAATTTTGAAAAAGTCAAAAATATTGATAAAAGTCAAAAATTTTGAAAAAATTCAAAAAATTTGAAAAAAGTCGAAAATTAAAAAAAATCAAAAAATTTGGAAAAGTGAAAAATTTTAAGAAAAGTCAAAAAATTTGAAAAAGTACAAATTTTGAAAAAGTCAAAAATATTGAGAAAAGTCAAAAATTTTGAAAAAAATTCAAAAAATTTGAAAAAAGTCGAAAATTAAAAAAATTGAAAAAAGTCAAAAATTTTGAGAAAAGTCAAAAAATTTTTAAAGAGTCAAACATTTTTGTAAAAAGTCAAAAATTTAAAAAAAAATTTAAATTTTTGGAAAGTTAAAACTTTTGAAAAATTTAAAAAATTTGCAAAAAAAATCAAAGATTTTGGAAAAGTCAAAATTTTGAAAAAGTGTTGTGGTGTGGGGTGGTTGCTGTGTCGAAATCAATCTTTTTCCGATTGCGCCATACCACGCTGTGTCTGAGACATATTTTTTTATGTGTAAGAGAACACAGTGTTCGGGGAAGAGAATAAGTAAATATCGAAAGCAAATAATGATAGTTTACAACAGAAAACTTTGATTATTGTTCACAACACACCACAAGCGATAGGTGTGGTTTCAGCTTAACAATATTTTGACGTTTATTGAATATTTCAATTCTAATGTCAAATGTTTAAAAAAAAGCCTTTTTTTCGAAGCAAACGATGTAATCTAAAAATTTTGATTTTTTTAGTAGCCATCCTTTAATGGAATTTGACAGTTTATAACTTAATTTAACAATCAAATGTGTCGTATGATTTTCAATGCGAAAAATTATCGATTTTCACTTTTGCCAACTACGTGCCATCGTTCAAAGTGTTTTGGTGTGGCCAATTCGTGTACTCGTTGTTGACACAAAACAGTAAAAGCACGTTCACACAGATAACACGTATAAGTATTTTGGAACATCATTTGACCGACTGGTATTACACGTGTGATCGTCAACATGCGTTGAAACCCGATTGAGAGAAAAACTCGTTATTTAAAACACTTTTTTCATACCCGAGTATTTGTCGTCCATTTACCTATAAAACACTCCGAAAACTTGCTTAAGTGAAAAAACCGAATACCTAAAACATATTTTCAATCAAATTTTATATTCTTATTGAAAAAAAAACCATCTTCAGTTATTTTTCACCTCCAGCAAATTTTCACCACGAAGATGACATTTGAATTTCGGATATGTCACAACCGTTTATATTCGTTTTGTAAACAAATTGCCTTTTCAATTTTTTCTAGATTTAAATTTCCGCTTAAATGGAATTTTGAATTCCGCTTAAGTGAAACTTTAAGTGAAGTGAAAAATTCGCTGAAATGAAAGAAAGACTGTGAAATTTTGCCGTTTCTCTTAAGCGGGTTTTACTTTATATTGATGATATTTTTGGAGACGTCAAGGAGTCACCGCATTGAATATTTACGTTGACCATCTAATAGCAGCTTTACCCTTATGGTTTTTTTTTTTTAATTAAGTCAAAATAAATATGTGCTGTTGTATTTCCACAAGAAAAAGAACTTGACAAATAAATTAACTTTGACAGCTCCCTTCAAAATGCAAATAATGTTGTTTCATTTTCCTTTTATGAAGTGGAAGTGAGATAAAAAGATTCATTTGTGTCAAACGATAAAATAAAAACCAATTTAAGGCGTTCAGCTTGGATATGAGAAAAGTTTTGTTTGACTTATAAATGTAGATGTAATAAGATGAATTTCTGATCTATAAAACTAACAAAATAAATGTGTAAAGTAATTTTTTGTGAGACTGGTAGAAGATTTAAAACTCACCCAACCGAATCCTATAATTAGGTATTCAGAGCATCAGGGATACACTTTCACTTCTAAAAGTCAATTTACATGACAATTTAATGAATGAAAATACAAATATCACTGAGGCGATAATGAAATGCAGTGAATTTTTCAACACTCGCTCTGAACAACGTTCTTACCGTGCGTCGGTCGGTAGTCATGTTTTTACTCCGAATGTTTAGCACCGTTTTCGGAGAGTCCTAATGCTTCGTTTCTATCGACAACTAAACCCGGATTTATTTATCTATTCTTAATCTTTTTTTAAATCTTGAAGATTTGATGAAATGAAATAAAGGTTCCCCCACACCAACCCGAATTTTCGGTGGCGACGACGAAAACAACAATAATAACACGTGGTTGTCAATGAAAACAACATGTTGTTATTATTGTTTTCGTCGTTGCCACCAAAAATTCGCGTTGGTGTGGGGGAACCTTAAATCTTGTTAAATCTTCGTTTTACAAATCGAACTCACCTAAACTTATATCGCGCTGAACCCACTCATTCGGAAATCGAATTTTTTGTTTTTTTATATTATTCACTCGATTAATCCAGTTTAAAACTTAAATCCATATGTATTTACACTGAATTTATATAAATTTACATCCGGATTCAAATTTTAAGCTGACAAAAATTAAAATGTTATTTAAAGAATTTCAGAATAAATTTTGTCATTTTGATGTTACCATCTTCCAATAAGAGTCATTCAACATTTCATTCTTAATTCAAACTAAATAACATTCCTTTCATCCAAATCTCCCAATCATTTTGTTAACAATAGCCTATACAATTCTTGTATTTGGTCACTTGATAATGCAGTTCGTCTTCTCCAAATAACTCAAGCCTTTTCCATTTACATTTCCATTCCTTTAGAGTTCAGAATAAGTATAGTCAAGTTGTGACATTTTCCAAAAGTGCTTCCACTTCTCTGTTAAAATGTCATTTTAAATACCAAAAATGCAAGCCAAATAGTATTTATGTATACGTGGGGAGGGGAGGGGGGGTGTTGGTATCTAACTATCTAATCTGATGTGAATAGAAATCATATTTTGATTATAAACATTTTGCCAACAAAAGCCCTCAAGAAAATGTTGTATTTCCTTAATTTCCCTTGAATTGTTGTGACATTCCGAGACATCTCAGATGTATACATTCTATCGCCTTCGTTTTTTGCCGCCCTTAGTGTGCCTCTGAGCCAGCACATGCTATTAGTACTACGACTATACTCTGGGGGTCCAATTCTCCAACATCTCTTCCGGAAAGTAATGCAATGTCGTTTTGATTTGCTATATATATAAAAGTAGGTACAGGGGAACACACTGATGTGATGATGTTGCTGATGAGTATAGAACGGAGACGGGGACGGAGAGGTGAACTTTTGATGGAATCAAACCGCAGAAAGGAGATTGCGAATGCTTATCGTTGAGGCTTGACACCCTTTTCACAAGGCATAGCTGCCATCTTTGCTTTTAGAAATGTCAAAAGGCGGAAATTAATTTCATTTGACACATATATACCACATTTAAGTGTAACAAACAAAATCCGACGAGGCTTTGACTCTTTCTCTCTCTCTAATTAAAAATATGTCAAACTCAACTCGAGAGACATTGGCATGCGATGGCATGGGCAGGAAGATATACGGGGTTATACTATTACATATACGAAGCAGGGGTGATCTAGAGATGGGAATAGTTTTCTGACATATTTTGTCAGGTGACTGGCTAGCTATCAAAGCATCAGGCTATATAGTACTGCTGCTGGCTGCTGTTGGTTGGTGGTGGTGCAGTTTATATAGTTTTCACTCCTATATCTATCTATTATATTATTCTTAGGCTTTCATTTTCTATTCAAAAGAAAAACGATTCTGAATGAATGCAAATCTAATGAGAGGTATAGGTATATATAGTCTCTTTCTTTTCTTTGACGATGAAAAGATGTAATTAAAGTTACGTTAAAAGCTGA